>JAMKCF010000002.1:11753090-12335590 GCA_023634235.1 Pisaster brevispinus
AGCATTCTGAATAGCCCCACCTCCTGGTCATTTCCGCTATTAAGTTTGCCCTCCAGGTCGCTAAAAGTTTGATTTTCGGATGCAGGGATATCCAAGGCTGACTCAGGTACACATTTTGTCTCTCTAGCATTTCTAGTTTATGAATAATTCCCAACCTTAGCTGAGAAATTATTCCGGACCTTTTTGTGCCGGCTTTTTCTCACCGGCGATGACGTAGGCATGTAATACAGTGGAGTTTCGGGCAGCCCTACTTCCAGGAAGCTGGCCTCGCCTACAAAATTCTGATCTTAACGAAACTCACGGTAGAGAGAGTCCTTGAGACGGGCTTTCCAATGGTGTAAAACTTTTGAAGATCCATTATTATTCTGAGGCTGATTTGACCGTGCTTACTTTGTCTTTGTTTATTTGACAGCTCTGTGTACAAAAATCCCATTGGGGATGCTTTTGAGGAGCGTTCTGAGTAGCCCCACCTCTAGGTCATTTCCGCTATGAAGCTTGCCCTCCGGGTCAATAAAAGTTTGATTTTCAGATGCAGGGATATCCAAGGCAGACTCCGGTACACATTTTGTCTCTCTAGCATTTCTAGTTCATGAGTTATTCCCAACCTTAGCTGAAAAATTATTCCGGACCTTTTTGTGCCGGCTTTTTCTCACCGGCGATGACGTAGGCATGTAATACAGTGGAGTTTCGGGCAGCCCTACTTCCAGGAGGCTGGCCTCGCCTACAAAATCTTGATCTTAACGAAACTCACGGTAGAGAGAGTCCTTGAGACGGGCTTTCCAATCGTGTAAAACTTGTGAAGATCCAGTTTTATTCTGAGGCTGACTTGACCGTGCTTACTTTGTCTTTGTTTCTTTGACAGCTCTGTGTACAAAAATCCCATTGGGGATGCTTTTGAGGAGCGTTCTGAGTAGCCCCACCTCCTGGTCATTTCCGCTATGAAGCTTGCCCTCCAGGTCGCTAAAAGTTTAATTTTCGGATGCAGGGATATCCAAGGCAGACTCAGGTACAAATTTTGTCTCTCTAGCATTTCTAGTTCATGAGTTATTCCCAACCTTAGCTGAGAAATTATTCCGGACCTTTTTGTGCCGGCTTTTTCTCACCAGCGATGACGTAGGCATGTAATACAGTGGAGTTTCGGGCAGCCCTACTTCCAGGAGGCTGGCCTCGCCTACAAAATCCTGATCTTAACGAAAATCACGGTAGAGAGTGTCCTTGAGACGGGCGTTCCAATGAAGTTAAACTTGTAAAGATCCAGTATTATTCTGAGGCTGATTTGACCGTGCTTACTTTGTCTTTGTTTCTTTGACAGCTCTGTGTACAAAAATCCCATTGGGGATGCTTTTGAGGAGCATTCTGAGTAGCCCCACCTCCTGGTCATTTCCGCTATTAAGTTTGCCCTCCAGGTCGCTAAAAGTTTGTCTCTCTAGCATTTCTAGTTCATGAGTTATTCCCAACCTTAGCTGAATAATTATTCCGGACCTTTTTGTGCCGGCTTTTTCTCACCGTCGATGACGTAGACATGTAACACAGTGGAGTCAAAGATCCAGTATTATTCTGAGGCTGATTTGACCGTGCTTACTTTGTCAGACTCAGGTACAAATTTTGTCTCTCTAGCATTTCTAGTTCATGAGTTATTCCCAACCTTAGCTGAGAAATTATTCCGGACCTTTTTGTGCCGGCTGGCCTCGCCTACAAAATCCTGATCTAAACGAAAATCACGGTAGAGAGAGTCCTTGAGACGGGCGTTCCAATGAAGTTAAACTTGTAAAGATCCAGTATTATTCTGAGGCTGATTTGACCGTGCTTACTTTGTCTTTGTTTCTTTGACAGCTCTGTGTACAAAAATCCCATTGGGGATGCTTTTGAGGAGCATTCTGAATAGCCCCACCTCCTGGTCATTTCCGCTATTAAGTTTGCCCTCCAGGTCGCTAAAAGTTTGATTTTCGGATGCAGGGATATCCAAGGCTGACTCAGGTACACTATTTGTCTCTCTAGCATTTCTAGTTTATGAATAATTCCCAACCTTAGCTGAGAAATTATTCCGGACCTTTTTGTGCCGGCTTTTTCTCACCGGCGATGACGTAGGCATGTAATACAGTGGAGTTTCGGGCAGCCCTACTTCCAGGAGGCTGGCCTCGCCTACAAAATTCTGATCTTAACGAAACTCACGGTAGAGAGAGTCCTTGAGACGGGCTTTCCAATGGTGTAAAACTTGTGAAGATCCAGTATTGTTCTGAGGCTGATTTGACCGTGCTTACTTTGTCTTTGTTTCTTTGACAGCTCTGTGTACAAAAATCCCATTGGGGATGCTTTTGAGGAGCGTTCTGAGTAGCCCCACCTCTAGGTCATTTCCGCTATGAAGCTTGCCCTCCGGGTCAATAAAAGTTTGATTTTCAGATGCAGGGATATCCAAGGCAGACTCCGGTACACATTTTGTCTCTCTAGCATTTCTAGTTCATGAGTTATTCCCAACCTTAGCTGAAAAATTATTCCGGACCTTTTTGTGCCGGCTTTTTCTCACCGGCGATGACGTAGGCATGTAATACAGTGGAGTTTCGGGCAGCCCTACTTCCAGGAGGCTGGCCTCGCCTACAAAATCTTGATCTTAACGAAACTCACGGTAGAGAGAGTCCTTGAGACGGGCTTTCCAATCGTGTAAAACTTGTGAAGATCCAGTTTTATTCTGAGGCTGACTTGACCGTGCTTACTTTGTCTTTGTTTCTTTGACAGCTCTGTGTACAAAAATCCCATTGGGGATGCTTTTGAGGAGCGTTCTGAGTAGCCCCACCTCCTGGTCATTTCCGCTATGAAGCTTGCCCTCCAGGTCGCTAAAAGTTTAATTTTCGGATGCAGGGATATCCAAGGCAGACTCAGGTACAAATTTTGTCTCTCTAGCATTTCTAGTTCATGAGTTATTCCCAACCTTAGCTGAGAAATTATTCCGGACCTTTTTGTGCCGGCTTTTTCTCACCAGCGATGACGTAGGCATGTAATACAGTGGAGTTTCGGGCAGCCCTACTTCCAGGAGGCTGGCCTCGCCTACAAAATCCTGATCTTAACGAAAATCACGGTAGAGAGTGTCCTTGAGACGGGCGTTCCAATGAAGTTAAACTTGTAAAGATCCAGTATTATTCTGAGGCTGATTTGACCGTGCTTACTTTGTCTTTGTTTCTTTGACAGCTCTGTGTACAAAAATCCCATTGGGGATGCTTTTGAGGAGCATTCTGAATAGCCCCACCTCCTGGTCATTTCCGCTATTAAGTTTGCCCTCCAGGTCGCTAAAAGTTTGTCTCTCTAGCATTTCTAGTTCATGAGTTATTCCCAACCTTAGCTGAATAATTATTCCGGACCTTTTTGTGCCGGCTTTTTCTCACCGTCGATGACGTAGACATGTAACACAGTGGAGTCAAAGATCCAGTATTATTCTGAGGCTGATTTGACCGTGCTTACTTTGTCAGACTCAGGTACAAATTTTGTCTCTCTAGCATTTCTAGTTCATGAGTTATTCCCAACCTTAGCTGAGAAATTATTCCGGACCTTTTTGTGCCGGCTGGCCTCGCCTACAAAATCCTGATCTAAACGAAAATCACGGTAGAGAGAGTCCTTGAGACGGGCGTTCCAATGAAGTTAAACTTGTAAAGATCCAGTATTATTCTGAGGCTGATTTGACCGTGCTTACTTTGTCTTTGTTTCTTTGACAGCTCTGTGTACAAAAATCCCATTGGGGATGCTTTTGAGGAGCATTCTGAATAGCCCCACCTCCTGGTCATTTCCGCTATTAAGTTTGCCCTCCAGGTCGCTAAAAGTTTGATTTTCGGATGCGGGGATATCCAAGGCTGACTCAGGTACACTATTTGTCTCTCTAGCATTTCTAGTTTATGAATAATTCCCAACCTTAGCTGAGAAATTATTCCGGACCTTTTTGTGCCGGCTTTTTCTCACCGGCGATGACGTAGGCATGTAATACAGTGGAGTTTCGGGCAGCCCTACTTCCAGGAGGCTGGCCTCGCCTACAAAATTCTGATCTTAACGAAACTCACGGTAGAGAGAGTCCTTGAGACGGGCTTTCCAATGGTGTAAAACTTGTGAAGATCCAGTATTGTTCTGATGCTGATTTGACCGTGCTTACTTTGTCTTTGTTTCTTTGACAGCTCTGTGTACAAAAATCCCATTGGGGATGCTTTTGAGGAGCGTTCTGAGTAGCCCCACCTCTAGGTCATTTCCGCTATGAAGCTTGCCCTCCGGGTCAATAAAAGTTTGATTTTCAGATGCAGGGATATCCAAGGCAGACTCCGGTACACATTTTGTCTCTCTAGCATTTCTAGTTCATGAGTTATTCCCAACCTTAGCTGAAAAATTATTCCGGACCTTTTTGTGCCGGCTTTTTCTCACCGGCGATGACGTAGGCATGTAATACAGTGGAGTTTCGGGCAGCCCTACTTCCAGGAGGCTGGCCTCGCCTACAAAATCCTGATCTTAACGAAACTCACAGTAGAGAGAGCCCTTGATACGGGCTTTCCAATGGTGTAAAACTTGTAAAGATCCAGTATTATTCTGAGGCTGATTTGACCATGCTTACTTTGTCTTTGTTTCTTTGACAGCTCTGTGTACAAAAATCCCATTGTGAATGCTTTTGAGGAGCGTTCTGAGTAGCCCCACCTCCTGGTCATTTCCGCTATGAAGCTTTCCCTCCAGGTCGATAAAAGTTTGCTTTTCAGATGCAGGGATATCCAAGGCTGACTCAGGTACACATTTTGTCTCTCTAGCATTTCTAGTTTATGAATAATTCCCAACCTTAGCTGAGAAATTATTCCGGACCTTTTTGTGCCGGCTTTTTCTCACCGGCGATGACGTAGGCATGTAATACAGTGGAGTTTCGTGCAGCCCTACTTCCAGGAAGCTAGCCTCGCCTACAAAATCGTGATCTTAACGAAACTCACGGTAGAGAGAGCCCTTGAGACGGGCTTTCCAATGGTGTAAAACTTATGACGATCCAGTATTATTCTGAGGCTGATTTGACCGTGCTTACTTTGTCTTTGTTTCTTTGACAGCTCTGTGTACACAAATCCCATTGGGGATGCTTTTGAGGAGCGTTCTGAGTAGCCCCACCTCCTGGTCATTTCCGCTATGAAGCTTGCCCTCCAGGTCGCTAAAAGTTTAATTTTCGGATGCAGGGATATCCAAGGCAGACTCAGGTACAAATTTTGTCTCTCTAGCATTTCTAGTTCATGAGTTATTCCCAACCTTAGCTGAGAAATTATTCCGGACCTTTTTGTGCCGGCTTTTTCTCACCAGCGATGACGTAGGCATGTAATACAGTGGAGTTTCGGGCAGCCCTACTTGCAGGAGGCTGGCCTCGCCTACAAAATCCTGATCTTAACGAAAATCACGGTAGAGAGTGTCGTTGAGACGGGCGTTCCAATGAAGTTAAACTTATGACGATCCAGTATTATTCTGAGGCTGATTTGACCGTGCTTACTTTGTCTTTGTTTCTTTGACAGCTCTGTGTACAAAAATCCCATTGGGGATGCTTTTGAGGAGCGTTCTGAGTAGCCCCAGCTCCTGGTCATTTCCGCTATGAAGCTTGCCCTCCGGGTCGCTAAAAGTTTACTTTTCGGATGCAAGGATATCCAAGGCAGACTCCGGTACACATTTTGTCTCTCTAGCATTTCTAGTTCATGAGTTATTCCCAACCTTAGCTGAATAATTATTCCGGACCTTTTTGTGCCGGCTTTTTCTCACCGTCGATGACGTAGACATGTAACACAGTGGAGTTTCGGGCAGCCCTACTTGCAGGAGGCTGGCCTCGCCTACAAAATTCTGATCTTAACGAAACTCACGGTAGAGAGAGTCCTTGAGACGGGCTTTCCAATGTTGTAAAACTTGTGAAGATCCAGTATTATTCTGAGGCTGATTTGACCGTGCTTACTTTGTCTTTGTTTATTTGACAGCTCTGTGTACAAAAATTCCATTGGGGATGCTTTTGAGGAGCGTTCTGAGTAGCCCCACCTCTAGGTCATTTCCGCTATGAAGCTTGCCCTCCGGGTCTATAAAAATTTGATTTTCAGATGCACGGATATCCAAGGCAGACTCCGGTACACATTTTGTCTCTCTAGCATTTCTAGTTCATGAGTTATTCCCAACCTTAGCTGAAAAATTATTCCGGACCTTTTTGTGCCGGCTTTTTCTCACCGGCGATGACGTAGGCATGTAATACAGTGGAGTTTCGGGCAGCCCTACTTCCAGGAGGCTGGCCTCGCCTTCAAAATCTTGATCTTAACGAAACTCACGGTAGAGAGAGCCCTTGATACGGGCTTTCCAATGGTGTAAAACTTGTAAAGATCCAGTATTATTCTGAGGCTGATTTGACCGTGCTTACTTTGTCTTTGTTTCTTTGACAGCTCTGTGTACAAAAATCCCATTGGGGATGCTTTTGAGGAGCGTTCTGAGTAGCCCCACCTCCTGGTCATTTCCGCTATGAAGCTTGCCCTCCAGGTCAATAAAAGTTTGATTTTCGGATGCAGGGATATCCAAGGCAGACTCAGGTACAAATTTTGTCTCTCTAGCATTTCTAGTTCATGAGTTATTCCCAACCTTAGCTGAGAAATTATTCCGGACCTTTTTGTGCCGGCTGGCCTCGCCTACAAAATCCTGATCTAAACGAAAATCACGGTAGAGAGAGTCCTTGAGACGGGCGTTCCAATGAAGTTAAACTTGTAAAGATCCAGTATTATTCTGAGGCTGATTTGACCGTGCTTACTTTGTCTTTGTTTCTTTGACAGCTCTGTGTACAAAAATCCCATTGGGGATGCTTTTGAGGAGCATTCTGAATAGCCCCACCTCCTGGTCATTTCCGCTATTAAGTTTGCCCTCCAGGTCGCTAAAAGTTTGATTTTCGGATGCAGGGATATCCAAGGCTGACTCAGGTACACTATTTGTCTCTCTAGCATTTCTAGTTCATGAGTTATTCCCAACCTTAGCTGAATAATTATTCCGGACCTTTTGGTGCCGGCTTTTTCTCACCGGCGTTGACGTAGGCATGTAATACAGTGGAGTTTCGGGCAGCCCTACTTCCAGGAAGCTAGCCTCGCCTACAAAATCGTGATCTTAACGAAACTCACGGTAGAGAGAGCCCTTGAGACGGGCTTTCCAATGGTGTAAAACTTATGACGATCCAGTATTATTCTGAGGCTGATTTGACCGTGCTTACTTTGTCTTTGTTTCTTTGACAGCTCTGTGTACACAAATCCCATTGGGGATGCTTTTGAGGAGCGTTCTGAGTAGCCCCACCTCCTGGTCATTTCCGCTATGAAGCTTGCCCTCCAGGTCGCTAAAAGTTTAATTTTCGGATGCAGGGATATCCAAGGCAGACTCAGGTACAAATTTTGTCTCTCTAGCATTTCTAGTTCATGAGTTATTCCCAACCTTAGCTGAGAAATTATTCCGGACCTTTTTGTGCCGGCTTTTTCTCACCAGCGATGACGTAGGCATGTAATACAGTGGAGTTTCGGGCAGCCCTACTTGCAGGAGGCTGGCCTCGCCTACAAAATCCTGATCTTAACGAAAATCACGGTAGAGAGTGTCGTTGAGACGGGCGTTCCAATGAAGTTAAACTTATGACGATCCAGTATTATTCTGAGGCTGATTTGACCGTACTTACTTTGTCTTTGTTTCTTTGACAGCTCTGTGTACAAAAATCCCATTGGGTATGCTTTTGAGGAGCGTTCTGAGTAGCCCCAGCTCCTGGTCATTTCCGCTATGAAGCTTGCCCTCCGGGTCGCTAAAAGTTTACTTTTCGGATGCAAGGATATCCAAGGCAGACTCCGGTACACATTTTGTCTCTCTAGCATTTCTAGTTCATGAGTTATTCCCAACCTTAGCTAAATAATTATTCCGGACCTTTTTGTGCCGGCTTTTTCTCCAGTCGATGACGTAGACATGTAACACAGTGGAGTTTCGGGCAGCCCTACTTGCAGGAGGCTGGCCTCGCCTACAAAATTCTGATCTTAACGAAACTCACGGTAGAGAGAGTCCTTGAGACGGGCTTTCCAATGTTGTAAAACTTGTGAAGATCCAGTATTATTCTGAGGCTGATTTGACCGTGCTTACTTTGTCTTTGTTTATTTGACAGCTCTGTGTACAAAAATTCCATTGGGGATGCTTTTGAGGAGCGTTCTGAGTAGCCCCACCTCTAGGTCATTTCCGCTATGAAGCTTGCCCTCCGGGTCGATAAAAGTTTGATTTTCAGATGCAGGGATATCCAAGGCAGACTCCGGTACACATTTTGTCTCTCTAGCATTTCTAATTCATGAGTTATTGCAACCTTAGCTGAAAAATTATTCCGGACCTTTTTGTGCCGGCTTTTTCTCACCGGCGATGACGTAGGCATGTAATACAGTGGAGTTTCATGCAGCCCTACTTCCAGGGAGCTAGCCTCGCCTACAAAATCGTGATCTTAACGAAACTCACGGTAGAGAGAGCCCTTGAGGCGGGCTTTCCAATGGTGTAAAACTTATGACGATCCAGTATTATTCTGAGGCTGATTTGACCGTGCTTACTTTGTCTTTGTTTCTTTGACAGCTCTGTGTACACAAATCCCATTGGGGATGCTTTTGAGGAGCGTTCTGAGTAGCCCCACCTCCTGGTCATTTCCGCTGTGAAGCTTGCCCTCCAGGTCGCTAAAAGTTTGATTTTCGGATGCAGGGATATCCAAAGCAGACTCAGGTACAAATTTTGTCTCTCTAGCATTTCCAGTTCATGAGTTATTCCCAACCTTAGCTGAAAAATTATTCCTTACCTTTTTGTGCCGGCTTTTTCTCACCGGCGATGACGTAGGCATGTAATACAGTGGAGTTTCGGGCAGCCCTACTTCCAGGAGGCTGGCCTCGCCTACAAAATCCTGATCTTAACGAAAATCACGGTAGAGAGAGTCCTTGAGACGGGCGTTCCAATGAAGTAAAACTCATGACGATCCAGTATTATTCTGAGGCTGATTTGACAGTGCTTACTTTGTCTTTGTTTCTTTGACAGCTCTGTGTACACAAATCTCATTAGGGGTGCTTTTGAGGAGCGTTCTGAGTAGCCCCACCTCCTGGTCATTTCCGCTACAAAGCTTGCTCTCCGGGTCGCTAAAAGTTTAATTTTCGGATGCAGGGATTTCCAAGGCAGACTCAGGTACAAATTTTGTCTCTCTAGCATTTCTAGTTCATGAGTTATTCCCTACCTTAGCTGAGAAATTATTCCGGACCTTTTTGTGCCGGCTTTTTCTCACCGGCGATGACGTAGGCATGTAATACAGTGGAGTTTCGGGCAGCCCTACTTCCAGGAGGCTGTCCTCGCTTACAAAATCCTGATCTTAACAAAACTCACGGTAGAGAGAGCCCTTGAGACGGGCTTTCTAATGGTGTAAAACTTGTGAAGATCTAGTATTATTCTGAGGCTGATTTGACCGTGCTTACTTTGTGTTTGTTTCTTTGACAGCTCTGTGTACAAAAATCCCATTGGGGATGCTTTTGAGGAGCGTATTGAGTAGCCCCACCTCCTGGTCATTTCCGCTATGAAGCTTGCCCTCCAGGTCGATAAAAGTTTGATTTTCGGATGCTGGGATATCCAAGGCAGACTCAGGTACAAATTTTGTCTCTCTAGCATTTCTAGTTCATGAGTTATTCCCAACCTTAGCTGAGAAATTATTCCTTACCTTTTTGTGCCGGCTTTTTCTCACCGGCGATGACGTAGGCATGTAATACAGTGGAGTTTCGGGCAGCCCTACTTGCAGGAGGCTGGCCTCGCCTACAAAATCCTGATCATAACGAAACTCACGGCACAGAGAGCTCTTGAGACGGGCTTTCTAATGGTGTAAAACTTGTGAAGATCCAGTATTATTCTGAGGCTGATTTGACCGTGCTTACTTTGTCTTTGTTTCTTTGACAGCTCTGTGTACACAAATCTCATTAGGGGTGCTTTTGAGGAGCGTTCTGAGTAGCCCCACCTCCTCGTCATTTCCGCTACGAAGCTTGCCCTCCGGGTCGCTAAAAGTTTAATTTTCTGATGCAGGGATATCCAAGGCAGACTCAGGTACAAATTTTGTCTCTCTAGCATTTCTAGTTCATGAGTTATTCCCTACTTTAGCTAAGAAATTATTCCTTACCTTTTTGTGCCGTCTTTTTCTCACCGGCGATGACGTAGGCATGTAATACAGTGGAGTTTCGGGCAGCCCTACTTCCAGGAGGCTGGCCTCGCCTACAAAATCCTGATCTTAACGAAAATCACGGTAGAGAGAGTCCTTGAGACGGGCGTTCCAATAAAGTAAAACTTATGACGATCCAGTATTATTCTGAGGCTGATTTGACCGTACTTACTTTGTCTTTGTTTCTTTGACAGCTCTGTGTACAAAAATCCAATTGGGGATGCTTTTGAGGAGCGTTCTGAGTAGCCCCACCTCCTGGTCATTTCCGCTATGAAGCTTGCCCTCCGGGTCGCTAAAAGTTTGATTTTCGGATGCAGGGATATCCAAGGCAGACTCAGGTACAAATGTTGTATCTCTAGCATTTCTAGTTCATGAGTTATTCCCAACCTTAGCTGAGAAATTTTTCCGGACGTTTTTGTGCCGGCTTTTTCTCACCGGCGATGACGTAGGCATGTAATACAGTGGAGTTTCGGGCAGCCCTACTTGCAGGATGCTGGCCTCGCCTACAAAATCCTGATCTTAACGAAACTCACGGCACAGAAAGCCCTTGACACGGGCTTTCTAATGGTGTAAAACTTGTAAATATCCAGTATTATTCTGAGGCTGATGTGACCGTGCTTACTTTGTCTTTGTTTCTTTGACAGCTCTGTGTACAAAAATCTCATTAGGGGTGCTTTTGAGGAGCGTTCTGAGTAGCCCCACCTCCTCGTCATTTCCGCTATGAAGCTTGCCCTCCGGGTCGCTAAAAGTTTGATTTTCACATGCAGGGATATCAAAGGCAGACTCAGGTACAAATGTTGTCTCTCTAGCATTTTTAGTTCATGAGTTATTCCCTACCTTATCTGAGAAATTATTCCGGACCTTTTTGTGCCGGCTTTTTCTCACCGGCGATGACGTAGGCATGTAATACAGTGGAGTTTCGGGCAGCCCTACTTCCAGGAGGCTGTCCTCGCTTACAAAATCCTGATCTTAACAAAACTCACGGTAGAGAGAGCCCTTGAGACGGGCTTTCCAATGGTGTAAAACTTGTGAAGATCCAGTATTATTCTGAGGCTGATTTGACCGTGCTTACTTTGTGTTTGTTTCTTTGACAGCTCTGTGTACAAAAATCCCATTGGGGTTGCTTTTGAGGAGCGTTCTGAGTAGCCCCACCTCCTGGTCTTATCCGCTATGAAGCTTGCCCTCCGGGTCGCTAAAATTTTGATTTTTGGTCGCAGGGATATCCAAGGCAGACTCAGGTACAAATTTTGTCTCTCTAGCATTTCTAGTTCATGAGTTATTCCCAACCTTTGCTGAGAAATTATTCCGGACCTTTTTGTGCCGGCTTTTTCTCACCGGCGATGACGTAGGCATGTAATACAGTGGAGTTTCGGGCAGCTCTACTTCCAGGAATCTGGCCTCGCCTACAAAATCCTGATCTTAACGAAACTCACGGTAGAGAGAGCCCTTGAGACGGGCTTTCCAATGGTGTAAAACTTGTGAAGATCCAGTATTATTCTGAGGCTGATTTGACCGTGCTTACTTTGTCTTTGTTTCTTTGACAGCTCTGTGTACAAAAATCCCATTGGGGATGCTTTTGAGGAGCGTTCTGAGTAGCCCCAGCTCCTGGTCATTTCCGCTATGAAGCTTGACCTCCGGGTCGCTAAAAGTTTGATTTTCGGATGCAGGGATATCCAAAGCAGACTCAGGTACAAATGTTGTCTCTCTAGCATTTCTAGTTCATGAGTTATTCCCAACCTTAGCTGAGAAATTATTCCGGACCTTTTTGTGCTGGCTTTTTCTCACCGGCGATGACGTAGGCATGTAATACAGTGGAGTTTCAGGCAGCCCTACTTCCAGGAATCTGGCCTCGCCTACAAAATCCTGATCTTAACGAAACTCACGGTAGAGAGAGCCCTTAAGATGGGCTTTCCAATGGTGTAAAACTTGTGAAGATCCAGTATTATTCTGAGGCTGATTTGACCGTGCTTACTTTGTCTTTGTTTCTTTGACAGCTCTGTGTACAAAAATCCCATAGGGGATGCTTTTGAGGAGCGTTCTGAGTAGCCCCAGCTCCTGGTCATTTCCGCTATGAAGCTTGACCTCCGGGTCGCTAAAAGTTTGATTTTCGGATGCAGGGATATCCAAAGCAGACTCAGGTACAAATGTTGTCTCTCTAGCATTTCTAGTTCATGAGTTATTTCCAACCTTAGCTGAGAAATTATTCCGGACCTATTTGTCCGGCTTTTTCTCACCGGCGTTGACGTAGGCATGTAATACAGTGGAGTTTCGGGCAGCCCTACTTCTAGGAGGCTGGCCTCGCCTACAAAATCCTGAACTTAACGAAACTCACGGTAGAGAGAGCCCTTGAGACGGGCTTTCCAATGGTGTAAAACTTGTGAAGATCCAGTATTGTTCTGAGGCTGATTTGACCGTGCTTACTTTGTCTTTGTTTCTTTGACAGCTCTGTGTACAAAAATCCCATTGGGGATACTTTTGAGGAGCGTTCTGAGTAGCCCCACCTCCTGGTCATTTCCGCTATGAAGCTTGCCCTCCGGGTCGCTAAAAAGTTGATTTTCGGATGCAGGGATATCCAAGGCACTGAGGTACAAATTTTGTCTCTCTAGCATTTCCAGTTCATGAGTTATTCCCAACCTTTGCTGAGAAATTATTCCGGACCTTTTTGTGCCGGCTTTTTCTCACCGGCGATGACGTAGGCATGTAATACAGTGGAGTTTCGGGCAGCTCTACTTCCAGGAATCTGGCCTCGCCTACAAAATCCTGATCTTAACGAAACTCACGGTAGAGAGAGCCCTTGAAACGGGCTTTCCAATGGTGTAAAACTTGTGAAGATCCAGTATTATTCTGAGGCTGATTTGACCGTGCTTACTTTGTCTTTGTTTCTTTGACAGCTCTGTGTACAAAAATCACATAGGGGATGCTTTTGAGGAGCGTTCTGAGTAGCCCCAGCTCCTGGTCATTTCCGCTATGTAGCTTGACCTCCGGGTCGCTAAAAGTTTGATTTTCGGATGCAGGGATATCCAAAGCAGACTCAGGTACAAATGTTGTCTCTCTAGCATTTCTAGTTCATGAGTTATTCCCAACCTTAGCTGAGAAATTATTCCGGACTTTTTTGTGCTGGCTTTTTCTCACCGGCGATGACGTAGCCATGTAATACAGTGGAGTTTCAGGCAGCCCTACTTCCAGGAATCTGGCCTCGCCTACAAAATCCTGATCTTAACGAAACTCACGGTAGAGAGAGCCCTTAAGATGGGCTTACCAATGGTGTAAAACTTGTGAAGATCCAGTATTATTCTGAGGCTGATTTGACCGTGCTTACTTTGTCTTTGTTTCTTTGACAGCTCTGTGTACAAAAATCCCATAGGGGATGCTTTTGAGGAGCGTTCTGAGTAGCCCCAGCTCCTGGTCATTTCCGCTATGAAGCTTGACCTCCGGGTCGCTAAAAGTTTGATTTTCGGATGCAGGGATATCCAAAGCAGACTCAGGTACAAATGTTGTCTCTCTAGCATTTATAGTTCATGAGTTATTTCCAACCTTAGCTGAGAAATTATTCCGGACCTTTTTGTGCCGGCTTTTTCTCACCGGCGTTGACGTAGGCATGTAATACAGTGGAGTTTCGGGCAGCCCTACTTGCAGGAGGCTGGCCTCGCCTACAAAATCCTGAACTTAACGAAACTCACGGTAGAGAGAGCCCTTGAGACGGGCTTTCCAATGGTGTAAAACTTGTGAAGATCCAGTATTGTTCTGAGGCTGATTTGACCGTGCTTACTTTGTCTTTGTTTCTTTGACAGCTCTGTGTACAAAAATCCCATTGGGGATGCTTTTGAGGAGCGTTCTGAGTAGCCCCAGCTCCTGGTCATTTCCGCTATGAAGCTTGACCTCCGGGTCGCTAAAAGTTTGATTTTCGGATGCAGGGATATCCAAAGCAGACTCAGGTACAAATGTTGTCTCTCTAGCATTTCTAGTTCATGAGTTATTTCCAACCTTAGCTGAGAAATTATTCCGGACCTATTTGTCCGGCTTTTTCTCACCGGCGTTGACGTAGGCATGTAATACAGTGGAGTTTCGGGCAGCCCTACTTCTAGGAGGCTGGCCTCGCCTACAAAATCCTGAACTTAACGAAACTCACGGTAGAGAGAGCCCTTGAGACGGGCTTTCCAATGGTGTAAAACTTGTGAAGATCCAGTATTGTTCTGAGGCTGATTTGACCGTGCTTACTTTGTCTTTGTTTCTTTGACAGCTCTGTGTACAAAAATCCCATTGGGGATACTTTTGAGGAGCGTTCTGAGTAGCCCCACCTCCTGGTCATTTCCGCTATGAAGCTTGCCCTCCGGGTCGCTAAAAAGTTGATTTTCGGATGCAGGGATATCCAAGGCAGACTGAGGTACAAATTTTGTCTCTCTAGCATTTCCAGTTCATGAGTTATTCCCAACCTTTGCTGAGAAATTATTCCGGACCTTTTTGTGCCGGCTTTTTCTCACCGGCGATGACGTAGGCATGTAATACAGTGGAGTTTCGGGCAGCTCTACTTCCAGGAATCTGGCCTCGCCTACAAAATCCTGATCTTAACGAAACTCACGGTAGAGAGAGCCCTTGAAACGGGCTTTCCAATGGTGTAAAACTTGTGAAGATCCAGTATTATTCTGAGGCTGATTTGACCGTGCTTACTTTGTCTTTGTTTCTTTGACAGCTCTGTGTACAAAAATCACATAGGGGATGCTTTTGAGGAGCGTTCTGAGTAGCCCCAGCTCCTGGTCATTTCCGCTATGTAGCTTGACCTCCGGGTCGCTAAAAGTTTGATTTTCGGATGCAGGGATATCCAAAGCAGACTCAGGTACAAATGTTGTCTCTCTAGCATTTCTAGTTCATGAGTTATTCCCAACCTTAGCTGAGAAATTATTCCGGACTTTTTTGTGCTGGCTTTTTCTCACCGGCGATGACGTAGCCATGTAATACAGTGGAGTTTCAGGCAGCCCTACTTCCAGGAATCTGGCCTCGCCTACAAAATCCTGATCTTAACGAAACTCACGGTAGAGAGAGCCCTTAAGATGGGCTTACCAATGGTGTAAAACTTGTGAAGATCCAGTATTATTCTGAGGCTGATTTGACCGTGCTTACTTTGTCTTTGTTTCTTTGACAGCTCTGTGTACAAAAATCCCATAGGGGATGCTTTTGAGGAGCGTTCTGAGTAGCCCCAGCTCCTGGTCATTTCCGCTATGAAGCTTGACCTCCGGGTCGCTAAAAGTTTGATTTTCGGATGCAGGGATATCCAAAGCAGACTCAGGTACAAATGTTGTCTCTCTAGCATTTATAGTTCATGAGTTATTTCCAACCTTAGCTGAGAAATTATTCCGGACCTTTTTGTGCCGGCTTTTTCTCACCGGCGTTGACGTAGGCATGTAATACAGTGGAGTTTCGGGCAGCCCTACTTGCAGGAGGCTGGCCTCGCCTACAAAATCCTGAACTTAACGAAACTCACGGTAGAGAGAGCCCTTGAGACGGGCTTTCCAATGGTGTAAAACTTGTGAAGATCCAGTATTGTTCTGAGGCTGATTTGACCGTGCTTACTTTGTCTTTGTTTCTTTGACAGCTCTGTGTATAAAAATCCCATTGGGGATACTTTTGAGGAGCGTTCTGAATAGCCCCACCTCCTGGTCATTTCCGCTATGAAGCTTGCCCTCCGGGTCGCTAAAAAGTTGATTTTCGGATGCAGGGATATCCAAGGCAGACTGAGGTACAAATTTTGTCTCTCTAGCATTTCCAGTTCATGAGTTATTCCCAACCTTTGCTGAGAAATTATTCCGGACCTTTTTGTGCCGGCTTTTTCTCACCGGCGATGACGTAGGCATGTAATACAGTGGAGTTTCGGGCAGCTCTACTTCCAGGAATCTGGCCTCGCCTACAAAATCCTGATCTTAACGAAACTCACGGCACAGAGAGCCCTTGAGACGGGCTTTCTAATGGTGTAAAACTTGTGAAAATCCAGTATTATTCTGAGGCTGATTTGACCGTGCTTACTTTGTCTTTGTTTCTTTGACAGCTCTGTGTACACAAATCTCACTAGGGGTGCTTTTGAGGAGCGTTCTGAGTAGCCCCACCTCCTCGTCATTTCCGCTACAAAGCTTGCCCTCCGGGTCGCTAAAAGTTTAATTTTCTGATGCAGGGATATCCAAGGCAGACTCAGGTACAAATTTTGTCTCTCTAGCATTTCTAGTTCATGAGTTATTCCCTACTTTAGCTGAGAAATTATTCCTTACCTTTTTGTGCCGTCTTTTTCTCACCGGCGATGACGTAGGCATGTAATACAGTGGAGTTTCGGGCAGCCCTACTTCCAGGAGGCTGGCCTCGCCTACAAAATCCTGATCTTAACGAAAATCACGGTAGAGAGAGTCCTTGAGACGGGCGTTCCAATAAAGTAAAACTTGAGAAGATCCAGTATTATTCTGAGGCTGATTTGACCGTGCTTACTTTGTGTTTGTTTCTTTGACAGCTCTGTGTACAAAAATCCCATTGGGGTTGCTTTTGAGGAGCGTTCTGAGTAGCCCCACCTCCTGGTCTTATCCGCTATGAAGCTTGCCCTCCGGGTCGCTAAAATTTTGATTTTTGGTCGCAGGGATATCCAAGGCAGACTCAGGTACAAATTTTGTCTCTCTAGCATTTCTAGTTCATGAGTTATTCCCAACCTTTGCTGAGAAATTATTCCGGACCTTTTTGTGCCGGCTTTTTCTCACCGGCGATGACGTAGGCATGTAATACAGTGGAGTTTCGGGCAGCTCTACTTCCAGGAATCTGGCCTCGCCTACAAAATCCTGATCTTAACGAAACTCACGGTAGAGAGAGCCCTTGAGACGGGCTTTCCAATGGTGTAAAACTTGTGAAGATCCAGTATTATTCTGAGGCTGATTTGACCGTGCTTACTTTGTCTTTGTTTCTTTGACAGCTCTGTGTACAAAAATCCCATTGGGGATGCTTTTGAGGAGCGTTCTGAGTAGCCCCAGCTCCTGGTCATTTCCGCTATGAAGCTTGACCTCCGGGTCGCTAAAAGTTTGATTTTCGGATGCAGGGATATCCAAAGCAGACTCAGGTACAAATGTTGTCTCTCTAGCATTTCTAGTTCATGAGTTATTCCCAACCTTAGCTGAGAAATTATTCCGGACCTTTTTGTGCTGGCTTTTTCTCACCGGCGATGACGTAGGCATGTAATACAGTGGAGTTTCAGGCAGCCCTACTTCCAGGAATCTGGCCTCGCCTACAAAATCCTGATCTTAACGAAACTCACGGTAGAGAGAGCCCTTAAGATGGGCTTTCCAATGGTGTAAAACTTGTGAAGATCCAGTATTATTCTGAGGCTGATTTGACCGTGCTTACTTTGTCTTTGTTTCTTTGACAGCTCTGTGTACAAAAATCCCATAGGGGATGCTTTTGAGGAGCGTTCTGAGTAGCCCCAGCTCCTGGTCATTTCCGCTATGAAGCTTGACCTCCGGGTCGCTAAAAGTTTGATTTTCGGATGCAGGGATATCCAAAGCAGACTCAGGTACAAATGTTGTCTCTCTAGCATTTCTAGTTCATGAGTTATTTCCAACCTTAGCTGAGAAATTATTCCGGACCTATTTGTCCGGCTTTTTCTCACCGGCGTTGACGTAGGCATGTAATACAGTGGAGTTTCGGGCAGCCCTACTTCTAGGAGGCTGGCCTCGCCTACAAAATCCTGAACTTAACGAAACTCACGGTAGAGAGAGCCCTTGAGACGGGCTTTCCAATGGTGTAAAACTTGTGAAGATCCAGTATTGTTCTGAGGCTGATTTGACCGTGCTTACTTTGTCTTTGTTTCTTTGACAGCTCTGTGTACAAAAATCCCATTGGGGATACTTTTGAGGAGCGTTCTGAGTAGCCCCACCTCCTGGTCATTTCCGCTATGAAGCTTGCCCTCTGGGTCGCTAAAAAGTTGATTTTCGGATGCAGGGATATCCAAGGCAGACTGAGGTACAAATGTTGTCTCTCTAGCATTTCCAGTTCATGAGTTATTCCCAACCTTTGCTGAGAAATTATTCCGGACCTTTTTGTGCCGGCTTTTTCTCACCGGCGATGACGTAGGCATGTAATACAGTGGAGTTTCGGGCAGCTCTACTTCCAGGAATCTGGCCTCGCCTACAAAATCCTGATCTTAACGAAACTCACGGTAGAGAGAGCCCTTGAAACGGGCTTTCCAATGGTGTAAAACTTGTGAAGATCCAGTATTATTCTGAGGCTGATTTGACCGTGCTTACTTTGTCTTTGTTTCTTTGACAGCTCTGTGTACAAAAATCACATAGGGGATGCTTTTGAGGAGCGTTCTGAGTAGCCCCAGCTCCTGGTCATTTCCGCTATGAAGCTTGACCTCCGGGTCGCTAAAAGTTTGATTTTCGGATGCAGGGATATCCAAAGCAGACTCAGGTACAAATGTTGTCTCTCTAGCATTTCTAGTTCATGAGTTATTCCCAACCTTAGCTGAGAAATTATTCCGGACTTTTTTGTGCTGGCTTTTTCTCACCGGCGATGACGTAGCCATGTAATACAGTGGAGTTTCAGGCAGCCCTACTTCCAGGAATCTGGCCTCGCCTACAAAATCCTGATCTTAACGAAACTCACGGTAGAGAGAGCCCTTGAAACGGGCTTTCCAATGGTGTAAAACTTGTGAAGATCCAGTATTATTCTGAGGCTGATTTGACCGTGCTTACTTTGTCTTTGTTTCTTTGACAGCTCTGTGTACAAAAATCACATAGGGGATGCTTTTGAGGAGCGTTCTGAGTAGCCCCAGCTCCTGGTCATTTCCGCTATGAAGCTTGACCTCCGGGTCGCTAAAAGTTTGATTTTCGGATGCAGGGATATCCAAAGCAGACTCAGGTACAAATGTTGTCTCTCTAGCATTTCTAGTTCATGAGTTATTTCCAACCTTAGCTGAGAAATTATTCCGGACCTTTTTGTGCCGGCTTTTTCTCACCGGCGTTGACGTAGGCATGTAATACAGTGGAGTTTCGGGCAGCCCTACTTGCAGGAGGCTGGCCTCGCCTACAAAATCCTGAACTTAACGAAACTCACGGTAGAGAGAGCCCTTGAGACGGGCTTTCCAATGGTGTAAAACTTGTGAAGATCCAGTATTGTTCTGAGGCTGATTTGACCGTGCTTACTTTGTCTTTGTTTCTTTGACAGCTCTGTGTACAAAAATCCCATTGGGGATGCTTTTGAGGAGCGTTCTGAGTAGCCCCACCTCCTGGTCATTTCCGCTATGAAGCTTGCCCTCCGGGTCGCTAAAAAGTTGATTTTCGGATGCAGGGATATCCAAGGCAGACTGAGGTACAAATTTTGTCTCTCTAGCATTTCCAGTTCATGAGTTATTCCCAACCTTTGCTGAGAAATTATTCCGGACCTTTTTGTGCCGGCTTTTTCTCACCGGCGATGACGTAGGCATGTAATACAGTGGAGTTTCGGGCAGCTCTACTTCCAGGAATCTGGCCTCGCCTACAAAATCCTGATCTTAACGAAACTCACGGTAGAGAGAGCCCTTGAGACGGGCTTTCCAATGGTGTAAAACTTGTGAAGATCCAGTATTGTTCTGAGGCTGATTTGACCGTGCTTACTTTGTCTTTGTTTCTTTGACAGCTCTGTGTACAAAAATCCCATTGGGGATACTTTTGAGGAGCGTTCTGAGTAGCCTCACCTCCTGGTCATTTCCGCTATGAAGCTTGCCCTCCGGGTCGCTAAAAAATTGATTTTCGGATGCAGGGATATCCAAGGCAGACTGAGGTACAAATTTTGTCTCTCTAGCATTTCCAGTTCATGAGTTATTCCCAACCTTTGCTGAGAAATTATTCCGGACCTTTTTGTGCCGGCTTTTTCTCACCGGCGATGACGTAGGCATGTAATACAGTGGAGTTTCGGGCAGCTCTACTTCCAGGAATCTGGCCTCGCCTACAAAATCGTGATCTTAACGAAACTCACGGTAGAGAGAGCCCTTGAGACGGGCTTTCCAATGGTGTAAAACTTGTGAAGATCCAGTATTATTCTGAGGCTGATTTGACCGTGCTTACTTTGTCTTTGTTTCTTTGACAGCTCTGTGTACAAAAATCCCAATGGGGATGCTTTTGAGGAGCGTTCTGAGTAGCCCCAGCTCCTGGTCATTTCCGCTATGAAGCTTGACCTCCGGGTCGCTAAAAGTTTGATTTTCGGATGCAGGGATATCCAAATCAGGCTCAGGTACAAATGTTGTCTCTCTAGCATTTCTAGTTCATGAGTTATTCCCAACCTTACCTGAGAAATTATTCCGGACCTTTTTGTGCTGGCTTCCCCCTTTTTCTCACCGGCGATGACGTAGGAATGTAATACAGTGGAGTTTCAGGCAGCCCTACTTCCAGCAATCTGGCCTCGCCTACAAAATCCTGATCTTAACGAAACTCACGGTAGAGAGAGCCCTTGAGATGGGCTTTCCAATGGTGTAAAACTTGTGAAGATCCAGTATTATTCTGAGGCTGATTTGACCGTGCTTACTTTGTCTTTGTTTCTTTGACAGCTCTGTGTACAAAAATCCCATTGGGGATGCTTTTGAGGAGCGTTCTGAGTAGCCCCAGCTCCTGGTCATTTCCGCTATGAAGCTTGACCTCCGGGTCGCTAAAAGTTTGATTTTCGGATGCAGGGATATCCAAAGCAGACTCAGGTACAAATGTTGTCTCTCTAGCATTTCTAGTTCATGAGTTATTCCCAACCTTAGCTGAGAAATTATTCCGGACCTTTTTGTGCTGGCTTTTTCTCACCGGCGATGACGTAGGCTTGTAATACAGTGGAGTTTCGGGCAGCCCTACTTCCAGGAGGCTGGCCTCGTTTACAAAATCCTGATCTTAACGAAACTCACGGTAGAGAGAGCCCTTGAGACGGGCTTTCCAATGGTGTAAAACTTGTGAAGATCCAGTATTGTTCTGAGGCTGATTTGACCGTGCTTACTTTGTCTTTGTTTCTTTGACAGCTCTGTGTACAAAAATCCCATTGGGGATACTTTTGAGGAGCGTTCTGAGTAGCCCCACCTCCTGGTCATTTCCGCTATGAAGCTTGCCCTCCGGGTCGCTAAAAAAATGATTTTCGGATGCAGGGATATCCAAGGCAGACTGAGGTACAAATTTTGTCTCTCTAGCATTTCCAGTTCATGAGTTATTCCCAACCTTTGCTGAGAAATTATTCCGGACCTTTTTGTGCCGGCTTTTTCTCACCGGCGATGACGTAGGCATGTAATACAGTGGAGTTTCGGGCAGCTCTACTTCCAGGAATCTGGCCTCGCCTACAAAATCCTGATCTTAACGAAACTCACGGTAGAGAGAGCCCTTGAGACGGGCTTTCCAATGGTGTAAAACTTGTGAAGATCCAGTATTATTCTGAGGCTGATTTGACCGTGCTTACTTTGTCTTTGTTTCTTTGACAGCTCTGTGTACAAAAATCCCATAGGGGATGCTTTTGAGGAGCGTTCTGAGTAGCCCCAGCTCCTGGTCATTTCCGCTATGAAGCTTGACCTCCGGGTCGCTAAAAGATTGATTTTCGGATGCAGGGATATCCAAAGCAGACTCAGGTACAAATGTTGTCTCTCTAGCATTTCCAGTTCATGAGTTATTCCCAACCTTTGCTGAGAAATTATTCCGGACCTTTTTGTGCCGGCTTTTTCTCACCGGCGATGACGTAGGCATGTAATACAGTGGAGTTTCGGGCAGCTCTACTTCCAGGAATCTGGCCTCGCCTACAAAATCCTGATCTTAACGAAACTCACGGTAGAGAGAGCCCTTGAGACGGGCTTTCCAATGGTGTAAAACTTGTGAAGATCCAGTATTATTCTGAGGCTGATTTGACCGTGCTTACTTTGTCTTCGTTTCTTTGACAGCTCTGTGTACAAAAATCCCATAGGGGATGCTTTTGAGGAGCGTTCTGAGTAGCCCCAGCTCCTGGTCATTTCCGCTATGAAGCTTGACCTCCGGGTCGCTAAAAGTTTGATTTTCGGATGCAGGGATATCCAAAGCAGACTCAGGTACAAATGTTGTCTCTCTAGCATTTCTAGTTCATGAGTTATTCCCAACCTTAGCTGAGAAATTATTCCGGACCTTTTTGTGCTGGCTTTTTCTCACCGGCGATGACGTAGGCATGTAATACAGTGGAGTTTCAGGCAGCCCTACTTCCAGGAATCTAGCCTCGCCTACAAAATCCTGATCTTAACGAAACTCACGGTAGAGAGAGCCCTTAAGATGGGCTTTCCAATGGTGTAAAACTTGTGAAGATCCAGTATTATTCTGAGGCTGATTTGACCGTGCTTACTTTGTCTTTGTTTCTTTGACAGCTCTGTGTACAAAAATCCCATAGGGGATGCTTTTGAGGAGCGTTCTGAGTAGCCCCAGCTCCTGGTCATTTCCGCTATGAAGCTTGACCTCCGGGTCGCTAAAAATTTGATTTTCGGATGCAGGGATATCCAAAGCAGACTCAGGTACAAATGTTGTCTCTCTAGCATTTCTAGTTCATGAGTTATTCCCAACCTTAGCTGAGAAATTATTCCGGACCTTTTTGTGCTGGCTTTTTCTCACCGGCGATGACGTAGGCTTGTAATACAGTGGAGTTTCGGGCAGCCCTACTTCCAGGAGGCTGGCCTCGTTTACAAAATCCTGATCTTAACGAAACTCACGATAGAGAGAGCCCTTGAGACGGGCTTTCTAATGATGTAAAACTTGTGAAGATCCAGTATTATTCTGAGGCTGATTTGACCGTGCTTACTTTGTCTTTGTTTCTTTGACAGCTCTGTGTACAAAAATCCCATTGGGGATGCTTTTGAGGAGTGTCTGAGTAGCCCCAGCTCCTGGTCATTTCCGCTATGAAGCTTGACCTCCGGGTCGCTAAAAGTTTGATTTTCGGATGCAGGGTTATCCAAAGCAGACTCAGGTACAAATGTTGTCTCTCTAGCATTTCTATTTCATGAGTTATTCCCAACCTTAGCTGAGAAATTATTCCGGACCTTTTTGTGCCGGCTTTTTCTCACCGGCGTTGACGTAGGCATGTAATACAGTGGAGTTTCGGGCAGCCCTACTTCCAGGATGCTGGCCTCGCCTTCAAAATCCTGATCTTAACGAAACTCACGGTAAAGAGAGCCCTTGAGACGGGCTTTCCAATGGTGTAAAACTTGTGAAGATCCAGTATTATTCTGAGGCTGATTTGACCGTGCTTACTTTGTCTTTGTTTCTTTGACAGCTCTGTGTACAAAAATCCCATTGGGGATGCTTTTGAGGAGCGTTCTGAGTAGCCCCACCTCCTGGTCATTTCCGCTATGAAGCTTGCCCTCCGGGTCGCTAAAAATTTGATTTTCGGATGCAGGGATATCCAAAGCAGACTCAGGTACAAATGTTGTCTCTCTAGCATTTCTAGTTCATGAGTTATTCCCAACCTTAGCTGAGAAATTATTCCGGACCTTTTTGTGCCGGTTTTTTCTCACCGGCGATGACGTAGGCATGTAATACAGTGGAATTTCGGGCAGCCCTACTTCCAGGAGGCTGGCCTCGCCTACAAAATCCTGATCTTAACGAAACTCACGGTAGAGAGAGCCCTTGAGATGGGCTTTCCAATGGTGTAAAACTTGTGAAGATCCAGTATTATTCTCAGGCTGATTTGACCGTGCTTACTTTGTCTTTGTTTCTTTGACAGCTCTGTGTACAAAAATCCCATTGGGGATGCTTTTGAGGAGCGTTCTGAGTAGCCTCAGCTCCTGGTCATTTCCGCTATGAAGCTTGACCTCCGGGTCGCTATAAAGTTTGATTTTCGGATGCAGGGATATCCAAAGCAGACTCAGGTACAAATGTTGTCTCTCTAGCATTTCTAGTTCATGAGTTATTCCCAACCTTAGCTGAGAAAATATTCCGGACCTTTTTGTGCTGGCTTTTTCTCACCGGCGATGACGTAGGCTTGTAATACAGTGGAGTTTCGGGCAGCCCTACTTCCAGGAGGCTGGCCTCGCCTACAAAATCCTGATCTTAACGAAACTCACGGTAGAGAGAGCCCTTGAGATGGGCTTTCCAATGGTGTAAAACTTGTGAAGATCCAGTATTATTCTGAGGCTGATTTGACCGTGCTTACTTTGTCTTTGTTTCTTTGACAGCTCTGTGTACAAAAATCCCATTGGGGATGCTTTTGAGGAGCGTTCTGAGTAGCCCCACCTCCTGGTCATTTCCGCTATGAAGCTTGACCTCCGGGTCGCTAAAAGTTTGATTTTCGGATGCAGGGATATCCAAAGCAGACTCAGGTACAAATGTTGTCTCTCTAGCATTTCTAGTTCATGAGTTACTCCCAACATTAGCTGAGAAATTATTCCGGACCTTTTTGTGCCGGTTTTTTCTCACCGGCGATGACGTAGGCATGTAATACAGTGGAGTTTCGGGCAGCCCTACTTCCAGGAGGCTGGCCTCGTTTACAAAATCCTGATCTTAACGAAACTCACGATAGAGAGAGCCCTTGAGACGGGCTTTCTAATGATGTAAAACTTGTGAAGATCCAGTATTATTCTGAGGCTGATTTGACCGTGCTTACTTTGTCTTTGTTTCTTTGACAGCTCTGTGTACAAAAATCCCATTGGGGATGCTTTTGAGGAGCGTTCTGAGTAGCCCCAGCTCCTGGTCATTTCCGCTATGAAGCTTGACCTCCGGGTCGCTAAAAGTTTGATTTTCGGATGCAGGGTTATCCAAAGCAGACTCAGGTACAAATTTTGTCTCTCTAGCATTTCTAGTTCATGAGTTATTCCCAACCTTAGCTGAGAAATTATTCCGGACCTTTTTGTGCCGGCTTTTTCTCACCGGCGTTGACGTAGGCATGTAATACAGTGGAGTTTCGGGCAGCCCTACTTCCAGGATGCTGGCCTCGCCTTCAAAATCCTGATCTTAACGAAACTCACGGTAGAGAGAGCCCTTGAGACGGGCTTTCCAATGGTGTAAAACTTGTGAAGATCCAGTATTATTCTGAGGCTGATTTTACCGTGCTTACTTTGTCTTTGTTTCTTTGACAGCTCTGTGTACAAAAATCCCATTGGGGATGCTTTTGAGGAGCGTTCTGAGTAGCCCCACCTCCTGGTCATTTCCGCTATGAAGCTTGCCCTCCGGGTCGCTAAAAATTTGATTTTCGGATGCAGGGATATCCAAAGCAGACTCAGGTACAAATGTTGTCTCTCTAGCATTTCTAGTTCATGAGTTATTCCCAACCTTAGCTGAGAAATTATTCCGGACCTTTTTGTGCCGGTTTTTTCTCACCGGCGATGACGTAGGCATGTAATACAGTGGAATTTCGGGCAGCCCTACTTCCAGGAGGCTGGCCTCGCCTACAAAATCCTGATCTTAACGAAACTCACGGTAGAGAGAGCCCTTGAGATGGGCTTTCCAATGGTGTAAAACTTGTGAAGATCCAGTATTATTCTGAGGCTGATTTGACCGTGCTTACTTTGTCTTTGTTTCTTTGACAGCTCTGTGTACAAAAATCCCATTGGGGATGCTTTTGAGGAGCGTTCTGAGTAGCCTCAGCTCCTGGTCATTTCCGCTATGAAGCTTGACCTCCGGGTCGCTATAAAGTTTGATTTTCGGATGCAGGGATATCCAAAGCAGACTCAGGTACAAATGTTGTCTCTCTAGCATTTCTAGTTCATGAGTTATTCCCAACCTTAGCTGAGAAATTATTCCGGACCTTTTTGTGCTGGCTTTTTCTCACCGGCGATGACGTAGGCTTGTAATACAGTGGAGTTTCGGGCAGCCCTACTTCCAGGAGGCTGGCCTCGTTTACAAAATCCTGATCTTAACGAAACTCACGGTAGAGAGAGCCCTTGAGACGGGCTTTCCAATGGTGTAAAATTTGTGAAGATCCAGTATTATTCTGAGGCTGATTTGACCGTGCTTACTTTGTCTTTGTTTCTTTGACAGCTCTGTGTACAAAAATCCCATTGGGGATGCTTTTGAGGAGCGTTCTGAGTAGCCTCAGCTCCTGGTCATTTCCGCTATGAAGCTTGACCTCCGGGTCGCTAAAAGTTTGATTTTCGGATGCAGGGATATCCAAAGCAGACTCAGGTACAAATGTTGTCTCTCTAGCATTTCTAGTTCATGAGTTATTCCCAACCTTAGCTGAGAAATTATTCCGGACCTTTTTGTGCCGGCTTTTTCTCACCGGCGATGACGTAGGCATGTAATACAGTGGAGTTTCGGGCAGCTCTACTTCCAGGAATCTGGCCTCGCCTACAAAATCCTGATCTTAACGAAACTCACGGTAGAGAGAGCCCTTGAGACGGGCTTTCCAATGGTGTAAAACTTGTGAAGATCCAGTATTATTCTGAGGCTGATTTGACCGTGCTTACTTTGTCTTTGTTTCTTTGACAGCTCTGTGTACAAAAATCCCATAGGGGATGCTTTTGAGGAGCGTTCTGAGTAGCCCCAGTTCCTGGTCATTTCCGCTATGAAGCTTGACCTTCGGGTCGCTAAAAGTTTGATTTTCGGATGCAGGGATATCCAAAGCAGACTCAGGTACAAATGTTGTCTCTCTAGCATTTCTAGTTCATGAGTTATTCCCAACCTTAGCTGAGAAATTATTCCGGACCTTTTTGTGCCGGCTTTTTCTCACCGGCGATGACGTAGGCATGTAATACAGTGGAGTTTCGGGCAGCCCTACTTCCAGGAGGCTGGCCTCGCCTACAAAATCCTGATCTTAACGAAACTCACGGTAGAGAGAGCCCTTAAGATGGGCTTTCCAATGGTGTAAAACTTGTGAAGATCCAGTATTATTCTGAGGCTGATTTGACCGTGCTTACTTTGTCTTTGTTTCTTTGACAGCTCTGTGTACAAAAATCCCATAGGGGATGCTTTTGAGGAGCGTTCTGAGTAGCCCCAGCTCCTGGTTATTTCCGCTATGAAGCTTGACCTCCGGGTCGCTAAAAGTTTGATTTTCGGATGCAGGGATATCCAAAGCAGACTCAGGTACAAATGTTGTCTCTCTAGCATTTCTAGTTCTTGAGTTATTCCCAACCTTAGCTGAGAAATTATTCCGGACCTTTTTGTGCTGGCTTTTTCTCACCGGCGATGACGTAGGCTTGTAATACAGTGGAGTTTCGGGCAGCCCTACTTCCAGGAGGCTGGCCTCGTTTACAAAATCGTGATGTTAACGAAACTCACGGTAGAGAGAGCCCTTGAGACGGGCTTTCCAATGGTGTAAAACTTGTGAAGATCCAGTATTGTTCTGAGGCTGATTTGACCGTGCTTACTTTGTCTTTGTTTCTTTGACAGCTCTGTGTACAAAAATCCCATTGGGGATACTTTTGAGGAGCGTTCTGAGTAGCCCCACCTCCTGGTCATTTCCGCTATGAAGCTTGCCCTCCGGGTCGCTAAAAAGATTGATTTTCGTATGCAGGGATATCCAAGGCAGACTGAGGTACAAATTTTGTCTCTCTAGCATTTCCAGTTCATGAGTTATTCCCAACCTTTGCTGAGAAATTATTCCGGACCTTTTTGTGCCGGCTTTTTCTCACCGGCGATGACGTAGGCATGTAATACAGTGGAGTTTCGGGCAGCTCTACTTCCAGGAATCTGGCCTCGCCTACAAAATCCTGATCTTAACGAAACTCACGGTAGAGAGAGCCCTTGAGACGGGCTTTCCAATGGTGTAAAACTTGTGAAGATCCAGTATTATTCTGAGGCTGATTTGACCGTGCTTACTTTGTCTTTGTTTCTTTGACAGCTCTATGTACAAAAATCCCATAGGGGATGCTTTTGAGGAGCGTTCTGAGTAGCCCCAGTTCCTGGTCATTTCCGCTATGAAGCTTGACCTCCGGGTCGCTAAAAGTTTGATTTTCGGATGCAGGGATATCCAAAGCAGACTCAGGTACAAATGTTGTCTCTCTAGCATTTCTAGTTCATGAGTTATTCCCAACCTTAGCTGAGAAATTATTCCGGACCTTTTTGTGCCGGCTTTTTCTCACCGGCGATGACGTAGGCTTGTAATACAGTGGAGTTTCGGGCAGCCCTACTTCCAGGAGGCTGGCCTCGTTTACAAAATCGTGATCTTAACGAAACTCACGGTAGAGAGAGCCCTTGAGACGGGCTTTCCAATGGTGTAAAACTTGTGAAGATCCAGTATTGTTCTGAGGCTGATTTGACCGTGCTTACTTTGTCTTTGTTTCTTTGACAGCTCTGTGTACAAAAATCCCATTGGGGATACTTTTGAGGAGCGTTCTGAGTAGCCCCAGCTCCTGGTCATTTCCGCTATGAAGCTTGCCCTCCGGGTCGCTAAAAAGTTGATTTTCGGATGCAGGGATATCCAAGGCAGACTGAGGTACAAATTTTGTCTCTCTAGCATTTCCAGTTCATGAGTTATTCCCAACCTTTGCTGAGAAATTATTCCGGACCTTTTTGTGCCGGCTTTTTCTCACCGGCGATGACGTAGGCATGTAATACAGTGGAGTTTCGGGCAGCTCTACTTCCAGGAATCTGGCCTCGCCTACAAAATCCTGATCTTAACGAAACTCACGGTAGAGAGAGCCCTTGAGACGGGCTTTCCAATGGTGTAAAACTTGTGAAGATCCAGTATTATTCTGAGGCTGATTTGACCGTGCTTACTTTGTCTTTGTTTCTTTGACAGCTCTGTGTACAAAAATCCCATAGGGGATGCTTTTGAGGAGCGTTCTGAGTAGCCCCAGTTCCTGGTCATTTCCGCTATGAAGCTTGACCTCCGGGTCGCTAAAAGTTTGATTTTCGGATGCAGGGATATCCAAAGCAGACTCAGGTACAAATGTTGTCTCTCTAGCATTTCTAGTTCATGAGTTATTCCCAACCTTAGCTGAGAAATTATTCCGGACCTTTTTGTGCCGGCTTTTTCTCACCGGCGATGACGTAGGCATGTAATACAGTGGAGTTTCGGGCAGCCCTACTTCCAGGAGGCTGGCCTCGCCTACAAAATCCTGATCTTAACGAAACTCACGGTAGAGAGAGCCCTTAAGATGGGCTTTCCAATGGTGTAAAACTTGTGAAGATCCAGTATTATTCTGAGGCTGATTTGACCGTGCTTACTTTGTCTTTGTTTCTTTGACAGCTCTGTGTACAAAAATCCCATTGGGGATACTTTTGAGGAGCGTTCTGAGTAGCCCCACCTCCTGGTCATTTCCGCTATGAAGCTTGCCCTCCGGGTCGCTAAAAAGATTGATTTTCGGATGCAGGGATATCCAAGGCAGACTGAGGTACAAATTTTGTCTCTCTAGCATTTCCAGTTCATGAGTTATTCCCAACCTTTGCTGAGAAATTATTCCGGACCTTTTTGTGCCGGCTTTTTCTCACCGGCGATGACGTAGGCATGTAATACAGTGGAGTTTCGGGCAGCTCTACTTCCAGGAATCTGGCCTCGCCTACAAAATCCTGATCTTAACGAAACTCACGGTAGAGAGAGCCCTTGAGACGGGCTTTCCAATGGTGTAAAACTTGTGAAGATCCAGTATTATTCTGAGGTTGATTTGACCGTGCTTACTTTGTCTTTGTTTCTTTGACAGCTCTATGTACAAAAATCCCATAGGGGATGCTTTTGAGGAGCGTTCTGAGTAGCCCCAGTTCCTGGTCATTTCCGCTATGAAGCTTGACCTCCGGGTCGCTAAAAGTTTGATTTTCGGATGCAGGGATATCCAAAGCAGACTCAGGTACAAATGTTGTCTCTCTAGCATTTCTAGTTCATGACTTATTCCCAACCTTAGCTGAGAAATTATTCCGGACCTTTTTGTGCCGGCTTTTTCTCACCGGCGATGACGTAGGCATGTAATACAGTGGAGTTTCGGGCAGCCCTACTTCCAGGAGGCTGGCCTCGCCTACAAAATCCTGATCTTAACGAAACTCACGGTAGAGAGAGCCCTTAAGATGGGCTTTCCAATGGTGTAAAACTTGTGAAGATCCAGTATTATTCTGAGGCTGATTTGACCGTGCTTACTTTGTCTTTGTTTCTTTGACAGCTCTGTGTACAAAAATCCCATTGGGGATGCTTTTGAGGAGCGTTCTGAGTAGCCCAGCTCCTGGTCATTTCCGCTATGAAGCTTGACCTCCGGGTCGCTAAAAGTTTGATTTTCGGATGCAGGGATATCCAAAGCAGACTCAGGTACAAATTTTGTCTCTCTAGCATTTCTAGTTCATGGGTTATTCCCAACCTTAGCTGAGAAATTGTTCCGGACCTTTTTGTGCTGGCTTTTTCTCACCGGCGATGACGTAGGTTTGTAATACAGTGGAGTTTCGGGCAGCCCTACTTCCAGGAAGCTGGCCTCGTTTACAAAATCCTGATCTTAACGAAACTCACGTTAGAGAGAGTGCTTGAGACGGGCTTTCCAATGGTGTAAAACTTGTGAAGATCCAGTATTATTCTGAGGCTGATTTGACCGTGCTTACTTTGTCTTTGTTTCTTTGACAGCTCTGTGTACAAAAATTCCATTGGGGATGCTTGTGAGGAGCGTTCTGAGTAGCCCCAGCTCTTGGTCATTTCCGCTATGGAGCTTGCCCTCCGGGTCGCTAAAAGTTTGATATTCGGATGCAGGGATATCCAAGGCAGACTCAGGTACAAATTTTGTCTCTCTAGCATTTCTAGTTCATGAGTTATTCCCAACCTTAGCTGAGAAATTGTTCCGGACCTTTTTGTGCTGGCTTTTTCTCACCGGCGATGACGTAGGCATGTAATACAGTGGAGTTTCGGGCAGCCCTACTTCCAGGAGGCTGGCCTTTCCTACAAAATCCTGATCTTAACGAAACTCACGGTAGAGAGAGCCCTTGAGACGGGCTTTCCAATGGTGTAAAACTTGTGAAGATCCAGTATTATTCTGAGGCTGATTTGACCGTGCTTACTTTGTCTTTGTTTCTTTGACAGCTCTGTGTACAAAAATTCCATTGGGGATGCTTTTGAGGAGCGTTCTGAGTAGCCCCAGCTCTTGGTCATTTCCGCTATGGAGCTTGCCCTCCGGGTCGCTAAAAGTTTGATATTCGGATGCAGGGATATCCAAGGCAGACTCAGGTACAAATTTTGTCTCTCTAGCATTTCTAGTTCATGAGTTATTCCCAACCTTAGCTGAGAAATTGTTCCGGACCTTTTTGTGCTGGCTTTTTCTCACCGGCGATAACGTAGGCATGTAATACAGTGGAGTTTCGGGCAGCCCTACTTCCAGGAGGCTGGCCTTTCCTACAAAATCCTGATCTTAACGAAACTCACGGTAGAGAGAGCCTTTGAGACGGGCTTTCCAATGGTGTAAAACCTGTGAAGATCCAGTATTATTCTGAGGCTGGATTTACCGTGCTTACTTTGTCTTTGTTTCTTTGACAGCTCTGTGTACAAAAATTCCATTGGGGATGCTTTTGAGGAGCGTTCTGAGTAGCCCCAGCTCTTGGTCATTTCCGCTATGAAGCTTGCCCTCCGGGTCGCTAAAAGTTTGATATTAGGATGCATGGATATCCAAGGCACACTCAGGTACAAATTTTGTCTCTCTAGCATTTCTAGTTCATGAGTTATTCCCAACCTTAGCTGAGAAATTGTTCCGGACCTTTTTGTGCTGGCTTTTTCTCACCGGCGATGACGTAGGTTTGTAATACAGTGGAGTTTCGGGCAGCCCTACTTCCAGGAGGCTGGCTTCGCCTACAAAATCCTGATTGTAACAAAACTCACAGTAGAGAGAGCCCTTGAGACGGGCTTTCCAATGGTGTAAAACTTGTGAAGATCCAGCATATTCTGTGGCTGATGTGACCGTGCTTACTTTGTCTTTGTTTCTTTGACAGCTCTGTGTACAAAAATCCCATTGGGGATGCTTTTGAGGAGCGTTCTAAGTAGCCCCACCTCCTGGTCATTTCCGCTATGAAGCTTGCCCTCCGGGTCGCTAAAAGATTAATTTTCGGATGCAGGGATATCCAAGGCAGACTCAGGTACAAATTTTGTCTCTCTAGCATTTCTAGTTCATGAGTTATTCCCAACCTTAGCTGAGAAATTGTTCCGGACCTTTTTGTGCTGGCTTTTTTCTTACCGGCGATGACGTAGGCATGTAATAGAGTGGAGTTTCGGGCAGCCCTACTTCCAGGAGGCTGGCCTTTCCTACAAAATCCTGATCTTAACGAAACTCACGGTAGAGAGAGCCCTTGAGACGGGCTTTCCAATGGTGTAAAACTTGTGAAGATCCAGTATTATTCTGAGGCTGATTTGACCGTGCTTACTTTGTCTTTGTTTCTTTGACAGCTCTGTGTACAAAAATTCCATTGGGGATGCTTTTGAGGAGCGTTCTGAGTAGCCCCAGCTCTTGGTCATTTCCGCTATGGAGCTTGCCCTCCGGGTCGCTAAAAGTTTGATATTCGGATGCAGGGATATCCAAGGCAGACTCAGGTACAAATTTTGTCTCTCTAGCATTTCCAGTTCATGAGTTATTCCCAACCTTAGCTGAGAAATTGTTCCGGACCTTTTTGTGCTGGCTTTTTCTCACCGGCGATAACGTAGGCATGTAATACAGTGGAGTTTCGGGCAGCCCTACTTCCAGGAGGCTGGCTTCGCCTACAAAATCCTGATTGTAACAAAACTCACAGTAGAGAGAGCCCTTGAGACGGGCTTTCCAATGGTGTAAAACTTGTGAAGATCCAGCATATTCTGTGGCTGATGTGACCGTGCTTACTTTGTCTTTGTTTCTTTGACAGCTCTGTGTACAAAAATCCCATTGGGGATGCTTTTGAGGAGCGTTCTAAGTAGCCCCACCTCCTGGTCATTTCCGCTATGAAGCTTGCCCTCCGGGTCGCTAAAAGATTAATTTTCGGATGCAGGGATATCCAAGGCAGACTCAGGTACAAATTTTGTCTCTCTAGCATTTCTAGTTCATGAGTTATTCCCAACCTTAGCTGAGAAATTGTTCCGGACCTTTTTGTGCTGGCTTTTTCTCACCGGCGATGACGTAGGCATGTAATACAGTGGAGTTTCGGGCAGCCCTACTTCCAGGAGGCTGGCCTTTCCTACAAAATCCTGATCTTAACGAAACTCACGGTAGAGAGAGCCCTTGAGACGGGCTTTCCAATGGTGTAAAACTTGTGAAGATCCAGTATTATTCTGAGGCTGATTTGACCGTGCTTACTTTGTCTTTGTTTCTTTGACAGCTCTGTGTACAAAAATTCCATTGGGGATGCTTTTGAGGAGCGTTCTGAGTAGCCCCAGCTCTTGGTCATTTCCGCTATGGAGCTTGCCCTCCGGGTCGCTAAAAGTTTGATATTCGGATGCAGGGATATCCAAGGCAGACTCAGGTACAAATTTTGTCTCTCTAGCATTTCTAGTTCATGAGTTATTCCCAACCTTAGCTGAGAAATTGTTCCGGACCTTTTTGTGCTGGCTTTTTCTCACCGGCGATAACGTAGGCATGTAATACAGTGGAGTTTCGGGCAGCCCTACTTCCAGGAGGCTGGCCTTTCCTACAAAATCCTGATCTTAACGAAACTCACGGTAGAGAGAGCCTTTGAGACGGGCTTTCCAATGGTGTAAAACCTGTGAAGATCCAGTATTATTCTGAGGCTGGATTTACCGTGCTTACTTTGTCTTTGTTTCTTTGACAGCTCTGTGTACAAAAATTCCATTGGGGATGCTTTTGAGGAGCGTTCTGAGTAGCCCCAGCTCTTGGTCATTTCCGCTATGAAGCTTGCCCTCCGGGTCGCTAAAAGTTTGATATTAGGATGCAGGGATATCCAAGGCACACTCAGGTACAAATTTTGTCTCTCTAGCATTTCTAGTTCATGAGTTATTCCCAACCTTAGCTGAGAAATTGTTCCGGACCTTTTTGTGCTGGCTTTTTTCTTACCGGCGATGACGTAGGCATGCTATAGAGTGGAGTTTCGGGCAGCCCTACTTCCAGGAGGCTGGCTTCGCCTACAAAATCCTGATTGTAACAAAACTCACAGTAGAGAGAGCCCTTGAGACGGGCTTTCCAATGGTGTAAAACTTGTGAAGATCCAGCATATTCTGTGGCTGATGTGACCGTGCTTACTTTGTCTTTGTTTCTTTGACAGCTCTGTGTACAAAAATCCCATTGGGGATGCTTTTGAGGAGCGTTCTAAGTAGCCCCACCTCCTGGTCATTTCCGCTATGAAGCTTGCCCTCCGGGTCGCTAAAAGATTAATTTTCGGATGCAGGGATATCCAAGGCAGACTCAGGTACAAATTTTGTCTCTCTAGCATTTCTAGTTCATGAGTTATTCCCAACCTTAGCTGAGAAATTGTTCCGGACCTTTTTGTGCTGGCTTTTTTCTTACCGGCGATGACGTAGGCATGTAATAGAGTGGAGTTTCGGGCAGCCCTACTTCCAGGAGGCTGGCTTCGCCTACAAAATCGTGATTTTAACGAAACTCACGTGAGAGAGAGTGCTTGAGACGGGCTTTCCAATGGTGTAAAACCTGTGAAGATCCAGTATTATTGTATGGCTGATTTGACCGTGCTTACTTTGTCTTTGTTTCTTTGACAGCTCTGTGTACAAAAATTCCATTGGGGATGCTTTTGAGGAGCGTTCTGAGTAGCCCCAGCTCTTGGTCATTTCCGCTATGAAGCTTGCCCTCCGGGTCGCTAAAAGTTTGATATTCGGATGCAGGGATATCCAAGGCAGACTCAGGTACAAATTTTGTCTCTCTAGCATTTCTAGTTCATGATATATTCCCAACCTTAGCTGAGAAATTGTTCCGGACCTTTTTGTGCTGGCTTTTTTCTTACCGGCGATGACGTAGGCATGTAATAGAGTGGAGTTTCGGGCAGCCCTACTTCCAGGAGGCTGGCTTCGCCTACAAAATCTTGATTGTAACAAAACTCACAGTAGAGAGAGCCCTTGAGACGGGCTTTCCAATGGTGTAAAACTTGTGAAGATCCAGCATATTCTAAGGCGGATGTGACCGTGCTTACTTTGTCTTTGTTTCTTTGACAGCTCTGTGTACAAAAATTCCATTGGGGATGCTTTTGAGGAGCGTTCTGAGTAGCCCCAGCTCTTGGTCATTTCCGCTATGAAGCTTGCCCTCCGGGTCGCTAAAAGTTTAATATTCGGATGCAGGGATATCCAAGGCAGACTCAGGTACAAATTTTGTCTCTCTAGCATTTCTAGTTCATGAGTTATTCCCAACCTTAGCTGAGAAATTGTTCCGGACCTTTTTCTGCTGGCTTTTTTCTTACCGGCGATGATGTAGGCATGTAATAGAGTGGAGTTTCGGGCAGCCCTACTTCCAGGAGGCTGGCCTCGCCTACAAAATCGTGATTTTAACGAAACTCACGTTAGAGAGAGTGCTTGAGACGGGCTTTCCAATGGTGTAAAACTTGTGAAGATCCAGTATTATTCTGAGGCTGATTTGACCGTGCTTACTTTATCTTTGTTTCTTTGACAGCTCTGTGTACAAAAATTCCATTGGGGATGCTTTTGAGGAGCGTTCTGAGTAGCCCCAGCTCTTGGTCATTTCCGCTATGGAGCTTGCCCTCCGGGTCGCTAAAAGTTTAATATTCGGATGCAGGGATATCCAAGGCAGACTCAGGTACAAATTTTGTCTCTGTAGCATTTCTAGTTCATGAGTTATTCCCAACCTTAGCTGAGAAATTATTCCGGACCTTTTTGTGCCGGCTTTTTCTCACCGGCGTTGACGTAGGCATGTAATACAGTGGAGTTTCGGGCAGCCCTACTTCCAGGAGGCTGACCTCGCCTACAAAATCTTGATCTTAACGAAACTCACGGTAAAGAGAGTCCTTGAGACGGGCTGTCCAATGGTGTAAAACTTGTGAAGGTCCAGTATTATTCTGAGGCTGATTTGACCGTGCTTACTTTGTCTTTGTTTCTTTGACAGCTCTGTGTACAAAAATCCCATTGGGGATGCTTTTGAGGAGCGTTCTAAGTAGCCCCACCTCCTGGTCATTTACGCTATGAGACGGGCTTTCCAATGGTGTAAAACTTGTGAAGATCCAGTATTATTCTGAGTCTGATTTGACCGTGCTTACTTTGTCTTTGTTTCTTTGACAGCTCTGTGTACAAAAATCCCATTGGGGATGCTTTTGAGGAGCGTTCTGAGTAGCCCCACCTCCTGGTCATTTCCGCTATGAAGCTTGCCCTCCGGGTCGCTAAAAGTTTAATTTTCGGATGCAGGGATATCCAAAGCAGACTCAGGTACAATTGTTGTCTCTCTAGCATTTCTAGTTCATGAGTTATTCCTAACCTTAGCTGAGAAATTATTCCGGACCTTTTTGTGCCGGCTTTTTCTCACCTGCGATGACGTAGGCATGTAATACAGTGGAGTTTCGGGCAGCCCTACTTCCAGGAGGCTGGCCTCGCCTACAAAATCTTGATCTTAACGAAACTCACGGTAGAGAGAGCCCTTGAGACGGGCTTTCCAATGGTGTAAAACTTGTGAAAATCCAGTTTTATTCTGCGGCTGATTTGACCGTGCTTACTTTGTCTTTGTTTCTTTGACAGCTCTGTGTACAAAAATCCCATTGGGGATGCTTTTGAGGAGCGTTCTGAGTAGCCCCACCTCCTGGTCATTTACGCTATGAAGCTTGCCCTCCGGGTCGCTAAAAATTTTGATTTTCGGATGCAGGGATATCCAAGGCAGACTCAGGTACAAAATTTGTCTCTCTAGCACGTCTAGTTCATGAGTTATACCCAACCTTAGCTGAGAAATTATTCCGGACCTTTTTGTGCCGGCTTTTTCTCACCGGCGTTGACGTAGGCATGTAATACAGTGGGGTTTCGGGCAGCCCTACTTCCAGGAAGCTGGCCTCGCCTACAAAATCTTGATCTTAACGAAACTCACGGTAGAGAGAGCCCTTGAGACGGGCTTTCCAATGGTGTAAAACTTGTGAAGATCCAGTATCATTCTAAAGCTGATTTGACCGTGCTTACTTTGTCTTTGTTTCTTTGACAGCTCTGTGTACAAAAATCCAATTGGGGATGCTTTTGAGGAGCGTTCTGAGTAGCCCCACCTCCTGGTCATTTCCGCTATGAAGCTTGCCCTCCGGGTCGCTACAAATTTGATTTTCGGATGCAGGGATATCCAAGGCAGACTCAGGTACAAAATTTGTCTTTCTAGCATTTCTAGTTCATGAGTTATTCCCAACCTTAGCTGAGAAATTATTCCGGACCTTTTTGTGCCGGCTTTTTCTCACCGGCGTTGACGTAGGTATGTAATACAGTGGAGTTTTGGGCAGCCCTACTTCCAGGAAGCTGGCCTCGCCTACAAAATCCTGATCTTAACGAAACTCACGTTAGAGAGAGCCCTTGAGACGGGCTTTCCAATGGTGTAAAACTTGTGAAGATCCAGTATTATTCTGAGGCTGATTTGACCGTGCTTACTTTGTCTTTGTTTCTTTGACAGCTCTGTGTACACAAAATCCATTGGGGATGCTTTTGAGGAGCGTTCTGAGTAGCTCCAGCTCCTGGTCATTTCCGCTATGTAGCTTGCCCTCCGGGTCGCTAAAAATTTGATATTCGGATGCAGGGATATCCAAGGCAGACTCAGGTACAAATTTTGTCTCTCTAGCATTTCTAGTTCATGAGTTATTCCCAACCTTAGCTGAGAAATTGTTCCGGACCTTTTTGTGCTGGCTTTATTCTCACCGGCGATGACGTAGGCATGTAATACAGTGGAGTTTCGGGCAGCCCTACTTCCAGGAGGCTGGCCTCGCCTACAAAATCCTGATCTTAACGAAACTCACGGTAAAGAGAGCCCTTGAGACAGGCTTTCCAATGGTGTAAAACTTGTGAAGATCCAGTATTATTCTGAGTCTGATTTGACCGTGCTTACTTTGTCTTTGTTTCTTTGACAGCTCTGTGTACAAAAATCCCATTGGGGATGCTTTTGAGGAGCGTTCTGAGTAGCCCCACCTCCTGGTCATTTCCGCTATGAAGCATGCCCTCCGGGTCGCTAAAAATTTGATTTTCGGATGCAGGGATATCCAAGGCAGACTCAGGTACAAAATTTGTCTCTCTAGCATTTCTAGTTCATGAGTTATTCCCAACCTTAGCTGAGAAATTGTTCCGGACCTTTTTGTGCTGGCTTTTTTCTCACCGGCGATGACGTAGGCATGTAATACAGTGGAGTTTCGGGCAGCCCTCCTTCCAGGAGGCTGGCCTCGCCTACAAAATCGTGATCTTAACGAAACTCACGGTAAAGAGAGCCCTTGAGACAGGCTTTCCAATGGTGTAAAACTTGTGAAGATCCAGTATTATTCTGAGTCTAATTTGACCGTGCTTACTTTGTCTTTGTTTCTTTGACAGCTCTGTGTACAAAAATCCCATTGGGGATGCTTTTGAGGAGCGTTCTGAGTAGCCCCACCTCCTGGTCATTTCCGCTATGAAGCTTGCCCTCCGGGTCGCTAAAAATTTGATTTTCGGATGCAGGGATATCCAAGGCAGACTCAGGTACAAAATTTGTCTCTCTAGCATTTCTAGTTCATGAGTTATTCCCAACCTTAGCTGAGAAATTATTCCGGACCTTTTTGTGCCGGCTTTTTCTCACCGGCGTTGACGTAGGTATGTAATACAGTGGAGTTTTGGGCAGCCCTACTTCCAGGAAGCTGGCCTCGCCTACAAAATCCTGATCTTAACGAAACTCACGTTAGAGAGAGCCCTTGAGACGGGCTTTCCAATGGTGTAAAACTTGTGAAGATCCAGTATTATTCTGAGGCTGATTTGACCGTGCTTACTTTGTCTTTGTTTCTTTGACAGCTCTGTGTACACAAAATCCATTGGGGATGCTTTTGAGGAGCGTTCTGAGTAGCTCCAGCTCCTGGTCATTTCCGCTATGTAGCTTGCCCTCCGGGTCGCTAAAAATTTGATATTCGGATGCAGGGATATCCAAGGCAGACTCAGGTACAAATTTTGTCTCTCTAGCATTTCTAGTTCATGAGTTATTCCCAACCTTAGCTGAGAAATTGTTCCGGACCTTTTTGTGCTGGCTTTATTCTCACCGGCGATGACGTAGGCATGTAATACAGTGGAGTTTCGGGCAGCCCTACTTCCAGGAGGCTGGCCTCGCCTACAAAATCCTGATCTTAACGAAACTCACGGTAAAGAGAGCCCTTGAGACAGGCTTTCCAATGGTGTAAAACTTGTGAAGATCCAGTATTATTCTGAGTCTGATTTGACCGTGCTTACTTTGTCTTTGTTTCTTTGACAGCTCTGTGTACAAAAATCCCATTGGGGATGCTTTTGAGGAGCGTTCTGAGTAGCCCCACCTCCTGGTCATTTCCGCTATGAAGCATGCCCTCCGGGTCGCTAAAAATTTGATTTTCGGATGCAGGGATATCCAAGGCAGACTCAGGTACAAAATTTGTCTCTCTAGCATTTCTAGTTCATGAGTTATTCCCAACCTTAGCTGAGAAATTGTTCCGGACCTTTTTGTGCTGGCTTTTTTCTCACCGGCGATGACGTAGGCATGTAATACAGTGGAGTTTCGGGCAGCCCTCCTTCCAGGAGGCTGGCCTCGCCTACAAAATCGTGATCTTAACGAAACTCACGGTAAAGAGAGCCCTTGAGACAGGCTTTCCAATGGTGTAAAACTTGTGAAGATCCAGTATTATTCTGAGTCTGATTTGACCGTGCTTACTTTGTCTTTGTTTCTTTGACAGCTCTGTGTACAAAAATCCCATTGGGGATGCTTTTGAGGAGCGTTCTGAGTAGCCCCACCTCCTGGTCATTTCCGCTATGAAGCTTGCCCTCCGGGTCGCTCAAAATTTGATTTTCGGATGCAGGGATATCCAAGGCAGACTCAGGTACAAAATTTGTCTCTCTAGCATTTCTAGTTCATGAGTAATTCCCAACCTTAGCTGAGAAATTATTCCGGACCTTTTTGTGCTGGCTTTTTCTCACCGGCGTTGACGTAGGCATGTAATACAGTGGAGTTTTGGGCAGCCCCACTTCCAGGAAGCTGGCCTCGCCTACAAAATCCTGATCTTAACGAAACTCACGTTAGAGAGAGCCCTTGAGACGGGCTTTCCAATGGTGTAAAACTTGTGAAGATCCAGTATTATTCTGAGGCTGATTTGACCGTGCTTACTTTGTCTTTGTTTCTTTGACAGCTCTGTGTACAAAAAATCCATTGGGGATAATTTTGAGGAGCGTTCTGAGTAGCTCCAGCTCCTGGTCATTTCCGCTATGAAGCTTGCCCTCCGGGTCGCAAAACTTTTGATTATCGGATGCAGGGATATCCAAGGCAGATTTAGGTGCAAAATTTGTCTCTCTAGCATTTCTAGTTCATGAGTTATCCCAACCTTAGCTGAGAAATTATTCCGACCTTTTTGTGCCGGCTTTTTCTCACCGGCGTTGACGTAGGCATGTAATACAGTGGAGTTTCGGGCAGCCCTACTTCCAGGAGGCTGGCCTCGCCTACAAAATTTTGATCTTAACGAAACTCACGGTAAAGAGAGCCCTTGAGACAAGCTTTCCAATGGTGTAAAACTTGTGAAGATCCAGTATTATTCTGAGGCTGATTTGACCGTGCTTACTTTGTCTTTGTTTCTTTGACAGCTCTGTGTACAAAAAATCCATTGGGGATAATTTTGAGGAGCGTTCTGAGTAGCTCCAGCTCCTGGTCATTTCCGCTATGAAGCTTGCCCTCCGGGTCGCAAAACTTTTGATTATCGGATGCAGGGATATCCAAGGCAGATTTAGGTGCAAAATTTGTCTCTCTAGCATTTCTAGTTCATGAGTTATCCCAACCTCAGCTGAGAAATTATTCCGACCTTTTTGTGCCGGCTTTTTCTCACCGGCGTTGACGTAGGCATGTAATACAGTGGAGTTTCGGGCAGCCCTACTTCCAGGAGGCTGTCCTCGCCTACAAAATTTTGATCTTAACGAAACTCACGGTAAAGAGAGCCCTTGAGACAAGCTTTCCAATGGTGTAAAACTTGTGAAGATCCAGTATTATTCTGAGGCTGATTTGACCGTGCTTACTTTGTCTTTGTTTCTTTGACAGCTCTGTGTACAAAAATCCCATTGGGGATGCTTTTGAGGAGCGTTCTGAGTAGCCCCACCTACTGGTCATTTCCGCTATGTAGCTTGCCCTCCGGGTCGCTAAAAATGCAGGGATATCCAGGGCAGACTCAGGTACAAAATTTGTCTCTCTAGCATTTCTAGTTCATGAGTTATTCCCAACCTTAGCTGAGAAATTATTCCGGACCTTTTTGTGCTGGCTTTTTCTAACCGGCGATGACGTAGGCATGTAATACAGTGGAGTTTCGGGCAGCCCTACTTCCAGGAGGCTGGCCTCGCCTACAAAATCCTGATCTTAACGAAACTCACGGTAACGAGAGCCCTTGAGACAGGCTTTCCAATGGTGTAAAACTTGTGAAGATCCAGTATTATTCTGAGTCTGATTTGACCGTGCTTACTTTGTCTTTGTTTCTTTGACAGCTCTGTGTACAAAAATCCCATTGGGGATGCTTTTGAGGAGCGTTCTGAGTAGCCCCACCTCCTGGTCATTTCCGCTATGAAGCTTGCCCTCCGGGTCGCTAAAAATTTGATTTTCGGATGCAGGGATATCCAAGGCAGACTCAGGTACAAAATTTGTCTCTCTAGCATTTCTAGTTCATGAGTTATTCCCAACCTTAGCTGAGAAATTATTCCGGACCTTTTTGTGCTGGCTTTTTTCTCACCGGCGATGACGTAGGCATGTAATACAGTGGAGTTTCGGGCAGCCCCACTTCCAGGAAGCTGGCCTCGCCTACAAAATCCTGATCTTAACGAAACTCACGTTAGAGAGAGCCCTTGAGACGAGCTTTCCAATGGTGTAAAACTTGTGAAGATCCAGTATTATTCTGAGGCTGATTTGACCGTGCTTACTTTGTCTTTGTTTCTTTGACAGCTCTGTGTACAAAAAATCCAATTGGGGATAATTTTGAGGAGCGTTCTGAGTAGCTCCAGCTCCTGGTCATTTCCGCTATGAAGCTTGCCCTCCGGGTCGCAAAACTTTTGATTATCGGATGCAGGGATATCCAAGGCAGACTTAGGTGCAAAATTTGTCTCTCTAGCATTTCTAGTTCATGAGTTATCCCAACCTTAGCTGAGAAATTATTCCGACCTTTTTGTGCCGGCTTTTTCTCACCGGCGTTGACGTAGGCATGTAATTCAGTGGAGTTTCGGGCAGCCCTACTTCCAGGAGGCTGAACTCGCCTACAAAATCTTGATCTTAACAAAACTCACAGTAAAGAGAGCCCTTGAGACGGGCTTTCCAATGGTGTAAAACATGGGAAGATCCAGTATTATTCTGAGTCTGATTTGACCGTGCTTACTTTGTCTTTGTTTCTTTGACAGCTCTGTGTACAAAAATCCCATTGGGGATGCTTTTGAGGAGCGTTTTGAGTAGCCCCACCTCCTGGTCATTGCCGCTATGAAGCATGCCCTCCGGGTCGCTAAAAATTTGATTTTCGGATGCAGGGATATCCAAGGCAGACTCAGGTACAAAATTTGTCTCTCTAGCATTTCTAGTTCATGAGTTATTCCCAACCTTAGCTGAGAAATTGTTCCGGACCTTTTTGTGCCGGCTTTTTCTCACCGGCGTTGACGTAGGCATGTAATACAGTGGAGTTTCGGGCAGCCCTACTTCCAGGAGGCTGGCCTCGCCTACAAAATTTTGATCTTAACGAAACTCACGGTAAAGAGAGCCCTTGAGACGGGCTTTCCAATGGTGTAAAACTTGTGAAGATCCAGTATTATTCTGAGGCTGATTTGACCGTGCTTACTTTGTCTTTGTTTCTTTGACAGCTCTGTGTACAAAAATCCCATTGGGGATGCTTTTGAGGAGCCTTCTGAGTAGCCCCACCTACTGGTCATTTCCGCTATGAAGCTTGCCCTCCGGGTCGCTAAAAGTTTGATTTTCGGATGCAGGGATATCCAGGGCAGACTCAGGTACAAAATTTGTCTCTCTAGCATTTCTAGTTCATGAGTTATTCCCAACCTTAGCTGAGAAATTAGTCCGGACCTTTTTGTGCCGGCTTTTTCTCACCGGCGTTGACGTAGGCATGTAATACAGTGGAGTTTCGGGCAGCCCTACTTCCAGGAGGCTGAACTCGCCTACAAAATCTTGATCTTAACAAAACTCACGGTAAAGAGAGCCCTTGAGACGGGCTTTCCAATGGTGTAAAACATGGGAAGATCCAGTATTATTCTGAGGCTGATTTGACCGTGCTTACTTTGTCTTTGTTTCTGCGACAGCTCTGTGTACAAAAATCCAATTGGGGATTCTTTTGAGGAGCGTTCTGAGTAGCCCCACCTCCTGGTCATTTCCGCTATGAAGCTTGCCCTCCGGGTCGCTAAAAATTTGATTTTCGGATGCAAGGATATCCAAGGCAGACTCAGGTACAAAATTTGTCTCTCTAGCATTTCTAGTTCATGAGTTATTCCCAACCTTAGCTGAGAAATTATTCCGGACCTTTTTGTGCCGGCTTTTTCTCACCGGCGTTGACGTAGGCATGTAATACAGTGGAGTTTCGGGCAGCCCTACTTCCAGGAGGCTGAACTCGCCTAAAAAAATTTTGATCTTAACGAAACTCACGGTAGAGAGAGCCCTTGAGACGGGCTTTCCAATGGTGTAAAACTTGTGAAGATCCAGTATTATTCTGAGGCTGATTTGACCGTGCTTACTTTGTCTTTGTTTCTTTGACAGCTCTGTGTACAAAAATCCCATTGGGGATGCTTTTGAGGAGCGTTCTGAGTAGCCCCACCAACTGGTCATTTCCGCTATGAAGCTTGCCCTCCGGGTCGCTAAAAGTTTGATTTTCGGATGCAGGGATATCCAGGGCAGACTCAGGTACAAAATTTGTCTCTCTAGCATTTCTAGTTCATGAGTTATTCCCAACCTTAGCTGAGAAATTATTCCGGACCTTTTTGTGCCGGCTTTTTCTCACCGGCGTTGACGTAGGCATGTAATACAGTGGAGTTTCGGGCAGCCCTACTTCCAGGAGGCTGAACTCGCCTACAAAATCTTGATCTTAACAAAACTCACGGTAAAGAGAGCCCTTGAGACGGGCTTTCCAATGGTGTAAAACATGGGAAGATCCAGTATTATTCTGAGGCTGATTTGACCGTGCTTACTTTGTCTTTGTTTCTGCGACAGCTCTGTGTACAAAAATCCAATTGGGGATGCTTTTGAGGAGCGTTCTGAGTAGCCCCACCTCTTGGTAATTTCCGCTATGAAGCTTGCCCTCCGGGTCGCTTAAAATTTGATTTTCGGATGCAGGGATATCCAAGGCAGACTCAGGTACAAAATTTGTCTCTCTAGCATTTCTAGTTCATGAGTTATTCCCAACCTTAGCTGAGAAATTGTTCCGGACCTTTTTGTGCTGGCTTTTTTCTCACCGGCGATGACGTAGGCATGTAATACAGTCGAGTTTCGGGCAGCCCTACTTCCAGGAGGCTGGCCTCGCCTACAAAATCCTGATCTTAACGAAACTCACGGTAAAGAGAGCCCTTGAGACAGGCTTTCCAATGGTATAAAACTTGTGAAAATCCAGTATTATTCTGAGGCTGATTTGACCGTGCTTACTTTGTCTTTGTTTCTTTGACAGCTCTGTGTACAAAAATCCAATTGGGGATGCTTTTGAGGAGCGTTCTGAGTAGCCCCACCAACTGGTCATTTCCGCTATGAAGCTTGCCCTCCGGGTCGCTAAAAGTTTGATTTTCGGATGCAGAAATATCCAGGGCAGACTCAGGTACAAAATTTGTCTCTCTAGCAATTCTAGTTCATGAGTTATTCCCAACCTTAGCTGAGAAATTATTCCGGACCTTTTTGTGCCGGCTTTTTCTCACCGGCGTTGACGTAGGCATGTAATACAGTGGAGTTTCGGGCAGCCCTACTTCCAGGAGGCTGAACTCGCCTACAAAATCTTGATCTTAACAAAACTCACGGTAAAGAGAGCCCTTGAGACGGGCTTTCCAATGGTGTAAAACATGGGAAGATCCAGTATTATTCTGAGGCTGATTTGACCGTGCTTACTTTGTCTTTGTTTCTTTGACAGCTCTGTGTACAAAAATCCAATTGGGGATGCTTTTGAGGAGCGTTCTGAGTAGCCCCACCTCCTGGTCATTTCCGCTATGAAGCTTGCCCTCCGGGTCGCTAAAAATTTGATTTTCGGATGCAAGGATATCCAAGGCAGACTCAGGTACAAAATTTGTCTCTCTAGCATTTCTAGTTCATGAGTTATTCCCAACCTTAGCTGAGAAATTGTTCCGGACCTTTTTGTGCTGGCTTTTTTCTCACCGGCGATGACCTAGGCATGTAATACAGTCGAGTTTCGGGCAGCCCTACTTCCAGGAGGCTGGCCTCGCCTACAAAAACCTGATCTTAACGAAACTCACGGTAAAGAGAGCCCTTGAGACAGGCTTTCTAATGGTGTAAAACTTGTGAAGATCCAGTATTATTCTGAGGTTGATTTGACCGTGCTTACTTTGTCTTTGTTTCTTTGACAGCTCTGTGTACAAAAATCCCATTGGGGATGCTTTTGAGGAGCGTTCTGAGTAACCCCAGCTCCTGGTCATTTCCGCTATGAAGCTTGCCCTCCGGGTCGCTAAAAATTTGATTTTCGGATGCAGGGATATCCAGGGCAGATTCAGGTACAAAATTTGTCTCTCTAGCATTTCTAGTTCATGAGTTATTCCCTACCTTAGCTGAGAAATTGTTCCGGACCTTTTTGTGCCGGCTTTTTCTCACCGGCGTTGACGTAGGCATGTAATACAGTGGAGTTTCGGGCAGCCCTACTTCCAGGAGGCTGGCTTCGCCTACAAAATTTTGATCTTAACGAAACTCACGGTAAAGAGAGCCCTTGAGACGGGCTTTCCAATGGTGTAACACTTGTGAAGATCCAGTATTATTCTGAGGCTGATTTGACCGTGCTTACTTTGTCTTTGTTTCTTTGACAGCTCTGTGTACAAAAATCCCATTGGGGATGCTTTTGAGGAGCGTTCTGAGTAGCCCCACCAACTGGTCATTTCCGCTATGAAGCTTGCCCTCCGGGTCGCTTAAAGTTTGATTTTCGGATGCAGGGATATCCAGGGCAGACTCAGGTACAAAATTTGTCTCTCTAGCATTTCTAGTTCATGAGTTATTCCCAACCTTAGCTGAGAAATTATTCCGGACCTTTTTGTGCCGGCTTTTTCTCACCGGCGTTGACGTAGGCATGTAATACAGTGGACTTTCGGGCAGCCCTACTTCCAGGAGGCTGAACTCGCCTACAAAATCTTGATCTTAACAAAACTCACGGTAAAGAGAGCCCTTGAGACGGGCTTTCCAATGGTGTAAAACATGGGAAGATCCAGTATTATTCTGAGGCTGATTTGACCGTGCTTACTTTGTCTTTGTTTCTGCGACAGCTCTGTGTACAAAAATCCAATTGGGGATGCTTTAGAGGAGCGTTCTGAGTAGCCCCACCTCCTGGTCATTTCCGCTATGAAGCTTGCCCTCCGGGTCGCTAAAAGTTTGATTTTCGGATGCAGGGATATCCAGGGCAGACTCAGGTACAAAATTTGTCTCTCTAGCATTTCTAGTTCATGAGTTATTCCCAACCTTAGCTGAGAAATTATTCCGGACCTTTTTGTGCCGGCTTTTTCTCACCGGCGTTGACGTAGGCATGTAATGCAGTGGAGTTTCGGGCAGCCCTACTTCCAGGAGGCTGGCTTCGCCTACAAAATTTTGATCTTAACGAAACTCACGGTAAAGAGAGCCCTTGAGACGGGCTTTCCAATGGTGTAAAACTTGTGAAGATCCAGTATTATTCTGAGGCTGATTTGACCGTGCTTACTTTGTCTTTGTTTCTTTGACAGCTCTGTGTACAAAAATCCCATTGGGGATGCTTTTGAGGAGCGTTCTGAGTAGCCCCACCAACTGGTCATTTCCGCTATGAAGCTTGCCCTCCGGGTCGCTAAAAGTTTGATTTTCGGATGCAGGGATATCCAGGGCAGACTCAGGTACAAAATTTGTCTCTCTAGCATTTCTAGTTCATGAGTTATTCCCAACCTTAGCTGAGAAATTATTCCGGACCTTTTTGTGCCGGCTTTTTCTCACCGGCGTTGACGTAGGCATGTAATACAGTGGAGTTTCGGGCAGCCCTACTTCCAGGAGGCTGAACTCGCCTACAAAATCTTGATCTTAACAAAACTCACGGTAAAGAGAGCCCTTGAGACGGGCTTTCCAATGGTGTAAAACATGGGAAGATCCAGTATTATTCTGAGGCTGATTTGACCGTGCTTACTTTGTCTTTGTTTCTGCGACAGCTCTGTGTACAAAAATCCAATTGGGGATGCTTTAGAGGAGCGTTCTGAGTAGCCCCACCTCCTGGTCATTTCCGCTATGAAGCTTGCCCTCCGGGTCGCTTAAAATTTGATTTTCGGATGCAGGGATATCCAAGGCAGACTCAGGTACAAAATTTGTCTCTCTAGCATTTCTAGTTCATGAGTTATTCCCAACCTTAGCTGAGAAATTGTTCCGGACCTTTTTGTGCTGGCTTTTTTCTCACCGGCGATGACGTAGGCATGTAATACAGTCGAGTTTCGGGCAGCCCTACTTCCAGGAGGCTGGCCTCGCCTACAAAATCCTGATCTTAACGAAACTCACGGTAAAGAGAGCCCTTGAGACAGGCTTTCCAATGGTGTAAAATTTGTGAAAATCCAGTATTATTCTGAGGCTGATTTGACCGTGCTTACTTTGTCTTTGTTTCTTTGACAGCTCTGTGTACAAAAATCCAATTGGGGATGCTTTTGAGGAGCGTTCTGAGTAGCCCCAACAACTGGTCATTTCCGCTATGAAGCTTGCCCTCCGGGTCGCTAAAAGTTTGATTTTCGGATGCAGGGATATCCAGGGCAAACTCAGGTACAAAATTTGTCTCTCTAGCATTTCTAGTTCATGAGTTATTCCCAACCTTAGCTGAGAAATTGTTCCGGACCTTTTTGTGCTGGCTTTTTTCTCACCGGCGATGACGTAGGCATGTAATACAGTCGAGTTTCGGGCAGCCCTACTTCCAGGAGGCTGGCCTCGCCTACAAAATCCTGATCTTAACGAATCTCACGGTAGAGAGAGCCCTTGAGACGGGCTTTCCAATGGTGTAAAACCTGTGAAGATCCAGTATTATTCTGAGGCTGATTTGACCGTGCTTGTTTTGTCTTTGTTTCTTTGACAGCTCTGTTTACAAAAATCCCATTAGGGATGCTTTTGAGGAGCGTTCTGAGTAGCCCCACCTCCTGGTCATTTCCGCTATGAAGCTTGCCCTCCGGGTCGCTAAAAGTTTAATTTTCGGATGCAGGGATATCCAAGGCAGACTCAGGTACAAATTTTGTCTCTCTACCATTTCTAGTTCATGAGTTATTCCCAACCTTAGCTGAGAAATTATTCCGGACCTTTTTGTGCCGGCTTTTTCTCACCGGCGATGACGTAGGCATGTAATACAGAAAAGTTTCGGGCAGCCCTACTTCCAGGAGGCTGAACTCGCCTACAAAATCTTGATCTTAATAAAACTCACGGTAAAGAGAGCCCTTGAGACGGGCTTTTCAATGGTGTAAAACTTGTGAAGATCCAGTATTATTCTGAGGCTGATTTGACCGTGCTTACTTTGTCTTTGTTTCTTTGACAGCTCTCTTTACAAAAATCCCATTAGGGATGCTTTTGAGGAGCGTTCTGAGTAGCCCCACCTCCTGGTCCTTTCCGCTATGAAGCTTGCCGTCCGGGTCGCTAAAAGTTTAATTTTCGGATGCAGTGATATCCAAGGCAGACTCAGGTACAAAGTTTGTCTCTTTAGCATTTCTAGTTCATGAGTTATTCCCATCCTTAGCTGAGAAATTGTTCCGGACCTTTTTGTGCTGGCTTTTTCTAACCGGCGATGACGTAGGCATGTAATACAGTGGAGTTTCGGGCAGCCCTACTTCCAGGAGGCTGGCCTCGCCTACAAAATCCTGATCTTAACGAATCTCACGGTAGAGAGAGCCCTTGAGACGGGCTTTCCAATGGTGTAAAACCTGTGAAGATCCAGTAATATTCTGAGGCTGATTTGACCGTGCTTGTTTTGTCTTTGTTTCTTTGACAGCTCTGTTTACAAAAATCCCATTAGGGATGCTTTTGAGGAGCGTTCTGAGTAGCCCCACCTCCTGGTCATTTCCGCTATGAAGCTTGCCGTCCGGGTCGCTTAAAGTTTGATTTTCGGATGCAGGGATATCCAAGGCAGACTCAGGTACAACTTTTGTCTCTTTAGCATTTCTAGTTCATGAATTATTCCTAACCTTAGCTGAGAAATTGTTCTGGACCTTTTTGTGCTGGCTTTTTCTCACCGGCGATGACGTAGGCATGTAATACAGTGGAGTTTCGGGCAGCCCTACTTCCTGGAGGCTGGCCTCGCCTACAAAATCTTGATCTTAACGAAACTCACAGTAGAGAGAGGCCTTGAGACGGGCTTTACAAGGGTGTAAAACCTGTGAAGATCCAGTATTTTTCTGAGGCTGATTTGACCGTGCTTACTTTGTCTTTGTTTCTTTGACAGCTCTGTGTACAAAAATCCCATTGGGGATGCTTTTGAGGAGCGTTCTGAGTAGCCCCACCTCCTGGTCCTTTCCGCTATGAAGCTTGCCGTCCGGGTCGCTAAAAGTTTAATTTTCGGATGCACTGATATCCAAGGCAGACTCGGGTACAAAGTTTGTCTCTTTAGCTTTTTTAGTTCATGAGTTATTCCCATCCTTAGCTGAGAAATTGTTCCGGACCTTTTTGTGCTGGCTTTTTTCTCACCGGCGATGACGTAGGCATGTAATACAGTCGAGTTTCGGGCAGCCCTACTTCCAGGAGGCTGGCCTCGCCTACAAAATCCTGATCTTAACGAAACTCACGGTAAAGAGAGCCCTTGAGACAGGCTTTCCAATGGTGTAAAATTTGTGAAAATCCAGTATTATTCTGAGGCTGATTTGACCGTGCTTACTTTGTCTTTGTTTCTTTGACAGCTCTGTGTACAAAAATCCAATTGGGGATGCTTTTGAGGAGCGTTCTGAGTAGCCCCAACAACTGGTCATTTCCGCTATGAAGCTTGCCCTCCGGGTCGCTAAAAGTTTGATTTTCGGATGCAGGGATATCCAGGGCAAACTCAGGTACAAAATTTGTCTCTCTAGCATTTCTAGTTCATGAGTTATTCCCAACCTTAGCTGAGAAATTGTTCCGGACCTTTTTGTGCTGGCTTTTTTCTCACCGGCGATGACGTAGGCATGTAATACAGTCGAGTTTCGGGCAGCCCTACTTCCAGGAGGCTGGCCTCGCCTACAAAATCCTGATCTTAACGAATCTCACGGTAGAGAGAGCCCTTGAGACGGGCTTTCCAATGGTGTAAAACCTGTGAAGATCCAGTATTATTCTGAGGCTGATTTGACCGTGCTTGTTTTGTCTTTGTTTCTTTGACAGCTCTGTTTACAAAAATCCCATTAGGGATGCTTTTGAGGAGCGTTCTGAGTAGCCCCACCTCCTGGTCATTTCCGCTATGAAGCTTGCCCTCCGGGTCGCTAAAAGTTTAATTTTCGGATGCAGGGATATCCAAGGCAGACTCAGGTACAAATTTTGTCTCTCTACCATTTCTAGTTCATGAGTTATTCCCAACCTTAGCTGAGAAATTATTCCGGACCTTTTTGTGCCGGCTTTTTCTCACCGGCGATGACGTAGGCATGTAATACAGAAAAGTTTCGGGCAGCCCTACTTCCAGGAGGCTGAACTCGCCTACAAAATCTTGATCTTAATAAAACTCACGGTAAAGAGAGCCCTTGAGACGGGCTTTTCAATGGTGTAAAACTTGTGAAGATCCAGTATTATTCTGAGGCTGATTTGACCGTGCTTACTTTGTCTTTGTTTCTTTGACAGCTCTCTTTACAAAAATCCCATTAGGGATGCTTTTGAGGAGCGTTCTGAGTAGCCCCACCTCCTGGTCCTTTCCGCTATGAAGCTTGCCGTCCGGGTCGCTAAAAGTTTAATTTTCGGATGCAGTGATATCCAAGGCAGACTCAGGTACAAAGTTTGTCTCTTTAGCATTTCTAGTTCATGAGTTATTCCCATCCTTAGCTGAGAAATTGTTCCGGACCTTTTTGTGCTGGCTTTTTCTAACCGGCGATGACGTAGGCATGTAATACAGTGGAGTTTCGGGCAGCCCTACTTCCAGGAGGCTGGCCTCGCCTACAAAATCCTGATCTTAACGAATCTCACGGTAGAGAGAGCCCTTGAGACGGGCTTTCCAATGGTGTAAAACCTGTGAAGATCCAGTAATATTCTGAGGCTGATTTGACCGTGCTTGTTTTGTCTTTGTTTCTTTGACAGCTCTGTTTACAAAAATCCCATTAGGGATGCTTTTGAGGAGCGTTCTGAGTAGCCCCACCTCCTGGTCATTTCCGCTATGAAGCTTGCCGTCCGGGTCGCTTAAAGTTTGATTTTCGGATGCAGGGATATCCAAGGCAGACTCAGGTACAACTTTTGTCTCTTTAGCATTTCTAGTTCATGAATTATTCCTAACCTTAGCTGAGAAATTGTTCTGGACCTTTTTGTGCTGGCTTTTTCTCACCGGCGATGACGTAGGCATGTAATACAGTGGAGTTTCGGGCAGCCCTACTTCCTGGAGGCTGGCCTCGCCTACAAAATCTTGATCTTAACGAAACTCACAGTAGAGAGAGGCCTTGAGACGGGCTTTACAAGGGTGTAAAACCTGTGAAGATCCAGTATTTTTCTGAGGCTGATTTGACCGTGCTTACTTTGTCTTTGTTTCTTTGACAGCTCTGTGTACAAAAATCCCATTGGGGATGCTTTTGAGGAGCGTTCTGAGTAGCCCCACCTCCTGGTCCTTTCCGCTATGAAGCTTGCCGTCCGGGTCGCTAAAAGTTTAATTTTCGGATGCACTGATATCCAAGGCAGACTCGGGTACAAAGTTTGTCTCTTTAGCTTTTTTAGTTCATGAGTTATTCCCATCCTTAGCTGAGAAATTGTTCCGGACCTTTTTGTGCTGGCTTTTTCTAACCGGCGATGACGTAGGCATGTAATACAGTGGAGTTTCGGGCAGCCCTACTTCCAGGAGGCTGGCCTCGCCTACAAAATCCTGATCTTAACGAATCTCACGGTAGAGAGAGCCCTTGAGACGGGCTTTCCAATGGTGTAAAACCTGTGAAGATCCAGTATTATTCTGAGGCTGATTTGACCGTGCTTGTTTTGTCTTTGTTTCTTTGACAGCTCTGTTTACAAAAATCCCATTAGGGATGCTTTTGAGGAGCGTTCTGAGTAGCTCCACCTCCTGGTCATTTCCGCTATGAAGCTTGCCGTCCGGGTCGCTGAAAGTTTGATTTTCGGATGCAGGGATATCCAAGGCAGACTCAGGTACAAATTTTGTCTCTTTAGCATTTCTAGTTCATGAATTATTCCTAACCTTAGCTGAGAAATTGTTCTGGACCTTTTTGTGCTGGCTTTTTCTCACCGGCGATGACGTAGGCATGTAATACAGTGGAGTTTCGGGCAGCCCTACTTCCAGGAGGCTGGCCTCGCCTACAAAATCCTGATCTTAACGAAACTCACGGTAGAGAGAGCCCTTGAGACGGGCTTTCCAATGGTGTAAAACTTGTGAAGATCCAGTATTATTCTGAGGCTGATTTGACCGTGCTTACTTTGTCTTTGTTTCTTTGACAGCTCTGTGTACAAAAATCCCATTGGGGATGCTTTTGAGGAGCGTTCTGAGTAGCCCCACCTCCTGGTCATTTCCGCTATGAAGCTTGCCCTCCGGGTCGCTAAAAGTTTGATTTTCGGATGCAGGGATATCCAAGGCAGACTCAGGTACAAAATTTGTCTCTCTAGCAATTCTAGTTCATGAGTTATTCCCAACCTTAGCTGAGAAATTATTCCGGACCTTTTTGTGCCGGCTTTTTTTCACCGGCGTTGACGTAGGCATGTAATACAGTGGAGTTTCGGGCAGCCCTACTTCCAGGAGGCTGGCCTCGCCTACAAAATCTTGATCTTAACGAAACTCACGGTAGAGAGAGCCCTTGAGACGGGCTTTCCAATGGTGTAAAACTTGTGAAGATCCAGTATTATTCTGAGGCTGATTTGACCGTGCTTACTTTGTCTTTGTTTCTTTGACAGCTCTGTGTACAAAAATCCCATTGGGGATGCTTTTGAGGAGCGTTCTGAGTAGCCCCACCTCCTGGTCATTTCCGCTATGAAGCTTGCCCTCCGGGTCGCTAAAAGTTTGATTTTCGGATGCAGGGATATCCAAGGCAGACTCAGGTACAAAATTTGTCTCTCTAGCATTTCTAGTTCATGAGTTATTCCCAACCTTAGCTGAGAAATTATTCCGGACCTTTTTGTGCCGGCTTTTTTTCACCGGCGTTGACGTAGGCATGTAATACAGTGGAGTTTCGGGCAGCCCTACTTCCAGGAGGCTGGCCTCGCCTACAAAATATTGATCTTAACGAAACTCACGGTAGAGAGAGCCCTTGAGACGGGCTTTCCAATGGTGTAAAACTTGTGAAGATCCAGTATTATTCTGAGGCTGATTTGACCGTGCTTACTTTGTCTTTGTTTCTTTGACAGCTCTGTGTACAAAAATCCCATTGGGGATGCTTTTGAGGAGCGTTCTGAGTAGCCCCACCTCCTGGTCATTTCCGCTATGAAGCTTGCCCTCTGAGTCGCTAAAAATTTAATTTTCGGATGCAGGGATATCCAAGGCAGACTCAGGTACAAAATTTGTCTCTCTAGCAATTCTAGTTCTTGAGTTATTCCCAACCTTAGCTGAGAAATTATTCCGGACCTTTTTGTGCCGGCTTTTTCTCACCGGCGTTGACGTAGGCATGTAATACAGTGGAGTTTTGGGCAGCCCTACTTCCAGGAAGCTGGCCTCGCCTACAAAATCCTGATCTTAACGAAACTCACGTTAGATTTTCGGATGCAGGGATATCCAAGGCAGACTCAGGTACAAAATTTGTCTCTCTAGCATTTCTAGTTCATGAGTTATCCCAACCTTAGCTGAAAACTTATTCCGACCTTTTTGTGCTGGCTTTTTCTCACCGGCGATGACGTAGGCATGTAAAACAGTGGAGTTTGGGCAGCCCTACTTCCAGGAGGCTGGCCTACAAAATCCTGATCTTTACGAAACTCACGGTAAAGAGAGCCCTTGAGAGGGGCTTTCCAATGGTGTAAAACTTGTGAAGATCCAGTATTATTCTGAGGCTGATTTGACCGTGCTTACTTTGTCTTTGTTTCTTTGACAGCTCTGTGTACAAAAAATCCATTGGGGATGCTTTTGAGGAGCGTTCTGAGTAGCCCCACCTCCTGGTCATTTCCGCTATGAAGCTTGCCCTCTGGGTCGCTAAAAATTTGATTTTCGGATGCAGGGATATCCAAGGCAGACTCAGGTACAAAATTTGTCTCTCTAGCATTTCTAGTTCATGAGTTATCCCAACCTTAGCTGAAAACTTATTCCGGACCTTTTTGTGCCGGCTTTTTCTCACCGGCGTTGACGTAGGCATGTAATACAGTGGAGTTTCGGGCAGCCCTACTTCCAGGAGGCTGACCTCGCCTAAAAAATTTGATCTTAACGAAACTCACGGTAAAGAGAGCCCTTGAGACGGGCTTTCCAATGGTGTAGAACTTGTGAAGATCCAGTATTATTCTGAGGCTGATTTGACCGTGCTTACTTTGTCTTTGTTTCTTTGACAGCTCTGTGTACAAAAAATCCATTGGGGATGCTTTTGAGGAGCGTTCTGAGTAGCTCCAGCTCCTGGTCATTTCCGCTATGAAGCTTGCCCTCCGGGTCGCTAAAAGTTTAATTTTCGGATGCAGGGATATCCAAGGCAGACTCAGGTACAAAATTTGTATCTCTAGCATTTCTTGTTCATGAGTTATTCCCAACCTTAGCTGAGAAATTATTCCAGACCTTTTTGTGCCGGCTTTTTCTCACCGGCGATGACGTAGACATGCTATACAGTGGAGTTTCGGGCAGCCCTACTTCCAGGAGGCTGGCCTCGCCTACAAAATCTTGATCTTAACAAAACTCACGGTAGAGAGAGCCCTTGAGACGGGCTTTCCAATGGTGTAAAACAAGTGAAGATCCAGTATTATTCTGAGGCTGATTTGACCGTGCTTACTTTGTCTTTGTTTCTTTGAGAGCTCTGTGTACAAAAATCCCATAGGGGATGCTTTTGAGGAGCGTTCTGAGTAGCCCCAGCTCCTGGTCATTTCCGCTATGAAGCTTGACCTCCGGGTCGCTAAAAGTTTGATTTTCGGATGCAGGGATATCCAAGGCAGACTCAGGTACAAAATTTGTCTCTCTAGCATTTCTAGTTCTTGAGTTATTCCCAACCTTAGCTGAGAAATTATTCCGGACCTTTTTGTGCTGGCTTTTTTCTTACCGGCGATGACGTAGGCATGTAATAGAGTGGAGTTACGGGCAGCCCTACTTCCAGGAGGCTGGCCTCGCCTACAAAATCGTGATCTTAACGAAACTCACGTTAAAGAGAGTGCTTGAGACGGGCTTTCCAATGGTGTAAAACTTGTGAAGATCCAGTATTATTATGAGGCTGATTTGACCGTGCTTACGTTGTCTTTGTTTCTTTGACAGCTCTGTGTACAAAAATTCCATTGGGGATGCTTTTGAGGAGCGTTCTGAGTAGCCCCAGCTCTTGGTCATTTCCGCTATGAAGCTTGCCCTCCGGGTCGCTAAAAATTTAATATTCGGATGCAGGGATATTCAAGGCAGACTCAGGTACAAAATTTGTCTCTCTAGCATTTCTAGTTCTTGAGTTATTCCCAACCTTAGCTGAGAAATTATTCCGGACCTTTTTGTGCCGGCTTTTTCTCACCGGCGTTGACGTAGGCATGTAATACAGTGGAGTTTTGGGCAGCCCTACTTCCAGGAAGCTGGCCTCGCCTACAAAATCCTGATCTTAACGAAACTCACGTTAGAGAGAGCCCTTGAGACGGGCTTTCCAATGGTGTAAAACTTGTGAAGATCCAGTATTATTCTGAGGCTGATTTGACCGTGCTTACTTTGTCTTTGTTTCTTTGACAGCTCTGTGTACAAAAAATCCATTGGGGATGCTTTTGAGGAGCGTTCTGAGTAGCCCGAGCTCCTGGTCATTTCCGCTATGAAGCTTGCCCTCCGGGTCGCTAAAAGTGTGATTTTCGGATGCAGGGATATCCAAGGCAGACTCAGGTACAAAATTTGTCTCTCTAGCATTTCTAGTTCATGAGTTATCCCAACCTTAGCTGAAAACTTATTCCGACCTTTTTGTGCTGGCTTTTTCTCACCGGCGATGACGTAGGCATGTAAAACAGTGGAGTTTGGGCAGCCCTACTTCCAGGAGGCTGGCCTACAAAATCCTGATCTTTACGAAACTCACGGTAAAGAGAGCCCTTGAGAGGGGCTTTCCAATGGTGTAAAACTTGTGAAGATCCAGTATTATTCTAAGGCTGATTTGACCGTGCTTACTTTGTCTTTGTTTCTTTGACAGCTCTGTGTACAAAAAATCCATTGGGGATGCTTTTGAGGAGCGTTCTGAGTAGCCCCACCTCCTGGTCATTTCCGCTATGAAGCTTGCCCTCTGGGTCGCTAAAAATTTGATTTTCGGATGCAGGGATATCCAAGGCAGACTCAGGTACAAAATTTGTCTCTCTAGCATTTCTAGTTCATGAGTTATCCCAACCTTAGCTGAAAACTTATTCCGGACCTTTTTGTACCGGCTTTTTCTCACCGGCGTTGACGTAGGCATGTAATACAGTGGAGTTTCGGGCAGCCCTACTTCCAGGAGGCTGACCTCGCCTAAAAAATTTGATCTTAACGAAACTCACGGTAAAGAGAGCCCTTGAGACGGGCTTTCCAATGGTGTAGAACTTGTGAAGATCCAGTATTATTCTGAGGCTGATTTGACCGTGCTTACTTTGTCTTTGTTTCTTTGACAGCTCTGTGTACAAAAAATCCATTGGGGATGCTTTTGAGGAGCGTTCTGAGTAGCTCCAGCTCCTGGTCATTTCCGCTATGAAGCTTGCCCTCCGGGTCGCTAAAAGTTTGATTTTCGGATGCAGGGATATCCAAGGCAGACTCAGGTACAAAATTTGTCTCTCTAGCATTTCTAGTTCATGAGTTATTCCCAATCTTAGCTGAGAAATTATTCCAGACCTTTTTGTGCCGGCTTTTTCTCACCGGCGATGACGTAGACATGCTATACAGTGGAGTTTCGGGCAGCCCTACTTCCAGGAGGCTGGCCTCGCCTACAAAGTCTTGATCTTAACAAAACTCACGGTAGAGAGAGCCCTTGAGACGGGCTTTCCAATGGTGTAAAACAAGTGAAGATCCAGTATTATTCTGAGGCTGATTTGACCGTGCTTACTTTGTCTTTGTTTCTTTGAGAGCTCTGTGTACAAAAATCCCATAGGGGATGCTTTTGAGGAGCGTTCTGAGTAGCCCCAGCTCCTGGTCATTTCCGCTATGAAGCTTGACCTCCGGGTCGCTAAAAGTTTGATTTTCGGATGCAGGGATATCCAAGGCAGACTCAGGTACAAAATTTGTCTCTCTAGCATTTCTAGTTCTTGAGTTATTCCCAACCTTAGCTGAGAAATTATTCCGGACCTTTTTGTGCTGGCTTTTTTCTTACCGGCGATGACGTAGGCATGTAATAGAGTGGAGTTACGGGCAGCCCTACTTCCAGGAGGCTGGCCTCGCCTACAAAATCGTGATCTTAACGAAACTCACGTTAAAGAGAGTGCTTGAGACGGGCTTTCCAATGGTGTAAAACTTGTGAAGATCCAGTATTATTATGAGGCTGATTTGACCGTGCTTACGTTGTCTTTGTTTCTTTGACAGCTCTGTGTACAAAAATTCTATTGGGGATGCTTTTGAGGAGCGTTCTGAGTAGCCCCAGCTCTTGGTCATTTCCGCTATGAAGCTTGCCCTCCGGGTCGCTAAAAGTTTATTATTCGGATGCAGGGATATTCAAGGCAGACTCAGGTACAAATTTTGTCTCTCTAGCATTTCTAGTTCATGAGTTATTCCCAACCTTAGCTGAGAAATTGTTCGGACCTTTTTGTGCTGGCTTTTTTCTTACCGGCGATGACGTAGGCATGTAATAGAGTGGAGTTTCGGGCAGCCCTACTTCCAGGAGGCTGGCCTCGCCTACAAAATCCTGATTGTAACAAAACTCACAGTAGAGAGAGCCCTTGAGACGGGCTTTCCAATAGTGAAGATCCAGCATATTCTGAGGCTGATGTGACCGTGCTTACTTTGTCTTTGTTTCTTTGACAGCTCTGTGTACAAAAATCCCATTGGGGATGCTTTGAGGAGCGTTCTAAGTAGCCCCACCTCCTGGTCATTTCCGCTATGAAGCTTGCCCTCCGGGTCGCTAAAAGTTTGATTTTCGGATGCAGGGATATCCAAGGCAGACTCAGGTACAAAATTTATCTCTCTAGCATTTTTAGTTCATGAGTTATTCCCAACCTTAGCTGAAAACTTATTCCGACCTTTTTGTGCCGACTTTTTCTCACCGGCGATGACGTAGGCATGTAAAACAGTGGAGTTTGGGCAGCCCTACTTCCAGGAGGCTGGCCTACAAAATCCTGATCTTAACGAAACTCACGGTAAAGAGAGCCCTTGAGACGGGCTTTCCAATGGTGTAAAACTTGTGAAGATCCAGTATTATTCTGAGGCTGATTTGACCGTGCTTACTTTGTCTTTGTTTCTTTGACAGCTCTGTGTACAAAAATCCCATTGGGGATGCTTTTGAGGAGCGTTCTGAGTAGCCCCACCTCCTGGTCATTTCCGCTATGAAGCTTGCCCTCCGGGTAGCTAAAAGATTGATTTTCGCATGCAGGGATATCCAAGGCAGACTCAGGTACAACATTTGTCTCTCTAGCATTTCTAGTTCATGAGTTATTCCCAACCTTAGCTGAGAAATTATTCCGGACCTTTTTTGTGCCGGCTTTTTCTCACCGGCGATGACGTAGGCATGTAATACAGAAAAGTTTCGGGCAGCCCTACTTCCAGGAGGCTGGCCTCGCCTACAAAGTCTTGATCTTAACGAAACTCACGGTAGAGAGAGCCCTTGAGACGGGCTTTCTAATGGTGTAAAACTTGTGAAGATCCAGTATTATTCTGAGGCTAATTTGACCGTGCTTACTTTGTCTTTGTTTCTTTGACAGGTCTGTTTACAAAAATCCTATTAGGGATGCTTTTGAGGAGCGTTCTGAGTAGCCCCACCTCCTGGTCATTTCCGCTATGAAGCTTGCCGTCCGGGTCGCTAAAAGTTTGATTTTCGGATGCAGGGATATCCAAGGCAGACTCAGGTACAAATTTTGTCTCTTTAGCATTTCTAGTTCATGAGTTATTCCTAACCTTAGCTGAGAAATTGTTCCGGACCTTTTTGTGCTGGCTTTTTTCTTACCGGCGATGACGTAGGCATGTAATAGAGTGGAGTTTCGGGCAGCCCTACTTCCAGGAGGCTGGCTTCGCCTACAAAATCCTGATTGTAACAAAACTCACAGTAGAGAGAGCCCTTGAGACGGGCTTTCCAATGGTGTAAAACTTGTGAAGATCCAGCATATTCTGAGGCTGATGTGACCGTGCTTACTTTGTCTTTGTTTCTTTGACAGCTCTGTGTACAAAAATCCCATTGGGGATGCTTTTGAGGAGCGTTCTAAGTAGCCCCACCTCCTGGTCATTTCCGCTATGAAGCTTGCCCTCCGGGTCGCTAAAAGTTTGATTTTCGGATGCAGGGATATCCAAGGCAGACTCAGGTACAAAATTTATCTCTCTAGCATTTTTAGTTCATGAGTTATTCCCAACCTTAGCTGAGAAATTATTCCGGACCTTTTTGTGCTGGCTTTTTCTCACCGGCGATGACGTAGGCATGTAATACAGTGGAGTTTCGGGCAGCCCTACTTCCAGGAGGCTGGCCTTGCCTACAAAATCCTGATCTTAACAAAACTCACGGTAGAGAGAGCCCTTGAGACGGGCTTTCCAATGGTGTAAAACTTGTGAAGATCCAGTATTATTCTGAGGCTGATTTGACCGTGCTTACTTTGTCTTTGTTTCTTTGACAGCTCTGTGTACAAAAATCCCATTGGGGATGCTTTTGAGGAGCGTTCTGAGTAGCCCCACCTCCTGGTCATTTCGGCTATAAAGCTTGCCCTCCGGATCGCTAAAAGTTTAATTTTCGGATGCAGGGATATCCAAGTCAGAGTCAGGTACAAAATTTGTCTCTCTAGCATTTCTAGTCCATGAGTTATTCCCAACCTTAGCTGAGAAATTATTCCGGACCTTTTTGTGCCGGCTTTTTCTCACCGGCGATGACGTAGGCTGGCCTCGCCTACTAGATCCTGATCTTAACGAAACTCACGGTAGAGAGAGCCCTTGAGACGGGCTTTTCAATGGTGTAAAACTTGTGAAGATCCAGTATTAGTCTGAGGCTGATTTGACCGTGCTTACTTTGTCTTTGTTTCTTTGGTGGCTCTGTGTACAAACATTCCATTGGGAATGCTTTTGAGGAGCGTTCTGAATAGCCCCACCTCCTGGTCATTTCCGCTATGAAGCTTGCCCTCCGGGTCGCTAAAAGTTTGATTTTCGGATGCAGGGATATCCAAGGCAGACTCAGGTACAAAATTTATCTCTCTAGCATTTTTAGTTCATGAGTTATTCCCAACCTTAAATGAGAAATTATTCCGGACCTTTTTGTGCCGGCTTTTTCTCACCGGCGATGACGTAGGCTGGCCTCGCCTACTAAATCCTGATCTTAACGAAACTCACGGTAGAGAGAGCCCTTGAGACGGGCTTTCCAATGGTGTAAAACTTGTGAAGATCCAGTATGCTTCTGAGGCTGATTTGACCGTGCTTACTTTGTCTTTGTTTCTTTGACAGCTCTGTGTACAAAAATTCCATTGGGAATGCTTTTGAGGAGCGTTCTGAATAGCCCCAGCTCTTGGTCATTTCCGCTATGAAGCTTGCCCTCCGGGTCGCTAAAAGTTTGATTTTCGGATGCAGGGATATCCAAGGCAGACTCGGGTACAAAATTTATCTCTCTAGCATTTTTAGTTCATGAGTTATTCCCAACCTTAGCTGAGAAATTATTCCGGACCTTTTTGTGCTGGCTTTTTCTCACCGGCGATGACGTAGGCATGTAATACAGTGGAGTTTCGGGCAGCCCTACTTCCAGGAGGCTGGCCTTGCCTACAAAATCCTGATCTTAACGAAACTCACGGTAGAGAGAGCCCTTGAGACGGGCTTTCCAATGGTGTAAAACCTGTGAAGATCCAGTATTATTCTGAGGCTGATTTGACCGTGCTTACTTTGTCTTTGTTTCTTTGACAGCTCTGTGTACAAAAATCCCATAGGGGATGCTTTTGAGGAGCGTTCTGAGTAGCCCCACCTCCTGGTCATTTCGGCTATAAAGCTTGCCCTCCGGGTCGCTAAAAGTTTAATTTTCGGATGCAGGGATATCCAAGTCAGAGTCAGGTACAAAATTTGTCTCTCTAGCATTTCTAGTCCATGAGTTATTCCCAACCTTAGCTGAGAAATTATTCCGGACCTTTTTGTGCCGGCTTTTTCTCACCGGCGATGACGTAGGCTGGCCTCGCCTACTAAATCCTGATCTTAACGAAACTCACGGTAGAGAGAGCCCTTGAGACGGGCTTTCCAATGGTGTAAAACTTGTGAAGATCCAGTATTATTCTGAGGCTGATTTGACCGTGCTTACTTTGTCTTTGTTTCTTTGACAGCTCTGTGTACAAAAATTCCATTGGGAATGCTTTTGAGGAGCGTTCTGAATAGCCCCACCTCCTGGTCATTTCCGCGATGAAGCTTGCCCTCCGGGTCGCTAAAAGTTTGATTTTCGGATGCAGGGATATCCAAGGCAGACTCAGGTACAAAATTTGTCTCTCTAGCATTTTTAGTTCATGAGTTATTCCCAACCTTAAATGAGAAATTATTCCGGACCTTTTTGTGCCGGCTTTTTCTCACCGGCGATGACGTAGGCTGGCCTCGCCTACTAAATCCTGATCTTAACGAAACTCACGGTAGAGAGAGCCCTTGAGACGGGCTTTCCAATGGTGTAAAACTTGTGAAGATCCAGTATTATTCTGAGGCTGATTTGACCGTGCTTACTTTGTCTTTGTTTCTTTGACAGCTCTGTGTACAAAAATTCCATTGGGAATGCTTTTGAGGAGCGTTCTGAATAGCCCCAGCTCTTGGTCATTTCCGCTATGAAGCTTGCCCTCCGGGTCGCTAAAAGTTTGATTTTCGGATGCAGGGATATCCAAGGCAGACTCAGGTACAAAATTTGTTTCTCTAGCATTTCTCGTTCATGAGTTATTCCCAACCTTAGCTGAGAAATTATTCCGGACCTTTTTGTGCCGGCTTTTTCTAACCGGCGATGACGTAGGCTGGCCTCGCCTACTAAATCCTGATCTTAACGAAACTCACGGTAAAGAGAGCCGTTGAGACGGGCTTTCCAATGGTGTAAAACTTGTGAAGATCCAGTATTATTCTGAGGCTGATTTGACCGTGCTTACTTTGTCTTTGTTTCTTTGACAGCTCTGTGTACAAAAATCCCATTGGGGATGCTTTTGAGGAGCGTTCTGAGTAGCCCCACCTCCTGGTCATTTCCGCTATGAAGCTTGCCCTCCGGGTCGCTAAAAGATTGATTTTCGGATGCAGGGATATCCAAGGCAGACTCAGGTACAAAATTTGTCTCTCTAGCATTTCTAGTTCATGAGTTATTCCCAACCTTAGCTGAGAAATTATTCCGGACCTTTTTGTGCCGGCTTTTTCTCACCGGCGTTGACGTAGGCATGTAATACAGTGGAGTTTCGGGCAGCTCTACTTCCAGGAAGCTGGCCTCGCCTACAAAATCCTGATCTTAACGAAACTCACGTTAGAGAGAGCCGATGAGACGGGCTTTCCAATGGTGTAAAACTTGTGAAGATCCAGTATTATTCTGAGGCTGATTTGACCGTGCTTACTTTGTCTTTGTTTCTTTGACAGCTCTGTGTACAAAAAATCCATTGGGGATGCTTTTGAGGAGCGTTCTGAGTAGCTCCAGCTCCTGGTCATTTCCGCTATGAAGCTTGCCCTCCGGGTCGCTAAAAGTTTGATTTTCGGATGCAGGGATATCCAAGGCAGACTCAGGTACAAAATTTGTCTCTCTAGCTTTTCTAGTTCATAAGTTATCCCAACCTTAGCTGAAAACTTATTCCGACCTTTTTGTGCCGGCTTTTTCTCACCGGCGTTGACGTAGGCATGTAATACAGTGGAGTTTCGGGCAGCCCTACTTCCAGGAGGCTGGCCTCGCCTACAAAATCCTGATCTTAACGAAACTCACGGTAAAGAGAGCCCTTGAGACGGGCTTTCCAATGGTGTAAAACTTGTGAAGATCCAGTATTTTTCTGAGGCTGATTTGACCGTGCTTACTTTGTCTTTGTTTCTTTGACAGCTCTGTGTACAAAAATCCCATTGGGGATGCTTTTGAGGAGCGTTCTGAGTAGCCCCACCTCCTGGTCATTTCGGCTATAAAGCTTGCCCTCCGGGTCGCTAAAAGTTTAATTTTCGGATGCAGGGATATCCAAGTCAGAGTCAGGTACAAAATTTGTCTCTCTAGCATTTCTAGTCCATGAGTTATTCCCAACCTTAGCTGAGAAATTATTCCGGACCTTTTTGTGCCGGCTTTTTCTCACCGGCGATGACGTAGGCTGGCCTCGCCTACTAAATCCTGATCTTAACGAAACTCACGGTAGAGAGAGCCCTTGAGACGGGCTTTCCAATGGTGTAAAACTTGTGAAGATCCAGTATTATTCTGAGGCTGATTTGACCGTGCTTACTTTGTCTTTGTTTCTTTGACAGCTCTGTGTACAAAAATTCCATTGGGAATGCTTTTGAGGAGCGTTCTGAATAGCCCCACCTCCTGGTCATTTCCGCTATGAAGCTTGCCCTCCGGGTCGCTAAAAGTTTGATTTTCGGATGCAGGGATATCCAAGGCAGACTCAGGTACAAAATTTATCTCTCTAGCATTTTTAGTTCATGAGTTATTCCCAACCTTAAATGAGAAATTATTCCGGACCTTTTTGTGCCGGCTTTTTCTCACCGGCGATGACGTAGGCTGGCCTCGCCTACAAAATCCTGATCTTAACGAAACTCTCGGTAGAGAGAGCCCTTGAGACGGGCTTTCCAATGGTGTAAAACTTGTGAAGATCCAGTATTATTTTGAGGCTGATTTGACCGTGCTTACTTTGTCTTTGTTTCTTTGACAGCTCTGTGTACAAAAATTCCATTGGGAATGCTTTTGAGGAGCGTTCTGAATAGCCCCAGCTCTTGGTCATTTCCGCTATGAAGCTTGCCCTCCGGGTCGCTAAAAGTTTGATTTTCGGATGCAGGGATATCCAAGGCAGACTCAGGTACAAAATTTGTTTCTCTAGCATTTCTCGTTCATGAGTTATTCCCAACCTTAGCTGAGAAATTATTCCGGACCTTTTTGTGCCGTCTTTTTCTAACCGGCGATGACGTAGGCTGGCCTCGCCTACTAAATCCTGATCTTAACGAAACTCACGGTAGAGAGAGCCCTTGAGACGGGCTTTCCAATGGTGTAAAACTTGTGAAGATCCAGTATTATTCTGAGGCTGATTTGACCGTGCTTACTTTGTCTTTGTTTCTTTGACAGCTCTGTGTACAAAAATCCCATTGGGGATGCTTTTGAGGAGCGTTCTGAGTAGCCCCAGCTCCTGGTCATTTCCGCTATGAAGCTTGCCCTCCGGGTCGCTAAAAGTTTGATTTTCGGATGCAGGGATATCCAAGGCAGACTCAGGTACAAAATTTGTCTCTCTAGCATTTCTAGTTCATGAGTTATTCCCAACCTTAGCTGAGAAATTATTCCGGACCTTTTTGTGCCGGCTTTTTCTAACCGGCGTTGACGTAGGCATGTAATACAGTGGAGTTTTGGGCAGCCCTACTTCCAGGAGGCTGGCCTCGCCTACAAAATCCTGATCTTAACGAAACTCACGTTAGAGAGAGCCCTTGAGACGGGCTTTCCAATGGTGTAAAACTTGTGAAGATCCAGTATTATTTTGAGGCTGATTTGACCGTGCTTACTTTGTCTTTGTTTCTTTGACAGCTCTGTGTACAAAAAATCCATTGGGGATGCTTTTGAGGAGCGTTCTGAGTAGCCCCACCTCCTGGTCATTTCCGCTATGAAGCTTGCCCTCTGAGTCGCTAAAAATTTGATTTTCGGATGCAGGGATATCCAAGGCAGACTCAGGTACAAAATTTGTCTCTCTAGCATTTCTAGTTCTTGAGTTATTCCCAACCTTAGCTGAGAAATTATTCCGGACCTTTTTGTGCCGGCTTTTTCTCACCGGCGTTGACGTAGGCATGTAATACAGTGGAGTTTTGGGCAGCCCTACTTCCAGGAAGCTGGCCTCGCCTACAAAATCCTGATCTTAACGAAACTCACGTTAGAGAGAGCCCTTGAGACGGGCTTTCCAATGGTGTAAAACTTGTGAAGATCCAGTATTATTCTGAGGCTGATTTGACCGTGCTTACTTTGTCTTTGTTTCTTTGACAGCTCTGTGTACAAAAATTCCATTGGGGATGCTTTTGAGGAGCGTTCTGAGTAGCCCGAGCTCCTGGTCATTTCCGCTATGAAGCTTGCCCTCCGGGTCGCTAAAAGTGTGATTTTCGGATGCAGGGATATCCAAGGCAGACTCAGGTACAAAATTTGTCTCTCTAGCATTTCTAGTTCATGAGTTATCCCAACCTTAGCTGAAAACTTATTCCGACCTTTTTGTGCTGGCTTTTTCTCACCGGCGATGACGTAGGCATGTAAAACAGTGGAGTTTGGGCAGCCCTACTTCCAGGAGGCTGGCCTACAAAATCCTGATCTTAACGAAACTCACGGTAAAGAGAGCCCTTGAGAGGGGCTTTCCAATGGTGTAAAACTTGTGAAGATCCAGTATTATTCTGAGGCTGATTTGACCGTGCTTACTTTGTCTTTGTTTCTTTGACAGCTCTGTGTACAAAAAATCCATTGGGGATGCTTTTGAGGAGCGTTCTGAGTAGCCCCACCTCCTGGTCATTTCCGCTATGAAGCTTGCCCTCTGGGTCGCTAAAAATTTGAATTTCGGATGCAGGGATATCCAAGGCAGACTCAGGTACAAAATTTGTCTCTCTAGCATTTCTAGTTCTTGAGTTATTCCCAACCTTAGCTGAGAAATTATTCCGGACCTTTTTGTGCCGGCTTTTTCTCACCGGCGTTGACGTAGGCATGTAATACAGTGGAGTTTTGGGCAGCCCTACTTCCAGGAAGCTGGCCTCGCCTACAAAATCCTGATCTTAACGAAACTCACGTTAGAGAGAGCCCTTGAGACGGGCTGTCCAATGGTGTAAAACTTGTGAAGATCCAGTATTATTCTGAGGCTGATTTGACCGTGCTTACTTTGTCTTTGTTTCTTTGACAGCTCTGTGTACAAAAAATCCATTGGGGATGCTTTTGAGGAGCGTTCTGAGTAGCCCGAGCTCCTGGTCATTTCCGCTATGAAGCTTGCCCTCCGGGTCGCTAAAAGTGTGATTTTCGGATGCAGGGATATCCAAGGCAGACTCAGGTACAAAATTTGTCTCTCTAGCATTTCTAGTTCATGAGTTATCCCAACCTTAGCTGAAAACTTATTCCGGACCTTTTTGTGCCGGCTTTTTCTCACCGGCGTTGACGTAGGCATGTAATACAGTGGAGTTTCGGGCAGCCCTACTTCCAGGAGGTTGACCTCGCCTAAAAAATTTGATCTTAACGAAACTCACGGTAAAGAGAGCCCTTGAGACGGGCTTTCCAATGGTGTAAAACTTGTGAAGATCCAGTATTATTCTGAGGCTGATTTGACCGTGCTTACTTTGTCTTTGTTTCTTTGACAGCTCTGTGTACAAAAAATCCATTGGGGACGCTTTTGAGGAGCGTTCTGAGTAGCTCCAGCTCCTGGTCATTTCCGCTATGAAGCTTGCCCTCCGGGTCGCTAAAAGTTTAATTTTCGGATGCAGGGATATCCAAGGCAGACTCAGGTACAAAATTTGTCTCTCTAGCATTTCTAGTTCATGAGTTATTCCCAACCTTAGCTGAGAAATTATTCCAGACCTTTTTGTGCCGGCTTTTTCTCACCGGCGATGACGTAGACATGCTATACAGTGGAGTTTCGGGCAGCCCTACTTCCAGGAGGCTGGCCTCGCCTACAAAATCTTGATCTTAACAAAACTCACGGTAGAGAGAGCCCTTGAGACGGGCTTTCCAATGGTGTAAAACAAGTGAAGATCCAGTATTATTCTGAGGCTGATTTGACCGTGCTTACTTTGTCTTTGTTTCTTTGAGAGCTCTGTGTACAAAAATCCCATAGGGGATGCTTTTGAGGAGCGTTCTGAGTAGCCCCAGCTCCTGGTCATTTCCGCTATGAAGCTTGACCTCCGGGTCGCTAAAAGTTTGATTTTCGGATGCAGGGATATCCAAGGCAGACTCAGGTACAAAATTTGTTTCTCTAGCATTTCTCGTTCATGAGTTATTCCCAACCTTAGCTGAGAAATTATTCCGGACCTTTTTGTGCCGGCTTTTTCTAACCGGCGATGACGTAGGCTGGCCTCGCCTACTAAATCCTGATCTTAACGAAACTCACGGTAGAGAGAGCCCTTGAGACGGGCTTTTCAATGGTGTAAAACTTGTGAAGATCCAGTATTATTCTGAGGCTGATTTGACCGTGCTTACTTTGTCTTTGTTTCTTTGACAGCTCTGTGTACAAAAATCCCATTGGGGATGCTTTTGAGGAGCGTTCTGAGTAGCCCCACCTCCTGGTCATTTCCGCTATGAAGCTTGCCCTCCGGGTCGCTAAAAGATTGATTTTCGGATGCAGGGATATCCAAAGCAGACTCAGGTACAAAATTTGTCTCTCTAGCATTTCTAGTTCATGAGTTATTCCCAACCTTAGCTGAGAAATTATTCCGGACCTTTTTGTGCCGGCTTTTTCTCACCGGCGTTGACGTAGGCATGTAATACAGTGGAGTTTCGGGCAGTTCTACTTCCAGGAAGCTGGCCTCGCCTACAAAATCCTGATCTTAACGAAACTCACGGTAAAGAGAGCCCTTGAGAGGGGCTTTCCAATGGTGTAAAACTTGTGAAGATCCAGTATTTTTCTGAGGCTGATTTGACCGTGCTTACTTTGTCTTTGTTTCTTTGACAGCTCTGTGTACAAAAATCCCATTGGGGATGCTTTTGAGGAGCGTTCTGAGTAGCCCCAGCTCCTGGTCATTTCCGCTATGAAGCTTGCCCTCCGGGTCGCTAAAAGTTTGATTTTCGGATGCAGGGATATCCAAGGCAGACTCAGGTACAAAATTTGTCTCTCTAGCATTTCTAGTTCATGAGTTATTCCCAACCTTAGCTGAGAAATTATTCCGGACCTTTTTGTGCCGGCTTTTTCTCACCGGCGTTGACGTAGGCATGTAATACAGTGGAGTTTTGGGCAGCCCTACTTCCAGGAAGCTGGCCTCGCCTACAAAATCCTGATCTTAACGAAACTCACGTTAGAGAGAGCCCTTGAGACGGGCTTTCCAATGGTGTAAAACTTGTGAAGATCCAGTATTATTCTGAGGCTGATTTGACCGTGCTTACTTTGTCTTTGTTTCTTTGACAGCTCTGTGTACAAAAAATCCATTGGGGATGCTTTTGAGGAGCGTTCTGAGTAGCCCCACCTCCTGGTCATTTCCGCTATGAAGCTTGCCCTCTGAGTCGCTAAAAATTTGATTTTCGGATGCAGGGATATCCAAGGCAGACTCAGGTACAAAATTTGTCTCTCTAGCATTTCTAGTTCTTGAGTTATTCCCAACCTTAGCTGAGAAATTATTCCGGACCTTTTTGTGCCGGCTTTTTCTCACCGGCGTTGACGTAGGCATGTAATACAGTGGAGTTTTGGGCAGCCCTACTTCCAGGAAGCTGGCCTCGCCTACAAAATCTTGATCTTAACGAAACTCACGGTAGAGAGAGCCCTTGAGACGGGCTGTCCAATGGTGTAAAACTTGTGAAGATCCAGTATTATTCTGAGGCTGATTTGACCGTGCTTACTTTGTCTTTGTTTCTTTGACAGCTCTGTGTACAAAAATCCCATTGGGGATGCTTTTGAGGAGCGTTCTGAGTAGCCCCACCTCCTGGTCATTTCCGCTATGAAGCTTGCCCTCCGGGTCGCTAAAAGATTGATTTTCGGATGCAGGGATATCCAAAGCAGACTCAGGTACAAAATTTGTCTCTCTAGCATTTCTAGTTCATGAGTTATTCCCAACCTTAGCTGAGAAATTATTCCGGACCTTTTTGTGCCGGCTTTTTCTCACCGGCGTTGACGTAGGCATGTAATACAGTGGAGTTTCGGGCAGTTCTACTTCCAGGAAGCTGGCCTCGCCTACAAAATCCTGATCTTAACGAAACTCACGGTAAAGAGAGCCCTTGAGAGGGGCTTTCCAATGGTGTAAAACTTGTGAAGATCCAGTATTTTTCTGAGGCTGATTTGACCGTGCTTACTTTGTCTTTGTTTCTTTGACAGCTCTGTGTACAAAAATCCCATTGGGGATGCTTTTGAGGAGCGTTCTGAGTAGCCCCAGCTCCTGGTCATTTCCGCTATGAAGCTTGCCCTCCGGGTCGCTAAAAGTTTGATTTTCGGATGCAGGGATATCCAAGGCAGACTCAGGTACAAAATTTGTCTCTCTAGCATTTCTAGTTCATGAGTTATTCCCAACCTTAGCTGAGAAATTATTCCGGACCTTTTTGTGCCGGCTTTTTCTCACCGGCGTTGACGTAGGCATGTAATACAGTGGAGTTTTGGGCAGCCCTACTTCCAGGAAGCTGGCCTCGCCTACAAAATCCTGATCTTAACGAAACTCACGTTAGAGAGAGCCCTTGAGACGGGCTTTCCAATGGTGTAAAACTTGTGAAGATCCAGTATTATTCTGAGGCTGATTTGACCGTGCTTACTTTGTCTTTGTTTCTTTGACAGCTCTGTGTACAAAAAATCCATTGGGGATGCTTTTGAGGAGCGTTCTGAGTAGCCCCACCTCCTGGTCATTTCCGCTATGAAGCTTGCCCTCTGAGTCGCTAAAAATTTGATTTTCGGATGCAGGGATATCCAAGGCAGACTCAGGTACAAAATTTGTCTCTCTAGCATTTCTAGTTCTTGAGTTATTCCCAACCTTAGCTGAGAAATTATTCCGGACCTTTTTGTGCCGGCTTTTTCTCACCGGCGTTGACGTAGGCATGTAATACAGTGGAGTTTTGGGCAGCCCTACTTCCAGGAAGCTGGCCTCGCCTACAAAATCCTGATCTTAACGAAACTCACGGTAGAGAGAGCCCTTGAGACGGGCTGTCCAATGGTGTAAAACTTGTGAAGATCCAGTATTATTCTGAGGCTGATTTGACCGTGCTTACTTTGTCTTTGTTTCTTTGACAGCTCTGTGTACAAAAAATCCATTGGGGATGCTTTTGAGGAGCGTTCTGAGTAGCCCGAGCTCCTGGTCATTTCCGCTATGAAGCTTGCCCTCCGGGTCGCTAAAAGTGTGATTTTCGGATGCAGGGATATCCAAGGCAGACTCAGGTACAAAATTTGTCTCTCTAGCATTTCTAGTTCATGAGTTATCCCAACCTTAGCTGAAAACTTATTCCGGACCTTTTTGTGCCGGCTTTTTCTCACCGGCGTTGACGTAGGCATGTAATACAGTGGAGTTTCGGGCAGCCCTACTTCCAGGAGGCTGACCTCGCCTAAAAAATTTGATCTTAACGAAACTCACGGTAAAGAGAGCCCTTGAGACGGGCTTTCCAATGGTGTAAAACTTGTGAAGATCCAGTATTATTCTGAGGCTGATTTGACCGTGCTTACTTTGTCTTTGTTTCTTTGACAGCTCTGTGTACAAAAAATCCATTGGGGATGCTTTTGAGGAGCGTTCTGAGTAGCTCCAGCTCCTGGTCATTTCCGCTATGAAGCTTGCCCTCCGGGTCGCTAAAAGTTTAATTTTCGGATGCAGGGATATCCAAGGCAGACTCAGGTACAAAATTTGTCTCTCTAGCATTTCTAGTTCATGAGTTATTCCCAACCTTAGCTGATAAATTATTCCAGACCTTTTTGTGCCGGCTTTTTCTCACCGGCGATGACGTAGACATGCTATACAGTGGAGTTTCGGGCAGCCCTACTTCCAGGAGGCTGGCCTCGCCTACAAAATCTTGATCTTAACAAAACTCACGGTAGAGAGAGCCCTTGAGACGGGCTTTCCAATGGTGTAAAACAAGTGAAGATCCAGTATTATTCTGAGGCTGATTTGACCGTGCTTACTTTGTCTTTGTTTCTTTGAGAGCTCTGTGTACAAAAATCCCATAGGGGATGCTTTTGAGGAGCGTTCTGAGTAGCCCCAGCTCCTGGTCATTTCCGCTATGAAGCTTGACCTCCGGGTCGCTAAAAGTTTGATTTTCGGATGCAGGGATATCCAAGGCAGACTCAGGTACAAAATTTGTCTCTCTAGCATTTCTAGTTCTTGAGTTATTCCCAACCTTAGCTGAGAAATTATTCCGGACCTTTTTGTGCCGGCTTTTTCTCACCGGCGTTGACGTAGTCATGTAATACAGTGGAGTTTTGGGCAGCCCTACTTCCAGGAAGCTGGCCTCGCCTACAAAATCGTGATCTTAACGAAACTCACGTTAGAGAGAGCCCTTGAGACGGGCTTTCCAATGGTGTAAAACTTGTGAAGATCCAGTATTATTCTGAGGCTGATTTGACCGTGCTTACTTTGTCTTTGTTTCTTTGACAGCTCTGTGTACAAAAAATCCATTGGGGATGCTTTTGAGGAGCGTTCTGAGTAGCCCCACCTCCTGGTCATTTCCGCTATGAAGCTTGCCCTCTGGGTCGCTAAAAATTTGATTTTCGGATGCAGGGATATCCAAGGCAGACTCAGGTACAAAATTTGTCTCTCTAGCATTTCTAGTTCTTGAGTTATTCCCAACCTTAGCTGAGAAATTATTCCGGACCTTTTTGTGCCGGCTTTTTCTCACCGGCGTTGACGTAGGCATGTAATACAGTGGAGTTTTGGGCAGCCCTACTTCCAGGAAGCTGGCCTCGCCTACAAAATCCTGATCTTAACGAAACTCACGGTAGAGAGAGCCCTTGAGACGGGCTGTCCAATGGTGTAAAACTTGTGAAGATCCAGTATTATTCTGAGGCTGATTTGACCGTGCTTACTTTGTCTTTGTTTCTTTGACAGCTCTGTGTACAAAAAATCCATTGGGGATGCTTTTGAGGAGCGTTCTGAGTAGCCCGAGCTCCTGGTCATTTCCGCTATGAAGCTTGCCCTCCGGGTCGCTAAAAGTGTGATTTTCGGATGCAGGGATATCCAAGGCAGACTCAGGTACAAAATTTGTCTCTCTAGCATTTCTAGTTCATGAGTTATCCCAACCTTAGCTGAAAACTTATTCCGGACCTTTTTGTGCCGGCTTTTTCTCACCGGCGTTGACGTAGGCATGTAATACAGTGGAGTTTCGGGCAGCCCTACTTCCAGGAGGCTGACCTCGCCTAAAAAATTTGATCTTAACGAAACTCACGGTAAAGAGAGCCCTTGAGACGGGCTTTCCAATGGTGTAAAACTTGTGAAGATCCAGTATTATTCTGAGGCTGATTTGACCGTGCTTACTTTGTCTTTGTTTCTTTGACAGCTCTGTGTACAAAAAATCCATTGGGGATGCTTTTGAGGAGCGTTCTGAGTAGCTCCAGCTCCTGGTCATTTCCGCTATGAAGCTTGCCCTCCGGGTCGCTAAAAGTTTAATTTTCGGATGCAGGGATATCCAAGGCAGACTCAGGTACAAAATTTGTCTCTCTAGCATTTCTAGTTCATGAGTTATTCCCAACCTTAGCTGAGAAATTATTCCAGACCTTTTTGTGCCGGCTTTTTCTCACCGGAGATGACGTAGACATGCTATACAGTGGAGTTTCGGGCAGCCCTACTTCCAGGAGGCTGGCCTCGCCTACAAAATCTTGATCTTAACAAAACTCACGGTAGAGAGAGCCCTTGAGACGGGCTTTCCAATGGTGTAAAACAAGTGAAGATCCAGTATTATTCTGAGGCTGATTTGACCGTGCTTACTTTGTCTTTGTTTCTTTGAGAGCTCTGTGTACAAAAATCCCATAGGGGATGCTTTTGAGGAGCGTTCTGAGTAGCCCCAGCTCCTGGTCATTTCCGCTATGAAGCTTGACCTCCGGGTCGCTAAAAATTTGATTTTCGGATGCAGGGATATCCAAGGCAGACTCAGGTACAAAATTTGTCTCTCTAGCATTTCTAGTTCTTGAGTTATTCCCAACCTTAGCTGAGAAATTATTCCGGACCTTTTTGTGCCGGCTTTTTCTCACCGGCGTTGACGTAGGCATGTAATACAGTGGAGTTTTGGGCAGCCCTACTTCCAGGAAGCTGGCCTCGCCTACAAAATCCTGATCTTAACGAAACTCACGTTAGAGAGAGCCCTTGAGACGGGGTTTCCAATGGTGTAAAACTTGTGAAGATCCAGTATTATTCTGAGGCTGATTTGACCGTGCTTACTTTGTCTTTGTTTCTTTGACAGCTCTGTGTACAAAAAATCCATTGGGGATGCTTTTGAGGAGCGTTCTGAGTAGCCCGAGCTCCTGGTCATTTCCGCTATGAAGCTTGCCCTCCGGGTCGCTAAAAGTGTGATTTTCGGATGCAGGGATATCCAAGGCAGACTCAGGTACAAAATTTGTCTCTCTAGCATTTCTAGTTCTTGAGTTATTCCCAACCTTAGCTGAGAAATTATTCCGGACCTTTTTGTGCCGGCTTTTTCTCACCGGCGTTGACGTAGGCATGTAATACAGTGGAGTTTTGGGCAGCCCTACTTCCAGGAAGCTGGCCTCGCCTACAAAATCCTGATCTTAACGAAACTCACGGTAGAGAGAGCCCTTGAGACGGGCTGTCCAATGGTGTAAAACTTGTGAAGATCCAGTATTATTCTGAGGCTGATTTGACCGTGCTTACTTTGTCTTTGTTTCTTTGACAGCTCTGTGTACAAAAAATCCATTGGGGATGCTTTTGAGGAGCGTTCTGAGTAGCCCGAGCTCCTGGTCATTTCCGCTATGAAGCTTGCCCTCCGGGTCGCTAAAAGTGTGATTTTCGGATGCAGGGATATCCAAGGCAGACTCAGGTACAAAATTTGTCTCTCTAGCATTTCTAGTTCATGAGTTATCCCAACCTTAGCTGAAAACTTATTCCGGACCTTTTTGTGCCGGCTTTTTCTCACCGGCGTTGACGTAGGCATGTAATACAGTGGAGTTTCGGGCAGCCCTACTTCCAGGAGGCTGACCTCGCCTAAAAAATTTGATCTTAACGAAACTCACGGTAAAGAGAGCCCTTGAGACGGGCTTTCCAATGGTGTAAAACTTGTGAAGATCCAGTATTATTCTGAGGCTGATTTGACCGTGCTTACTTTGTCTTTGTTTCTTTGACAGCTCTGTGTACAAAAAATCCATTGGGGATGCTTTTGAGGAGCGTTCTGAGTAGCTCCAGCTCCTGGTCATTTCCGCTATGAAGCTTGCCCTCCGGGTCGCTAAAAGTTTAATTTTCGGATGCAGGGATATCCAAGGCAGACTCAGGTACAAAATTTGTCTCTCTAGCATTTCTAGTTCATGAGTTATTCCCAACCTTAGCTGAGAAATTATTCCAGACCTTTTTGTGCCGGCTTTTTCTCACCGGCGATGACGTAGACATGCTATACAGTGGAGTTTCGGGCAGCCCTACTTCCAGGAGGCTGGCCTCGCCTACAAAATCTTGATCTTAACAAAACTCACGGTAGAGAGAGCCCTTGAGACGGGCTTTCCAATGGTGTAAAACAAGTGAAGATCCAGTATTATTCTGAGGCTGATTTGACCGTGCTTACTTTGTCTTTGTTTCTTTGAGAGCTCTGTGTACAAAAATCCCATAGGGGATGCTTTTGAGGAGCGTTCTGAGTAGCCCCAGCTCCTGGTCATTTCCGCTATGAAGCTTGACCTCCGGGTCGCTAAAAATTTGATTTTCGGATGCAGGGATATCCAAGGCAGACTCAGGTACAAAATTTGTCTCTCTAGCATTTCTAGTTCTTGAGTTATTCCCAACCTTAGCTGAGAAATTATTCCGGACCTTTTTGTGCCGGCTTTTTCTCACCGGCGTTGACGTAGGCATGTAATACAGTGGAGTTTTGGGCAGCCCTACTTCCAGGAAGCTGGCCTCGCCTACAAAATCCTGATCTTAAGGAAACTCACGTTAGAGAGAGCCCTTGAGACGGGCTTTCCAATGGTGTAAAACTTGTGAAGATCCAGTATTATTCTGAGGCTGATTTGACCGTGCTTACTTTGTCTTTGTTTCTTTGACAGCTCTGTGTACAAAAAATCCATTGGGGATGCTTTTGAGGAGCGTTCTGAGTAGCCCGAGCTCCTGGTCATTTCCGCTATGAAGCTTGCCCTCCGGGTCGCTAAAAGTGTGATTTTCGGATGCAGGGATATCCAAGGCAGACTCAGGTACAAAATTTGTCTCTCTAGCATTTCTAGTTCTTGAGTTATTCCCAACCTTAGCTGAGAAATTATTCCGGACCTTTTTGTGCCGGCTTTTTCTCACCGGCGTTGACGTAGGCATGTAATACAGTGGAGTTTTGGGCAGCCCTACTTCCAGGAAGCTGGCCTCGCCTACAAAATCCTGATCTTAACGAAACTCACGTTAGAGAGAGCCCTTGAGACGGGCTTTCCAATGGTGTAAAACTTGTGAAGATCCAGTATTATTCTGAGGCTGATTTGACCGTGCTTACTTTGTCTTTGTTTCTTTGACAGCTCTGTGTACAACAAATCCATTGGGGATGCTTTTGAGGAGCGTTCTGAGTAGCCCGAGCTCCTGGTCATTTCCGCTTTGAAGCTTGCCCTCCGGGTCGCTAAAAGTTTGATTTTCGGATGCAGGGATATCCAAGGCAGACTCACGTACAAAATTTGTCTCTCTAGCATTTCTAGTTCATGAGTTATCCCAACCTTAGCTGAAAACTTATTCCGACCTTTTTGTGCCGGCTTTTTCTCACCGGCGATGACGTAGGCATGTAAAACAGTAGAGTTTGGGCAGCCCTACTTCCAGGAGGCTGGCCTACAAAATCCTGATCTTAACGAAACTCACGGTAAAGAGAGCCCTTGAGAGGGGCTTTCCAATGGTGTAAAACTTGTGAAGATCCAGTATTATTCTGAGGCTGATTTGACCGTGCTTACTTTGTCTTTGTTTCTTTGACAGCTCTGTGTACAAAAATCCCATTGGGGATGCTTTTGAGGAGCGTTCTGAGTAGCCCCACCTCCTGGTCATTTCCGCTATGAAGCTTGCCCTCCGGGTCGCTAAAAGTTTGATTTTCGGATGCAGGGATATCCAAGGCAGACTCAGGTACAAAATTTGTCTCTCTAGCATTTCTAGTTCTTGAGTTATTCCCAACCTTAGCTGAGAAATTATTCCGGACCTTTTTGTGCCGGCTTTTTCTCACCGGCGTTGACGTAGGCATGTAATACAGTGGAGTTTCGGGCAGCCCTACTTCCAGGAGGCTGACCTCGCCTAAAAAATTTGATCTTAACGAAACTCACGGTAAAGAGAGCCCTTGAGACGGGCTTTCCAATGGTGTAAAACTTGTGAAGATCCAGTATTATTCTGAGGCTGATTTGACCGTGCTTACTTTGTCTTTGTTTCTTTGACAGCTCTGTGTACAAAAAATCCATTGGGGATGCTTTTGAGGAGCGTTCTGAGTAGCTCCAGCTCCTGGTCATTTCCGCTATGAAGCTTGCCCTCCGGGTCGCTAAAAGTTTAATTTTCGGATGCAGGGATATCCAAGGCAGACTTAGGTACAAAATTTGTCTCTCTAGCATTTCTAGTTCATGAGTTATCCCAACCTTAGCTGAAAACTTATTCCGACCTTTTTGTGCCGGCTTTTTCTCACCGGCGTTGACGTAGGCATGTAATACAGTGGAGTTTCGGGCAGCCCTACTTCCAGGAGGCTGGCCTCGCCTACAAAATCCTGATCTTAACGAAACTCACGGTAAAGAGAGCCCTTGAGAGGGGCTTTCCAATGGTGTAAAACTTGTGAAGATCCAGTATTTTTCTGAGGCTGATTTGACCGTGCTTACTTTGTCTTTGTTTCTTTGACAGCTCTGTGTACAAAAATCCCATTGGGGATGCTTTTGAGGAGCTTTCTGAGTAGCCCCACCTCCTGGTCATTTCCGCTATGAAGCTTGCCCTCCGGGTCGCTAAAAGTGTGATTTTCGGATGCAGGGATATCCAAGGCAGACTCAGGTACAAAATTTGTCTCTCTAGCATTTCTAGTTCATGAGTTATTCCCAACCTTAGCTGAGAAATTATTCCAGACCTTTTTGTGCCGGCTTTTTCTCACCGGCGATGACGTAGACATGCTATACAGTGGAGTTTCGGGCAGCCCTACTTCCAGGAGGCTGGCCTCGCCTACAAAATCTTGATCTTAACAAAACTCACGGTAGAGAGAGCCCTTGAGACGGGCTTTCCAATGGTGTAAAACAAGTGAAGATCCAGTATTATTCTGAGGCTGATTTGACCGTGCTTACTTTGTCTTTGTTTCTTTGAGAGCTCTGTGTACAAAAATCCCATAGGGGATGCTTTTGAGGAGCTTTCTGAGTAGCCCCAGCTCCTGGTCATTTCCGCTATGAAGCTTGACCTCCGGGTCGCTAAAAGTTTGATTTTCGGATGCAGGGATATCCAAGGCAGACTCAGGTACAAAATTTGTCTCTCTAGCATTTCTAGTTCTTGAGTTATTCCCAACCTTAGCTGAGAAATTATTCCGGACCTTTTTGTGCCGGCTTTTTCTCACCGGCGTTGACGTAGGCATGTAATACAGTGGAGTTTTGGGCAGCCCTACTTCCAGGAAGCTGGCCTCGCCTACAAAATCCTGATCTTAACGAAACTCACGTTAGAGAGAGCCCTTGAGACGGGCTTTCCAATGGTGTAAAACTTGTGAAGATCCAGTATTATTCTGAGGCTGATTTGACCGTGCTTACTTTGTCTTTGTTTCTTTTACAGCTCTGTGTACAAAAAATCCATTGGGGATGCTTTTGAGGAGCGTTCTGAGTAGCCCGAGCTCCTGGTCATTTCCGCTATGAAGCTTGCCCTCCGGGTCGCTAAAAGTGTGATTTTCGGATGCAGGGATATCCAAGGCAGACTCAGGTACAAAATTTGTCTCTCTAGCATTTCTAGTTCATGAGTTATCCCAACCTTAGCAGAAAACTTATTCCGACCTTTTTGTGCCGGCTTTTTCTCACCGGCGATGACGTAGGCATGTAAAACAGTGGAGTTTGGGCAGCCCTACTTCCAGGAGGCTGGCCTACAAAATCCTGATCTTAACGAAACTCACGGTAAAGAGAGCCCTTGAGAGGGGCTTTCCAATGGTTTAAAACTTGTGAAGATCCAGTATTATTCTGAGGCTGATTTGACCGTGCTTACTTTGTCTTTGTTTCTTTGACAGCTCTGTGTACAAAAAATCCATTGGGGATGCTTTTGAGGAGCGTTCTGAGTAGCCCCACCTCCTGGTCATTTCCGCTATGAAGCTTGCCCTCTGGGTCGCTAAAAATTTAATTTTCGGATGCAGGGATATCCAAGGCAGACTCAGGTACAAAATTTGTCTCTCTAGCATTTCTAGTTCTTGAGTTATTCCCAACCTTAGCTGAGAAATTATTCCGGACCTTTTTGTGCCGGCTTTTTCTCACCGGCGTTGACGTAGGCATGTAATACAGTGGAGTTTTGGGCAGCCCTACTTCCAGGAAGCTGGCCTCGCCTACAAAATCCTGATCTTAACGAAACTCACGTTAGAGAGAGCCCTTGAGACGGGCTTTCCAATGGTGTAAAACTTGTGAAGATCCAGTATTATTCTGAGGCTGATTTGACCGTGCTTACTTTGTCTTTGTTTCTTTGACAGCTCTGTGTACAACAAATCCATTGGGGATGCTTTTGAGGAGCGTTCTGAGTAGCCCGAGCTCCTGGTCATTTCCGCTATGAAGCTTGCCCTCCGGGTCGCTAAAAGTTTGATTTTCGGATGCAGGGATATCCAAGGCAGACTCACGTACAAAATTTGTCTCTCTAGCATTTCTAGTTCATGAGTTATCCCAACCTTAGCTGAAAACTTATTCCGACCTTTTTTGTGCCGGCTTTTTCTCACCGGCGATGACGTAGGCATGTAAAACAGTAGAGTTTGGGCAGCCCTACTTCCAGGAGGCTGGCCTACAAAATCCTGATCTTAACGAAACTCACGGTAAAGAGAGCCCTTGAGAGGGGCTTTCCAATGGTGTAAAACTTGTGAAGATCCAGTATTATTCTGAGGCTGATTTGACCGTGCTTACTTTGTCTTTGTTTCTTTGACAGCTCTGTGTACAAAAATCCCATTGGGGATGCTTTTGAGGAGCGTTCTGAGTAGCCCCACCTCCTGGTCATTTCCGCTATGAAGCTTGCCCTCCGGGTCGCTAAAAGATTGATTTTCGCATGCAGGGATATCCAAGGCAGACTCAGGTACAAAATTTGTCTCTCTAGCATTTCTAGTTCATGAGTTATTCCCAACCTTAGCTGAGAAATTATTCCGGACCTTTTTTGTGCCGGCTTTTTCTCACCGGCGTTGACGTAGGCATGTAATACAGTGGAGTTTCGGGCAGCCCTACTTCCAGGAGGCTGACCTCGCCTAAAAAATTTGATCTTAACGAAACTCACGGTAAAGAGAGCCCTTGAGACGGGCTTTCCAATGGTGTAAAACTTGTGAAGATCCAGTATTATTCTGAGGCTGATTTGACCGTGCTTACTTTGTCTTTGTTTCTTTGACAGCTCTGTGTACAAAAAATCCATTGGGGATGCTTTTGAGGAGCGTTCTGAGTAGCTCCAGCTCCTGGTCATTTCCGCTATGAAGCTTGCCATCCGGGTCGCTAAAAGTTTAATTTTCGGATGCAGGGATATCCAAGGCAGACTCAGGTACAAAATTTGTCTCTCTAGCATTTCTAGTTCATGAGTTATCCCAACCTTAGCTGAAAACTTATTCCGACCTTTTTGTGCCGGCTTTTTCTCACCGGCGTTGACGTAGGCATGTAATACAGTGGAGTTTCGGGCAGCCCTACTTCCAGGAGGCTGGCCTCGCCTACAAAATCCTGATCTTAACGAAACTCACGGTAAAGAGGGCCCTTGAGAGGGGCTTTCCAATGGTGTAAAACTTGTGAAGATCCAGTATTTTTCTGAGGCTGATTTGACCGTGCTTACTTTGTCTTTGTTTCTTTGACAGCTCTGTGTACAAAAATCCCATTAGGGATGCTTTTGAGGAGCTTTCTGAGTAGCCCCACCTCCTGGTCATTTCCGCTATGAAGCTTGCCCTCCGGGTCGCTAAAAGTTTGATTTTCGGATGCAGGGATATCCAAGGCAGACTCAAGTACAAAATTTGTCTCTCTAGCATTTCTAGTTCATGAGTTATTCCCAACCTTAGCTGAGAAATTATTCCGGACCTTTTTGTGCCGGCTTTTTCTCACCGGCGTTGACGTAGGCATGTAATACAGTGGAGTTTCGGGCAGCCCTACTTCCAGGAGGCTGACCTCGCCTAAAAATTTTGATCTTAACGAAACTCACGGTAAAGAGAGCCCTTGAGACGGGCTTTCCAATGGTGTAAAACTTGTGAAGATCCAGTATTTTTCTGAGGCTGATTTGACCGTGCTTACTTTGTCTTTGTTTCTTTGACAGCTCTGTGTACAAAAAATCCATTGGGGATGCTTTTGAGGAGCGTTCTGAGTAGCTCCAGCTCCTGGTCATTTCCGCTATGAAGCTTGCCCTCCGGGTCGCTAAAAGTTTAATTTTCGGATGCAGGGATATCCAAGGCAGACTCAGGTACAAAATTTGTCTCTCTAGCATTTCTAGTTCATGAGTTATCCCAACCTTAGCTGAAAACTTATTCCGACTATTTTGTGCCGGCTTTTTCTCACCGGCGTTGACGTAGGCATGTAATACAGTGGAGTTTCGGGCAGCCCTACTTCCAGGAGGCTGGCCTCGCCTACAAAATCCTGATCTTAACGAAACTCACGGTAAAGAGAGCCCTTGAGACGGGCTTTCCAATGGTGTAAAACTTGTGAAGATCCAATATTTTTCTGAGGCTGATTTGACCGTGCTTACTTTGTCTTTGTTTCTTTGACAGCTCTGTGTACAAAAATCCCATTGGGGATGCTTTTGAGGAGCGTTCTGAGTAGCCCCACCTCCTGGTCATTTCCGCTATGAAGCTTGCCCTCCGGGTCGCTAAAAGTTTGATTTTCGGATGCAGGGATATCCAAGGCAGACTCAGGTACAAAATTTGTCTCTCTAGCATTTCTAGTTCATGAGTTATTCCCAACCTTAGCTGAGAAATTATTCCGGACCTTTTTGTGCCGGCTTTTTCTCACCGGCGTTGACGTAGGCATGTAATACAGTGGAGTTTCGGGCAGCCCTACTTCCAGGAGGCTGACCTCGCCTAAAAATTTTGATCTTAACGAAACTCACGGTAAAGAGAGCCCTTGAGACGGGCTTTCCAATGGTGTAAAACTTGTGAAGATCCAGTATTTTTCTGAGGCTGATTTGACCGTGCTTACTTTGTCTTTGTTTCTTTGACAGCTCTGTGTACAAAAAATCCATTGGGGATGCTTTTGAGGAGCGTTCTGAGTAGCTCCAGCTCCTGGTCATTTCCGCTATGAAGCTTGCCCTCCGGGTCGCTAAAAGTTTAATTTTCGGATGCAGGGATATCCAAGGCAGACTCAGGTACAAAATTTGTCTCTCTAGCATTTCTAGTTCATGAGTTATCCCAACCTTAGCTGAAAACTTATTCCGACCTTTTTGTGCCGGCTTTTTCTCACCGGCGTTGACGTAGGCATGTAATACAGTGGAGTTTCGGGCAGCCCTACTTCCAGGAGGCTGGCCTCGCCTACAAAATCCTGATCTTAACGAAACTCACGGTAAAGAGAGCCCTTGAGAGGGGCTTTCCAATGGTGTAAAACTTGTGAAGATCCAGTATTTTTCTGAGGCTGATTTGACCGTGCTTACTTTGTCTTTGTTTCTTTGACAGCTCTGTGTACAAAAATCCCATTGGGGATGCTTTTGAGGAGCGTTCTGAGTAGCCCCACCTCCTGGTCATTTCCGCTATGAAGCTTGCCCTCCGGGTCGCTAAAAGTTTGATTTTCGGATGCAGGGATATCCAAGGCAGACTCAGGTACAAAATTTGTCTCTCTAGCATTTCTAGTTCATGAGTTATTCCCAACCTTAGCTGAGAAATTATTCCGGACCTTTTTGTGCCGGCTTTTTCTCACCGGCGTTGACGTAGGCATGTAATACAGTGGAGTTTCGGGCAGCCCTACTTCCAGGAGGCTGACCTCGCCTAAAAATTTTGATCTTAACGAAACTCACGGTAAAGAGAGCCCTTGAGACGGGCTTTCCAATGGTGTAAAACTTGTGAAGATCCAGTATTTTTCTGAGGCTGATTTGACCGTGCTTACTTTGTCTTTGTTTCTTTGACAGCTCTGTGTACAAAAAATCCATTGGGGATGCTTTTGAGGAGCGTTCTGAGTAGCTCCAGCTCCTGGTCATTTCCGCTATGAAGCTTGCCCTCCGGGTCGCTAAAAGTTTAATTTTCGGATGCAGGGATATCCAAGGCAGACTCAGGTACAAAATTTGTCTCTCTAGCATTTCTAGTTCATGAGTTATCCCAACCTTAGCTGAAAACTTATTCCGACCTTTTTGTGCCGGCTTTTTCTCACCGGCGTTGACGTAGGCATGTAATACAGTGGAGTTTCGGGCAGCCCTACTTCCAGGAGGCTGGCCTCGCCTACAAAATCCTGATCTTAACGAAACTCACGGTAAAGAGAGCCCTTGAGAGGGGCTTTCCAATGGTGTAAAACTTGTGAAGATCCAGTATTTTTCTGAGGCTGATTTGACCGTGCTTACTTTGTCTTTGTTTCTTTGACAGCTCTGTGTACAAAAATCCCATTGGGGATGCTTTTGAGGAGCTTTCTGAGTAGCCCCACCTCCTGGTCATTTCCGCTATGAAGCTTGCCCTCCGGGTCGCTAAAAGTTTGATTTTCGGATGCAGGGATATCCAAGGCAGACTCAGGTACAAAATTTGTCTCTCTAGCATTTCTAGTTCATGAGTTATTCCCAACCTTAGCTGAGAAATTATTCCGGACCTTTTTGTGCCGGCTTTTTCTCACCGGCGTTGACGTAGGCATGTAATACAGTGGAGTTTCGGGCAGCCCTACTTCCAGGAGGCTGACCTCGCCTAAAAATTTTGATCTTAACGAAACTCACGGTAAAGAGAGCCCTTGAGACGGGCTTTCCAATGGTGTAAAACTTGTGAAGATCCAGTATTTTTCTGAGGCTGATTTGACCGTGCTTACTTTGTCTTTGTTTCTTTGACAGCTCTGTGTACAAAAATCCCATTGGGGATGCTTTTGAGGAGCTTTCTGAGTAGCCCCACCTCCTGGTCATTTCCGCTATGAAGCTTGCCCTCCGGGTCGCTAAAAGTTTGATTTTCGGATGCAGGGATATCCAAGGCAGACTCACGTACAAAATTTGTCTCTCTAGCATTTCTAGTTCATGAGTTATTCCCAACCTTAGCTGAGAAATTATTCCGGACCTTTTTGTGCCGGCTTTTTCTCACCGGCGTTGACGTAGGCATGTAATACAGTGGAGTTTCGGGCAGCCCTACTTCCAGGAGGCTGACCTCGCCTAAAAATTTTGATCTTAACGAAACTCACGGTAAAGAGAGCCCTTGAAACGGGCTTTCCAATGGTGTAAAACTTGTGAAGATCCAGTATTATTCTGAGGCTGATTTGACCGTGCTTACTTTGTCTTTGTTTCTTTGACAGCTCTGTGTACAAAAATCCAATTGGGGATGCTTTTGAGGAGCGTTCTGAGTAGCCCCACCTCCTGGTCATTTCCGCTATGAAACTTGCCATCCGGGTCGCTAAAAGTTTGATTTTCGGATGCAGGGATATCCAAGGCAGACTCAGGTACAAAATTTGTCTCTCTAGCATTTCTAGTTCATGAGTTATTCCCAACCTTAGCTGAGAAATTATTCCGGACCTTTTTGTGCCGGCTTTTTCTCACCGGCGTTGACGTAGGCATGTAATACAGTGACGTTTCGGGCAGCCCTACTTCCAGGAGGCTGAACTCGCCTACAAAATCGTGATCTTAACGAAACTCACGGTGAAGAGAGCCTTTGAGACGGGCTTTCCAATGGTGTAAAACTTGTGAAGATCCAGTATTATTCTGAGTCTGATTTGACCGTGCTTACTTTGTCTTTGTTTCTTTGACAGCTCTGTGTACAAAAATCCCATTGGGGATGCTTTTGAGGAGCGTTCTGAGTAGCCCCTCCTCCTGGTCATTTCCGCTATGAAGCTTGCCCTCCGGGTCGCTAAAAATTTGATTTTCGGATGCAGGGATATCCAAGGCAGACTCAGGTACAAAATTTGTTTCTCTAGCATTTCTAGTTCATGAGTTATCCCAACCTTAGCTGAAAACTTATTCCGACCTTTTTGTGCCGGCTTTTTCTCACCGGCGTTGACGTAGGCATGTAATACAGTGGAGTTTCGGGCAGCCCTACTTCCAGGAGGCTGGCCTCGCCTACAAAATCCTGATCTTAACGAAACTCACGGTAAAGAGAGCCCTTGAGACGGGCTTTCCAATGGTGTAAAAATTGTAAAGATCCAGTATTTTTCTGAGGCTGATTTGACCGTGCTTACTTTGTCTTTGTTTCTTTGACAGCTCTGTGTACAAAAATCCCTTTGGGGATGCTTTTGAGGAGCGTTCTGAGTAGCCCCACCTCCTGGTCATTTCCGCTATGAAGCTTGCCCTCCGGGTCGCTAAAAGTTTAATTTTCGGATGCAGGGATATCCAAAGCAGACTCAGGTACAATTGTTGTCTCTCTAGCATTTCTAGTTCATGAGTTATTCCTAACCTTAGCTGAGAAATTATTCCGGACCTTTTTGTGCCGGCTTTTTCTCACCTGCGATGACGTAGGCATGTAATACAGTGGAGTTTCGGGCAGCCCTACTTCCAGGAGGCTGGCCTCGCCTACAAAATCCTGATCTTAACGAAACTCACGGTAAAGAGAGCCCTTGAGAGGGGCTTTCCAATGGTGTAAAACTTGTGAAGATCCAGTATTTTTCTGAGGCTGATTTGACCGTGCTTACTTTGTCTTTGTTTCTTTGACAGCTCTGTGTACAAAAATCCCATTGGGGATGCTTTTGAGGAGCTTTCTGAGTAGCCCCACCTCCTGGTCATTTCCGCTATGAAGCTTGCCCTCCGGGTCGCTAAAAGTTTGATTTTCGGATGCAGGGATATCCAAGGCAGACTCACGTACAAAATTTGTCTCTCTAGCATTTCTAGTTCATGAGTTATTCCCAACCTTAGCTGAGAAATTATTCCGGACCTTTTTGTGCCGGCTTTTTCTCACCGGCGTTGACGTAGGCATGTAATACAGTGGAGTTTCGGGCAGCCCTACTTCCAGGAGGCTGACCTCGCCTAAAAATTTTGATCTTAACGAAACTCACGGTAAAGAGAGCCCTTGAGACGGGCTTTCCAATGGTGTAAAACTTGTGAAGATCCAGTATTTTTCTGAGGCTGATTTGACCGTGCTTACTTTGTCTTTGTTTCTTTGACAGCTCTGTGTACAAAAATCCCATTGGGGATGCTTTTGAGGAGCTTTCTGAGTAGCCCCACCTCCTGGTCATTTCCGCTATGAAGCTTGCCCTCCGGGTCGCTAAAAGTTTGATTTTCGGATGCAGGGATATCCAAGGCAGACTCACGTACAAAATTTGTCTCTCTAGCATTTCTAGTTCATGAGTTATTCCCAACCTTAGCTGAGAAATTATTCCGGACCTTTTTGTGCCGGCTTTTTCTCACCGGCGTTGACGTAGGCATGTAATACAGTGGAGTTCAGGGCAGCCCTACTTCCAGGAGGCTGACCTCGCCTAAACATTTTGATCTTAACGAAACTCACGGTAAAGAGAGCCCTTGAAACGGGCTTTCCAATGGTGTAAAACTTGTGAAGATCCAGTATTATTCTGAGGCTGATTTGACCGTGCTTACTTTGTCTTTGTTTCTTTGACAGCTCTGTGTACAAAAATCCCATTGGGGATGCTTTTGAGGAGCGTTCTGAGTAGCCCCACCTCCTGGTCATTTCCGCTATGAAACTTGCCCTCCGGGTCGCTAAAAGTTTGATTTTCGGATGCAGGGATATCCAAGGCAGACTCAGGTACAAAATTTGTCTCTCTAGCATTTCTAGTTCATGAGTTATTCCCAACCTTAGCTGAGAAATTATTCCGGACCTTTTTGTGCCGGCTTTTTCTCACCGGCGTTGACGTAGGCATGTAATACAGTGACGTTTCGGGCAGCCCTACTTCCAGGAGGCTGAACTCGCCTACAAAATCGTGATCTTAACGAAACTCACGGTGAAGAGAGCCTTTGAGACGGGCTTTCCAATGGTGTAAAACTTGTGAAGATCCAGTATTATTCTGAGTCTGATTTGACCGTGCTTACTTTGTCTTTGTTTCTTTGACAGCTCTGTGTACAAAAATCCCATTGGGGATGCTTTTGAGGAGCGTTCTGAGTAGCCCCTCCTCCTGGTCATTTCCGCTATGAAGCTTGCCCTCCGGGTCGCTAAAAATTTGATTTTCGGATGCAGGGATATCCAAGGCAGACTCAGGTACAAAATTTGTTTCTCTAGCATTTCTAGTTCATGAGTTATCCCAACCTTAGCTGAAAACTTATTCCGACCTTTTTGTGCCGGCTTTTTCTCACCGGCGTTGACGTAGGCATGTAATACAGTGGAGTTTCGGGCAGCCCTACTTCCAGGAGGCTGGCCTCGCCTACAAAATCCTGATCTTAACGAAACTCACGGTAAAGAGAGCCCTTGAGACGGGCTTTCCAATGGTGTAAAAATTGTAAAGATCCAGTATTTTTCTGAGGCTGATTTGACCGTGCTTACTTTGTCTTTGTTTCTTTGACAGCTCTGTGTACAAAAATCCCTTTGGGGATGCTTTTGAGGAGCGTTCTGAGTAGCCCCACCTCCTGGTCATTTCCGCTATGAAGCTTGCCCTCCGGGTCGCTAAAAGTTTAATTTTCGGATGCAGGGATATCCAAAGCAGACTCAGGTACAATTGTTGTCTCTCTAGCATTTCTAGTTCATGAGTTATTCCTAACCTTAGCTGAGAAATTATTCCGGACCTTTTTGTGCCGGCTTTTTCTCACCTGCGATGACGTAGGCATGTAATACAGTGGAGTTTCGGGCAGCCCTACTTCCAGGAGGCTGGCCTCGCCTACAAAATCTTGATCTTAACGAAACTCACGGTAGAGAGAGCCCTTGAGACGGGCTTTCCAATGGTGTAAAACTTGTGAAAATCCAGTTTTATTCTGCGGCTGATTTGACCGTGCTTACTTTGTCTTTGTTTCTTTGACACCTCTGTGTACAAAAATCCCATTGGGGATGCTTTTGAGGAGCGTTCTGAGTAGCCCCACCTCCTGGTCATTTACGCTATGAAACTTGCCCTCCGGGTCGCTAAAAGTTTGATTTTCGGATGCAGGGATATCCAAGGCAGACTCAGGTACAAAATTTGTCTCTCTAGCACTTCTAGTTCATGAGTTATACCCAACCTTAGCTGAGAAATTATTCCGGACCTTTTTGTGCCGGCTTTTTCTCACCGGCGTTGACGTAGGCATGTAATACAGTGGAGTTTCGGGCAGCCCTACTTCCAGGAAGCTGGCCTCGCCTACAAAATCTTGATCTTAACGAAACTCACGGTAGAGAGAGCCCTTGAGACGGGCTTTCCAATGGTGTAAAACTTGTGAAGATCCAGTATCATTCTGAGGCTGATTTGACCGTGCTTACTTTGTCTTTGTTTCTTTGACAGCTCTGTGTACAAAAATCCAGTTGGGGATGCTTTTGAGGAGCGTTCTGAGTAGCCCCACCTCTTGGTCATTTCCGCTATGAAGCTTGCCCTCCGGGTCGCTAAAAATTTGATTTTCGGATGCAGGGATATCCAAGGCAGACTCAGGTACAAAATTTGTCTCTCTAGCATTTCTAGTTCATGAGTTATTCCCAACCTTAGCTGAGAAATTATTCCGGACCTTTTTGTGCCGGCTTTTTCTCACCGGCGTTGACGTAGGCATGTAATACAGTGGAGTTTTGGGCAGCCCTACTTCCAGGAAGCTGGCCTCGCCTACAAAATTTTGATCTTAACGAAACTCACGTTAGAGAGAGCCCTTGAGAAGGCTTTCCAATGGTGTAAAACTTGTGAAGATCCAGTATTATTCTGAGGCTGATTTGACCGTGCTTACTTTGTCTTTGTTTCTTTGACAGCTCTGTGTACACAAAATCCATTGGGGATGCTTTTGAGGAGCGTTCTGAGTAGCTCCAGCTCCTGGTCATTTCCGCTATGTAGCTTGCCCTCCGGGTCGCTAAAAGTTTGATTTTCGGATGCAGGGATATCCAAGGCAGACTCAGGTACAAAATTTGTCTCTCTAGCATTTCTAGTTCATGAGTTATCCCAACCTTAGCTGAAAACTTATTCCGACCTTTTTGTGCCGGCTTTTTCTCACCGGCGTTGACGTAGGCATGTAATACAGTGGAGTTTCGGGCAGCCCTACTTCCAGGAGGCTGGCCTCGCCTACAAAATCGTGATCTTAACGAAACTCACGGTAAAGAGAGCCCTTGAAACGGGCTTTCCAATGGTGTAAAACTTGTGAAGATCCAGTATTATTCTGAGGCTGATTTGACCGTGCTTACTTTGTCTTTGTTTCTTTGACAGCTCTGTGTACAAAAATCCCATTGGGGATGCTTTTGAGGAGCGTTCTGAGTAGCCCCACCTCCTGGTCATTTCCGCTATGAAACTTGCCCTCCGGGTCGCTAAAAGTTTGATTTTCGGATGCAGGGATATCCAAGGCAGACTCAGGTACAAAATTTGTCTCTGTAGCATTTCTAGTTCATGAGTTATTCCCAACCTTAGCAGAGAAATTGTTCCGGACCTTTTTGTGCTGGCTTTTTTCTCACCGGCGATGACGTAGGCATGTAATACAGTGGAGTTTCGGGCAGCCCTACTTCCAGGAAGCTGGCCTCGCCTACAAAATCTTGATCTTAACGAAACTCACGGTAGAGAGAGCCCTTGAGACAGGCTTTCCAATGGTGTAAAACTTGTGAAGATCCAGTATCATTCTGAGGCTGATTTGACCGTGCTTACTTTGTCTTTGTTTCTTTGACAGCTCTGTGTACAAAAATCCAGTTGGGGATGCTTTTGAGGAGCGTTCTGAGTAGCCCCACCTCCTGGTCATTTCCGCTATGAAGCTTGCCCTCCGGGTCGCTAAAAATTTGATTTTCGGATGCAGGGATATCCAAGGCAGACTCAGGTACAAAATTTGTCTCTCTAGCATTTCCAGTTCATGAGTTATTCCCAACCTTAGCTGAGAAATTATTCCGGACCTTTTTGTGCCGGCTTTTTCTCACCGGCGTTGACGTAGGCATGTAATACAGTGGAGTTTTGGGCAGCCCTACTTCCAGGAAGCTGGCCTCGCCTACAAAATCTTGATCTTAACGAAACTCACGTTAGAGAGAGCCCTTGAGACGGGCTTTCCAATGGTGTAAAACTTGTGAAGATCCAGTATTATTCTGAGGCTGATTTGACCGTGCTTACTTTGTCTTTGTTTCTTTGACAGCTCTGTGTACACAAAATCCATTGGGGATGCTTTTGAGGAGCGTTCTGAGTAGCTCCAGCTCCTGGTCATTTCCGCTATGTAGCTTGCCCTCCGGGTCGCTAAAAGTTTGATTTTCGGATGCAGGGATATCCAAGGCAGACTCAGGTACAAAATTTGTCTCTCTAGCATTTCTAGTTCATGAGTTATCCCAACCTTAGCTGAAAACTTATTCCGACCTTTTTGTGCCGGCTTTTTCTCACCGGCGTTGACGTAGGCATGTAATACAGTGGAGTTTCGGGCAGCCCTACTTCCAGGAGGCTGGCCTCGCCTACAAAATCGTGATCTTCCGAAACTCACGGTAAAGAGAGCCCTTGAAACGGGCTTTCCAATGGTGTAAAACTTGTGAAGATCCAGTATTATTCTGAGGCTGATTTGACCGTGCTTACTTTGTCTTTGTTTCTTTGACAGCTCTGTGTACAAAAATCCCATTGGGGATGCTTTTGAGGAGCGTTCTGAGTAGCCCCACCTCCTGGTCATTTCCGCTATGAAACTTGCCCTCCGGGTCGCTAAAAGTTTGATTTTCGGATGCAGGGATATCCAAGGCAGACTCAGGTACAAAATTTGTCTCTCTAGCATTTCTAGTTCATGAGTTATTCCCAACCTTAGCAGAGAAATTGTTCCGGACCTTTTTGTGCTGGCTTTTTTCTCACCGGCGATGACGTAGGCATGTAATACAGTGGAGTTTCGGGCAGCCCTACTTCCAGGAGGCTGGCCTCGCCTACAAAATCCTGATCTTAACGAAACTCACGGTAAAGAGAGCCCTTGAGACAGGCTTTCCAATGGTGTAAAACTTGTGAAGATCCATTTTTATTCTGAGGCTGATTTGACCGTGCTTACTTTGTCTTTGTTTCTTTGACAGCTCTGTGTACAAAAATCTCAATGGGGATGCTTTTGAGGAGCGTTCTGAGTAGCCCCACCTCCTGGTCATTTCCGCTATGAAGCTTGCCCTCCGGGTCGCTAAAAATTTGATTTTCGGATGCAGGGATATCCAAGGCAGACTCAGGTACAAAATTTGTCTCTCTAGCATTTCTAGTTCATGAGTTATTCCCAACTTTAGCTGAGAAATTATTTCGGACCTTTTTGTGCCGGCTTTTTCTCACCGGCGTTGACGTAGGCATGTAATACAGTGGAGTTTCGGGCAGCCCTACTTCCAGGAGGCTGGCCTCGCCTACAAAATTTTGATCTTAACGAAACTCACGTTAGAGAGAGCCCTTGAGACGGGCTTTCCAATGGTGTAAAACTTGTGAAGATCCAGTATTATTCTGAGTCTGATTTGACCGTGCTTACTTTGTCTTTGTTTCTTTGACAGCTCTGTGTACAAAAATCCCATTGGGGATGCTTTTGAGGAGCGTTCTGAGTAGCCCCACCTCCTGGTCATTTCCGCTATGAAGCATGCCCTCCGGGTCGCTAAAAATTTGATTTTCGGATGCAGGGATATCCAAGGCAGACTCAGGTACAAAATTTGTCTCTCTAGCATTTCTAGTTCATGAGTTATTCCCAACCTTAGCTGAGAAATTGTTCCGGACCTTTTTGTACTGGCTTTTTTCTCACCGGCGATGACGTAGGCATGTAATACAGTGGAGTTTCGGGCAGCCCTACTTCCAGGAGGCTGGCCTCGCCTACAAAATCGTGATCTTAACGAAACTCACGGTAGAGAGAGCCCTTGAGACGGGCTTTCCAATGGTGTAAAACTTGTGAAGATCCTGTATTATTCTGAGGCTGATTTGACCGTGCTTACTTTGTCTTTGTTTCTTTGACAGCTCTGTGTACAAAAAATCCATTGGGGATGCTTTTGAGGAGCGTTCTGAGTAGCTCCAGCTCCTGGTCATTTCCGCTATGAAGCTTGCCCTCCGGGTCGCTAAAAGTTTAATTTTCGGATGCATGGATATCCAAGGCAGACTCAGGTACAAAATTTGTTTCTCTAACATTTCTAGTTCATGAGTTATCCCAACCTTAGCTGAAAACTTATTCCGACCTTTTTGTGCCGGCTTTTTCTCACCGGCGTTGACGTAGGCATGTAATACAGTGGAGTTTCGGGCAGCCCTACTTCCAGGAGACTGGCCTCGCCTACAAAATCCTGATCTTAACGAAACTCACGGTAAAGAGAGCCCTTGAGAGGGGCTTTCCAATGGTGTAAAAATTGTAAAGATCCAGTATTTTTCTGAGGCTGATTTGACCGTGCTTACTTTGTCTTTGTTTCTTTGACAGCCCTGTGTACAAAAATCCCTTTGGGGATGCTTTTGAGGAGCGTTCTGAGTAGCCCCACCTCCTGGTCATTTCCGCTATGAAGCTTGCCCTCCGGGTCGCTAAAAGTTTGATTTTCGGATGCAGGGATATCCAAGGCAGACTCAGGTACAAAATTTGTCTCTCTAGCATTTCTAGTTCATGAGTTATTCCCAACCTTAGCTGAGAAATTATTCTGGACCTTTTTGTGCCGGCTTTTTCTCACCGGCGTTGACGTAGGCATGTAATACAGTGAAGTTTCGGGCAGCCCTACTTCCAGGAGGCTGGCCTCGCCTACAAAATCCTGATCTTAACGAAACTCACGGTGAAGAGAGCCCTTGAGACGGGCTTTCCAATGGTGTTAAACTTTTGGGATCCAGTATCATTCTGAGGCTGATTTGACCGTGCTTACTTTGTCTTTGTTTCTTTGACAGCTCTGTGTACAAAAATCCAATTGGGGATGCTTTTGAGGAGCGTTCTGAATAGCCCCACCTCCTGGTCATTTCCGCTATGAAGCTTGCCCTCCGGGTCGCTAAAAATTTGATTTTCGGATGCAGGGATATCCAAGGCAGACTCAGGTACAAAATTTGTCTCTCTAGCATTTCTAGTTCATGAGTTATTTCCAACCTTAGCAGAGAAATTGTTCCGGACCTTTTTGTGCTGGCTTTTTTCTCACCGGTGATGACGTAGACATGTAATACAGTGGAGTTTCGGGCAGCCCTACTTCCAGGAGGCTGGCCTCGCCTACAAAATCCTGATCTTAACGAAACTCACGGTAAAGAGAGCCCTTGAGACAGGCTTTCCAATGGTGTAAAACTTGTGAAGATCCAGTATTATTCTGAGGCTGATTTGACCGTGCTTACTTTGTCTTTGTTTCTTTGACAGCTCTGTGTACAAAAATCTCATTGGGGATGCTTTTGAGGAGCGTTCTGAGTAGCCCCACCTCATGGTCATTTCCGCTATGAAGCTTGCCCTCCGGGTCGCTAAAAATTTGATTTTCGGATGCAGGGATATCCAAGGCAGACTCAGGTACAAAATTTGTCTCTCTAGCATTTCTAGTTCATGAGTTATTCCCAACCTTAGCTGAGAAATTGTTCCGGACCTTTTTGTGCTGGCTTTTTTCTCACAGGCGATGACGTAGGCATGTAATACAGTGGAGTTTCGGGCAGCCCTACTTCCAGGAGGCTGGCCTCGCCTACAAAATCGTGATCTTAACGAAACTCACGGTAAAGAGAGCCCTTGAGACGGGCTTTCCAATGGTGTAAAACTTGTGAAGATCCAGTATTATTCTGAGGCTGATTTGACCGTGCTTACTTTGTCTTTGTTTCTTTGACAGCTCTGTGTACAAAAAATCCATTGGGGATGCTTTTGAGGAGCGTTCTGAGTAGCTCCAGCTCCTGGTCATTTCCGCTATGAAGCTTGCCCTCCGGGTCGCTAAAAGTTTAATTTTCGGATGCATGGATATCCAAGGCAGACTCAGGTACAAAATTTGTCTCTCTAGCATTTCTAGTTCATGAGTTATTCCCAACCTTAGCTGAAAACTTATTCCGACCTTTTTGTGCCGGCTTTTTCTCACCGGCGTTGACGTAGGCATGTAATACAGTGGAGTTTCGGGCAGCCCTACTTCCAGGAGGCTGGCCTCGCCTACAAAATCCTGATCTTAATGAAACTCACGGTAAAGAGAGCCCTTGAGACGGGCTTTCCAATGGTGTAAAAACTTGTAAAGATCCAGTATTTTTCTGAGGCTGATTTGACCGTGCTTACTTTGTCTTTGTTTCTTTGACAGCTCTGTGTACAAAAATCCCTTTGGGGATGCTTTTGAGGAGCGTTCTGAGTAGCCCCACTTCCTGGTCATTTCCGCTATGAAGCTTGCCCTCCGGGTCGCTAAAAATTTGATTTTCGGATGCAGGGATATCCAAGGCAGACTCAGGTACAAAATTTGTCTCTCTAGCATTTCTAGTTCATGAGTTATTCCCAACCTTAGCTGAGAAATTATTCCGGACCTTTTTGTGCCGGCTTTTTCTCACCGGCGTTGACGTAGGCATGTAATACAGTGGAGTTTTGGGCAGCCCTACTTCCAGGAAGCTGGCCTCGCCTACAAAATCTTGATCTTAATGAAACTCACGTTACAGAGAGCCCTTGAGACGGGCTTTCCAATGGTGTAAAACTTGTGAAGATCCAGTATTATTCTGAGGCTGATTTGACCGTGCTTACTTTTGTCTTTGTTTCTTTGACAGCTCTGTGTACACAAAATCCATTGGGGATGCTTTTGAGGAGCGTTCTGAGTAGCTCCAGCTCCTGGTCATTTCCGCTATGTAGCTTGCCCTCCGGGTCGCTAAAAGTTTGATTTTCGGATGCAGGGATATCCAAGGCAGACTCAGGTACAAAATTTGTCTCTCTAGCATTTCTAGTTCATGAGTTATTCCCAACCTTAGCTGAGAAATTGTTCCGGACCTTTTTGTGCTGGCTTTTTTCTCACAGGCGATGACGTAGGCATGTAATACAGTGGAGTTTCGGGCAGCCCTACTTCCAGGAGGCTGGCCTCGCCTACAAAATCATGATCTTAACGAAACTCACGGTAGAGAGAGCCCTTGAGACGGGCTTTCCAATGGTGTAAAACTTGTGAAGATCCAGTATTATTCTGAGGCTGATTTGACCGTGCTTACTTTGTCTTTGTTTCTTTGACAGCTCTGTGTACAAAAAATCCATTGGGGATGATTTTGAGGAGCGTTCTGAGTAGCTCCAGCTCCTGGTCATTTCCGCTATGAAGCTTGCCCTCCGGGTCGCTAAAAGTTTAATTTTCGGATGCAGGGATATCCAAGGCAGACTCAGGTACAAAATTTGTTTCTCTAACATTTCTAGTTCATGAGTTATCCCAACCTTAGCTGAAAACTTATTCCGACCTTTTTGTGCCGGCTTTTTCTCACCGGCGTTGACGTAGGCATGTAATACAGTGGAGTTTTGGGCAGCCCTACTTCCAGGAAGCTGGCCTCGCCTACAAAATCCTGATCTTAATGAAACTCACGTTAGAGAGAGCCCTTGAGACGGGCTTTCCAATGGTGTAAAAATTGTAAAGATCCAGTATTTTTCTGAGGCTGATTTGACCGTGCTTACTTTGTCTTTGTTTCTTTGACAGCTCTGTGTACAAAAATCCCTTTGGGGATGCTTTTGAGGAGCGTTCTGAGTAGCCCCACTTCCTGGTCATTTCCGCTATGAAGCTTGCCCTCCGGGTCGCTAAAAATTTAATTTTCGGATGCAGGGATATCCAAGGCAGACTCAGGTACAAAATTTGTCTCTCTAGCATTTCTAGTTCATGAGTTATTCCCAACCTTAGCTGAGAAATTATTCCGGACCTTTTTGTGCCGGCTTTTTCTCACCGGCGTTGACGTAGGCATGTAATACAATGGAGTTTTGGGCAGCCCTACTTCCAGGAAGCTGGCCTCGCCTACAAAATCCTGATCTTAATGAAACTCACGTTAGAGAGAGCCCTTGAGACGGGCTTTCCAATGGTGTAAAACTTGTGAAGATCCAGTATTATTCTGAGGCTGATTTGACCGTGCTTACTTTTGTCTTTGTTTCTTTGACAGCTCTGTGTACACAAAATCCATTGGGGATGCTTTTGAGGAGCGTTCTGAGTAGCTCCAGCTCCTGGTCATTTCCGCTATGTAGCTTGCCCTCCGGGTCGCTAAAAGTTTGATTTTCGGATGCAGGGATATCCAAGGCAGACTCAGGTACAAAATTTGTCTCTCTAGCATTTCTAGTTCATGAGTTATTCCCAACCTTAGCAGAGAAATTGTTCCGGACCTTTTTGTGCTGGCTTTTTTCTCACTGGCGATGACGTAGGCATGTAATACAGTGGAGTTTCGGGCAGCCCTACTTCCAGGAGGCTGGCCTCGCCTACAAAATCCTGATCTTAACGAAACTCACGGTAAAGAGAGCCCTTGAGACAGGCTTTCCAATGGTGTAAAACTTGTGAAGATCCAGTTTTATTCTGAGGCTGATTTGACCGTGCTTACTTTGTCTTTGTTTCTTTGACAGCTCTGTGTACAAAAATCTCATTGGGGATGCTTTTGAGGAGCGTTCTGAGTAGCCCCACCTCATGGTCATTTCCGCTATGAAGCTTGCCATCCGGGTCGCTAAAAATTTGATTTTCGGATGCAGGGATATCCAAGGCAGACTCAGGTACAAAATTTGTCTCTCTAGCATTTCTAGTTCATGAGTTATTCCCAACTTTAGCTGAGAAATTATTTCGGACCTTTTTGTGCCGGCTTTTTCTCACCGGCGTTGACGTAGGCATGTAATACAGTGGAGTTTCGGGCAGCCCTACTTCCAGGAGGCTGGCCTCGCCTACAAAATTTTGATCTTAACGAAACTCACGTTAGAGAGAGCCCTTGAGACGGGCTTTCTAATGGTGTAAAACTTGTGAAGATCCAGTATTATTCTGAGTCTGATTTGACCGTGCTTACTTTGTCTTTGTTTCTTTGACAGCTCTGTGTACAAAAATCCCATTGGGGATGCTTTTGAGGAGCGTTCTGAGTAGCCCCACCTCCTGGTCATTTCCGCTATGAAGCATGCCCTCCGGGTCGCTAAAAATTTGATTTTCGGATGCAGGGATATCCAAGGCAGACTCAGGTACAAAATTTGTCTCTCTAGCATTTCTAGTTCATGAGTTATTCCCAACCTTAGCTGAGAAATTGTTCCGGACCTTTTTGTGCTGGCTTTTTTCTCACAGGCGATGACGTAGGCATGTAATACAGTGGAGTTTCGGGCAGCCCTACTTCCAGGAGGCTGGCCTCGCCTACAAAATCGTGATCTTAACGAAACTCACGGTAGAGAGAGCCCTTGAGACGGGCTTTCCAATGGTGTAAAACTTGTGAAGATCCAGTATTATTCTGAGGCTGATTTGACCGTGCTTACTTTGTCTTTGTTTCTTTGACAGCTCTGTGTACAAAAAATCCATTGGGGATGCTTTTGAGGAGCGTTCTGAGTAGCTCCAGCTCCTGGTCATTTCCGCTATGAAGCTTGCCCTCCGGGTCGCTAAAAGTTTAATTTTCGGATGCAGGGATATCCAAGGCAGACTCAGGTACAAAATTTGTTTCTCTAACATTTCTAGTTCATGAGTTATCCCAACCTTAGCTGAAAACTTATTCCGACCTTTTTGTGCCGGCTTTTTCTCACCGGCGTTGACGTAGGCATGTAATACAGTGGAGTTTTGGGCAGCCCTACTTCCAGGAAGCTGGCCTCGCCTACAAAATCCTGATCTTAATGAAACTCACGTTAGAGAGAGCCCTTGAGACGGGCTTTCCAATGGTGTAAAACTTGTGAAGATCCAGTATTATTCTGAGGCTGATTTGACCGTGCTTACTTTTGTCTTTGTTTCTTTGACAGCTCTGTGTACACAAAATCCATTGGGGATGCTTTTGAGGAGCGTTCTGAGTAGCTCCAGCTCCTGGTCATTTCCGCTATGTAGCTTGCCCTCCGGGTCGCTAAAAATTTGATTTTCGGATGCAGGGATATCCAAGGCAGACTCAGGTACAAAATTTGTCTCTCTAGCATTTCTAGTTCATGAGTTATTCCCAACTTTAGCTGAGAAATTATTTCGGACCTTTTTGTGCCGGCTTTTTCTCACCGGCGTTGACGTAGGCATGTAATACAGTGGAGTTTCGGGCAGCCCTACTTCCAGGAGGCTGGCCTCGCCTACAAAATTTTGATCTTAACGAAACTCACGTTAGAGAGAGCCCTTGAGACGGGCTTTCCAATGGTGTAAAACTTGTGAAGATCCAGTATTATTCTGAGTCTGATTTGACCGTGCTTACTTTGTCTTTGTTTCTTTGACAGCTCTGTGTACAAAAAATCCATTGGGGATGCTTTTGAGGAGCGTTCTGAGTAGCTCCAGCTCCTGGTCATTTCCACTATGAAGCTTGCCCTCCGGGTCGCTAAAAGTTTAATTTTCGGATGCATGGATATCCAAGGCAGACTCAGGTACAAAATTTGTTTCTCTAACATTTCTAGTTCATGAGTTATCCCAACCTTAGCTGAAAACTTATTCCGACCTTTTTGTGCCGGCTTTTTTCTCACCGGCGTTGACGTAGGCATGTAATACAGTGGAGTTTCGGGCAGCCCTACTTCCAGGAGGCTGGCCTCGCCTACAAAATCCTGATCTTAACGAAACTCACGGTAAAGAGAGCCCTTGAGAGGGGCTTTCCAATGGTGTAAAAATTGTAAAGATCCAGTATTTTTCTGAGGCTGATTTGACCGTGCTTACTTTGTCTTTGTTTCTTTGACAGCTCTGTGTACAAAAATCCCTTTGGGGATGCTTTTGAGGAGCGTTCTGAGTAGCCCCACTTCCTGGTCATTTCCGCTATGAAGCTTGCCCTCCGGGTCGCTAAAAATTTGATTTTCGGATGCAGGGATATCCAAGGCAGACTCAGGTACAAAATTTGTCTCTCTAGCATTTCTAGTTCATGAGTTATTCCCAACCTTAGCTGAGAAATTATTCCGGACCTTTTTGTGCCGGCTTTTTCTCACCGGCGTTGACGTAGGCATGTAATACAGTGGAGTTTTGGGCAGCCCTACTTCCAGGAAGCTGGCCTCGCCTACAAAATCCTGATCTTAATGAAACTCACGTTAGAGAGAGCCCTTGAGACGGGCTTTCCAATGGTGTAAAACTTGTGAAGATCCAGTATTATTCTGAGGCTGATTTGACCGTGCTTACTTTGTCTTTGTTTCTTTGACAGCTCTGTGTACACAAAATCCATTGGGGATGCTTTTGAGGAGCGTTCTGAGTAGCTCCAGCTCCTGGTCATTTCCGCTATGTAGCTTGCCCTCCGGGTCGCTAAAAGTTTGATTTTCGGATGCAGGGATATCCAAGGCAGACTCAGGTACAAAATTTGTCTCTCTAGCATTTCTAGTTCATGAGTTATCCCAACCTTAGCTGAAAACTTTTTCCGACCTTTTTGTGCTGGCTTTTTCTCACCGGCGTTGACGTAGGCATGTAATACAGTGGAGTTTCGGGCAGCCCTACTTCCAGGAGGCTGGCCTCGCCTACAAAATCTTGATCTTAACGAAACTCACGGTAAAGAGAGCCCTTGAAACGGGCTTTCCAATGGTGTAAAACTTGTGAAGATCCAGTATTATTCTGAGGCTGATTTGACCGTGCTTACTTTGTCTTTGTTTCTTTGACAGCTCTGTGTACAAAAATCCCATTGGGGATGCTTTTGAGGAGCGTTCTGAGTAGCCCCACCTCCTGGTCATTTCCGCTATGAAACTTGCCCTCCGGGTCGCTAAAAGTTTGATTCTTGGATGCAGGGATATCCAAGGCAGACTCAGGTACAAAATTTGTCTCTCTAGCATTTCTAGTTCATGAGTTATTCCCAACCTTAGCTGAAAAATTGTTCCGGACCTTTTTGTGCTGGCTTTTTTTCTCACCGGCGATGACGTAGGCATGTAATACAGTGGAGTTTTGGGCAGCCCTACTTCCAGGAGGCTGGCCTCGCCTACAAAATCCTGATCTTAACGAAACTCACGGTAAAGAGAGCCCTTGAGACAGGCTTTCCAATGGTGTAAAACTTGTGAAGATCCAGTTTTATTCTGAGGCTGATTTGACCGTGCTTACTTTGTCTTTGTTTCTTTGACAGCTCTGTGTACAAAAATCCCATTGGGGATGCTTTTGAAGAGCGTTCTGAGTAGCTCCAGCTCCTGGTCATTTCCGCTATGAAGCTTGCCCTCCGGGTCGCTAAAAGTTAAGTTTTCGGATGCAGGGATATCCAGGGCAGACTCAGGTACAAAATTTGTCTCTCTAGCATTTCTAGTTCATGAGTTATTCCCAACCTTAGCTAAGAAATTATTCCGGACCTTTTTGTGCCGGCTTTTTCTCACCGGCGTTGACGTAGGCATGTAATACAGTGGAGTTTCGGGCAGCCCTACTTCCAGGAGGCTAAACTCGCCTACAAAATCCTGATCTTAACGAAACTCACGGTAAAGAGAGCCCTTGAGACGGGCTTTCCAATGGTGTAAAACATGGGAAGATCCAGTATTATTCTGAGGCTGATTTGACCGTGCTTACTACGCTTTGTTTCTGCGACAGCTCTGTGTACAAAAATCCAATTGGGGATGCTTTTGAGGAGCGTTCTGAGTAGCCCCACCTCCTGGTCATTTCCGCTATGAAGCTTGCCCTCCGGGTCGCTAAAAATTTGATTTTCGGATGCAAGGATATCCAAGGCAGACTCAGGTACAAAATTTGTCTCTCTAGCATTTCTAGTTCATGAGTTATTCCCAACCTTAGGGGTCTTGTCAAAATTAATCCTGGACAGACCATCGGACAAGGTTCATCCCATGTCAAATTTTTGTTGGACGGGCCATCGGATGGGAGTTCCAATGAGATGATGTTCCACACGCTGAACAGTATCCTCCCATCCGATCCACAGTACCCAAGGCACCCCACAGAGTGCTCTGCGGTTTCACTGGCTGATTAAACACTAATATAAACAAACTTGTGGTCTGCAGTTTGGAGTGAGTCTGGTCTGACCGTTTGGAGGTCGCTGTAGTGTGGTGGAGTTTTTAACCCATTGTTTTTTGCAATAGACAAAATTACTAGCCAAGTTCATGTAAACCGTTGCTTGTGTTCCCTTCCTCCATTCTTAAAATTTTTAGGTTAACAGTTAATAATTAAACAAATGGAATGTAAGAATCAAATGATCATCTATGATACGACCATTTTGTCTTTAGTAAATACTCAGGGTCATTGAGGCCTAACCACGAAACCAAAAACTTGCCCTTGGGAGACCCCCTGCTGGTTTTCCAGTAGATAGCGATCTAAAGACCCTGCGGTTTGTAAACAAACCATCTCTGGTGAAGGCAGTCACTGTGAACTCATCCCATGGCCCATCCGATGAAGTAATCACTACAAGGGAATTCAACATGGGACGAGAAACCTGGTCCTGGACCGGCGCCGTCCGATGGCTGTCCGGGATTAGTTTTGACAAGGTCCCTTAGCTGAGAAATTATTCCGGACCTTTTTGTGCCGGCTTTTTCTCACCGGCGTTGACGTAGGCATGTAATACAGTGGAGTTTCGGGCAGCCCTACTTCCAGGAGGCTGAACTCGCCTACAAAATTTTGATCTTAACGAAACTCACGGTAAAGAGAGCCCTTGAGACGGGCTTTCCAATGGTGTAAAACTTGTGAAGATCCAGTATTATTCTGAGGCTGATTTGACCGTGCTTACTTTGTCTTTGTTTCTTTGACAGCTCTGTGTACAAAAATCCCATTGGGGATGCTTTTGAGGAGCGTTCTGAGTAGCCCCACCAACTGGTCATTTCCGCTATGAAGCTTGCCCTCCGGGTCGCTAAAAGTTTGATTTTCGGATGCAGGGATATCCAGGGCAGACTCAGGTACAAAATTTGTCTCTCTAGCATTTCTAGTTCATGAGTTATTCCCAACCTTAGGGGTCTTGTCAAAATTAATCCTGGACAGACCATCGGACAAGGTTCATCCCATGTCAAATTTTTGTTGGACGGGCCATCGGATGGGAGTTCCAATGAGATGATGTTCCACACGCTGAACAGTATCCTCCCATCCGATCCACAGTACCCAAGGCACCCCACAGAGTGCTCTGCGGTTTCACTGGCTGATTAAACACTAATATAAACAAACTTGTGGTCTGCAGTTTGGAGTGAGTCTGGTCTGACCGTTTGGAGGTCGCTGTAGTGTGGTGGAGTTTTTAACCCATTGTTTTTTGCAATAGACAAAATTACTAGCCAAGTTCATGTAAACCGTTGCTTGTGTTCCCTTCCTCCATTCTTAAAATTTTTAGGTTAACAGTTAATAATTAAACAAATGGAATGTAAGAATCAAATGATCATCTATGATACGACCATTTTGTCTTTAGTAAATACTCAGGGTCATTGAGGCCTAACCACGAAACCAAAAACTTGCCCTTGGGAGACCCCCTGCTGGTTTTCCCAGTAGATAGCGATCTAAAGACCCTGCGGTTTGTAAACAAACCATCTCTGGTGAAGGCAGTCACTGTGAACTCATCCCATGGCCCATCCGATGAAGTAATCACTACAAGGGAATTCAACATGGGACGAGAAACCTGGTCCTGGACCGGCGCCGTCCGATGGCTGTCCGGGATTAGTTTTGACAAGGTCCCTTAGCTGAGAAATTATTCCGGACCTTTTTGTGCCGGCTTTTTCTCACCGGCGTTGACGTAGGCATGTAATACAGTGGAGTTTCGGGCAGCCCTACTTCCAGGAGGCTGAACTCGCCTACAAAATCTTGATCTTAACAAAACTCACGGTAAAGAGAGCCCTTGAGACGGGCTTTCCAATGGTGTAAAACATGGGAAGATCCAGTATTTTTCTGAGGCTGATTTGACCGTGCTTACTTTGTCTTTGTTTCTTTGACAGCTCTGTGTACAAAAATCCAATTGGGGATGCTTTTGAGGAGCGTTCTGAGTAGCCCCACCTCCTGGTCATTTCCGCTATGAAGCTTGCCCTCCGGGTCGCTAAAAATTTGATTTTCGGATGCAGGGATATCCAAGGCAGACTCAGGTACAAAATTTGTCTCTCTAAAATTTGTCTAGTTCATGAGTTATTCCCAACCTTAGCTGAAAACTTATTCCGACCTTTTTGTGCCGGCTTTTTCTCACCGGCGTTGACGTAGGCATGTAATACAGTGGAGTTTCAGGCAGCCCTACTTCCAGGAGGCTGGCCTCGCCTACAAAATCCTGATCTTTACGAAACTCACGGTAAAGAGAGCCCTTGAGACGGGCTTTCCAATGGTGTAAAACTTGTGAAGATCCAGTATTATTCTGAGGCTGATTTGACCGTGCTTACTTTGTCTTTGTTTCTTTGACAGCTCTGTGTACAAAAATCCCATTGGGGATGCTTTTGAGGAGCGTTCTGAGTAGCCCCACCTCCTGGTCATTTCCGCTATGAAGCTTGCCCTCCGGGTCGCTAAAAATTTGATTTTCGGATGCAGGGATATCCAAGGCAGACTCAGGTACAAAATTTGTCTCTCTAGCATTTCTAGTTCATGAGTTATTCCCAACCTTAGCTGAGAAATTGTTCCGGACCTTTTTGTGCTGGCTTTTTTCTCACCGGCGATGACGTAGGCATGTAATACAGTCGAGTTTCGGGCAGCCCTACTTCCAGGAGGCTGGCCTCGCCTACAAAAACCTGATCTTAACGAAACTCACGGTAAAAAGAGCCCTTGAGACAGGCTTTCCAATGGTGTAAAACTTGTGAAGATCCAGTATTCTTCTGAGGCTGATTTGACCGTGCTTACTTTGTCTTTGTTTCTTTGACAGCTCTGTGTACAAAAAATCCCATTGGGGATGCTTTTGAGGAGCGTTCTGAGTAGCCCCACCTCCTGGTCATTTCCGCTATGAAGCTTGCCCTCCGGGTCGCTAAAAATTTGATTTTCGGATGCAGGGATATCCAAGGCAGACTCAGGTACAAAATTTGTCTCTCTAGCATTTCTAGTTCATGAGTTATTCCCAACCTTAGCTGAGAAATTGTTCCGGACCTTTTTGTGCTGGCTTTTTTCTCACCGGCGATGACGTAGGCATGTAATACAGTCGAGTTTCGGGCAGCCCTACTTCCAGGAGGCTGGCCTCGCCTACAAAAACCTGATCTTAACGAAACTCACGGTAAAAAGAGCCCTTGAGACAGGCTTTCCAATGGTGTAAAACTTGTGAAGATCCAGTATTCTTCTGAGGCTGATTTGACCGTGCTTACTTTGTCTTTGTTTCTTTGACAGCTCTGTGTACAAAAAATCCCATTGGGGATGCTTTTGAGGAGCGTTCTGAGTAACCCCAGCTCCTGGTCATTTCCGCTATGAAGCTTGCCCTCCAGGTCGCTAAAAATTTGATTTTCGGATGCAGGGATATCCAGGGCAGACTCAGGTACAAAATTTGTCTCTCTAGCATTTCTAGTTCATGAGTTATTCCTAACCTTAGCTGAGAAATTATTCCGGACCTTTTTGTGCCGGCTTTTTCTCACCGGCGTTGACGTAGGCATGTAATACAGTGGAGTTTCGGGCAGCCCTACTTCCAGGAAGCTGGCCTCGCCTACAAAATCCTGATCTTAACGAAACTCACGTTAGAGACAGCCGATGAGACGGGCTTTCCAATGGTGTAAAACTTGTGAAGATCCAGTATTATTCTGAGGCTGATTTGACCGTGCTTACTTTGTCTTTGTTTCTTTGACAGCTCTGTGTACAAAAATTCCATTGGGGATGCTTTTGAGGAGCGTTCTGAGTAGCCCCAGCTCCTGGTCATTTCCGCTATGAAGCTTGCCCTCCGGGTCGCTAAAAATTTGATTTTCGGATGCAGGGATATCCAAGGCAGAGTCAGGTACAAATTTTGTCTCTCTAGCATTTCTAGTTCATGAGTTATTCCCAACCTTAGCTGAGAAATTGTTCCGGACCTTTTTGTGCTGGCTTTTTCTCACCGGCAATGACGTAGGCATGTAATACAGTGGAGTTTCGGGCAGCCCTACTTCCAGGAGGCTGGCCTTGCCTACAAAATCCTGATCTTAACGAAACTCACGGTAGAGAGAGCCCTTGAGACGGGCTTTCCAATGGTGTAAAACCTGTGAAGATCCAGTATTTTTCTGAGGCTGATTTGACCGTGCTTACTTTGTCTTTGTTTCTTTGACAGCTCTGTGTACAAAAATCCCATTGGGGATGCTTTTGAGGAGCGTTCTGAGTAGCCCCACCTCCTGGTCATTTCCGCTATGAAGCTTGCCCTCCGGTTCGCTAAAAGTTTGATTTTCGGATGCAGGGATATCCAAGGCAGAGTCAGGTACAAAATTTGTCTCTCTAGCATTTCTAGTCCATGAGTTATTCCCAACCTTAGCTGAGAAATTATTCCGGACCTTTTTGTGCCGGCTTTTTTTCACCGGCGATGACGTAGGCTGGCCTCGCCTACTAAATCTTGATCTTAACGAAACTCACGGTAGAGAGAGCCCTTGAGACGGGCTTTCCAATGGTGTAAAACTTGTGAAGATCCAGTATTATTCTGAGGCTGATTTGACCGTGCTTACTTTGTCTTTGTTTCTTTGACAGCTCTGTGTACAAAAATCCCATTGGGGATGCTTTTGAGGAGCGTTCTGAGTAGCCCCACCAACTGGTCATTTCCGCTATGAAGCTTGCCCTCCGGGTCGCTAAAAGTTTGATTTTCGGATGCAGGGATATCCAGGGCAGACTCAGGTACAAAATTTGTCTCTCTAGCATTTCTAGTTCATGAGTTATTCCCAACCTTAGGGGTCTTGTCAAAATTAATCCTGGACAGACCATCGGACAAGGTTCATCCCATGTCAAATTTTTGTTGGACGGGCCATCGGATGGGAGTTCCAATGAGATGATGTTCCACACGCTGAACAGTATCCTCCCATCCGATCCACAGTACCCAAGGCACCCCACAGAGTGCTCTGCGGTTTCACTGGCTGATTAAACACTAATATAAACAAACTTGTGGTCTGCAGTTTGGAGTGAGTCTGGTCTGACCGTTTGGAGGTCGCTGTAGTGTGGTGGAGTTTTTAACCCATTGTTTTTTGCAATAGACAAAATTACTAGCCAAGTTCATGTAAACCGTTGCTTGTGTTCCCTTCCTCCATTCTTAAAATTTTTAGGTTAACAGTTAATAATTAAACAAATGGAATGTAAGAATCAAATGATCATCTATGATACGACCATTTTGTCTTTAGTAAATACTCAGGGTCATTGAGGCCTAACCACGAAACCAAAAACTTGCCCTTGGGAGACCCCCTGCTGGTTTTCCCAGTAGATAGCGATCTAAAGACCCTGCGGTTTGTAAACAAACCATCTCTGGTGAAGGCAGTCACTGTGAACTCATCCCATGGCCCATCCGATGAAGTAATCACTACAAGGGAATTCAACATGGGACGAGAAACCTGGTCCTGGACCGGCGCCGTCCGATGGCTGTCCGGGATTAGTTTTGACAAGGTCCCTTAGCTGAGAAATTATTCCGGACCTTTTTGTGCCGGCTTTTTCTCACCGGCGTTGACGTAGGCATGTAATACAGTGGAGTTTCGGGCAGCCCTACTTCCAGGAGGCTGAACTCGCCTACAAAATCTTGATCTTAACAAAACTCACGGTAAAGAGAGCCCTTGAGACGGGCTTTCCAATGGTGTAAAACATGGGAAGATCCAGTATTTTTCTGAGGCTGATTTGACCGTGCTTACTTTGTCTTTGTTTCTTTGACAGCTCTGTGTACAAAAATCCAATTGGGGATGCTTTTGAGGAGCGTTCTGAGTAGCCCCACCTCCTGGTCATTTCCGCTATGAAGCTTGCCCTCCGGGTCGCTAAAAATTTGATTTTCGGATGCAGGGATATCCAAGGCAGACTCAGGTACAAAATTTGTCTCTCTAAAATTTTTCTAGTTCATGAGTTATTCCCAACCTTAGCTGAAAACTTATTCCGACCTTTTTGTGCCGGCTTTTTCTCACCGGCGTTGACGTAGGCATGTAATACAGTGGAGTTTCAGGCAGCCCTACTTCCAGGAGGCTGGCCTCGCCTACAAAATCCTGATCTTAACGAAACTCACGGTAAAGAGAGCCCTTGAGACGGGCTTTCCAATGGTGTAAAACTTGTGAAGATCCAGTATTCTTCTGAGGCTGATTTGACCGTGCTTACTTTGTCTTTGTTTCTTTGACAGCTCTGTGTACAAAAAATCCCATTGGGGATGCTTTTGAGGAGCGTTCTGAGTAACCCCAGCTCCTGGTCATTTCCGCTATGAAGCTTGCCCTCCAGGTCGCTAAAAATTTGATTTTCGGATGCAGGGATATCCAGGGCAGACTCAGGTACAAAATTTGTCTCTCTAGCATTTCTAGTTCATGAGTTATTCCTAACCTTAGCTGAGAAATTATTCCGGACCTTTTTGTGCCGGCTTTTTCTCACCGGCGTTGACGTAGGCATGTAATACAGTGGAGTTTCGGGCAGCCCTACTTCCAGGAAGCTGGCCTCGCCTACAAAATCCTGATCTTAACGAAACTCACGTTAGAGACAGCCGATGAGACGGGCTTTCCAATGGTGTAAAACTTGTGAAGATCCAGTATTATTCTGAGGCTGATTTGACCGTGCTTACTTTGTCTTTGTTTCTTTGACAGCTCTGTGTACAAAAATTCCATTGGGGATGCTTTTGAGGAGCGTTCTGAGTAGCCCCAGCTCCTGGTCATTTCCGCTATGAAGCTTGCCCTCCGGGTCGCTAAAAATTTGATTTTCGGATGCAGGGATATCCAAGGCAGAGTCAGGTACAAATTTTGTCTCTCTAGCATTTCTAGTTCATGAGTTATTCCCAACCTTAGCTGAGAAATTGTTCCGGACCTTTTTGTGCTGGCTTTTTCTCACCGGCAATGACGTAGGCATGTAATACAGTGGAGTTTCGGGCAGCCCTACTTCCAGGAGGCTGGCCTTGCCTACAAAATCCTGATCTTAACGAAACTCACGGTAGAGAGAGCCCTTGAGACGGGCTTTCCAATGGTGTAAAACCTGTGAAGATCCAGTATTTTTCTGAGGCTGATTTGACCGTGCTTACTTTGTCTTTGTTTCTTTGACAGCTCTGTGTACAAAAATCCCATTGGGGATGCTTTTGAGGAGCGTTCTGAGTAGCCCCACCTCCTGGTCATTTCCGCTATGAAGCTTGCCCTCCGGTTCGCTAAAAGTTTGATTTTCGGATGCAGGGATATCCAAGGCAGAGTCAGGTACAAAATTTGTCTCTCTAGCATTTCTAGTCCATGAGTTATTCCCAACCTTAGCTGAGAAATTATTCCGGACCTTTTTGTGCCGGCTTTTTTTCACCGGCGATGACGTAGGCTGGCCTCGCCTACTAAATCTTGATCTTAACGAAACTCACGGTAGAGAGAGCCCTTGAGACGGGCTTTCCAATGGTGTAAAACTTGTGAAGATCCAGTATTATTCTGAGGCTGATTTGACCGTGCTTACTTTGTCTTTGTTTCTTTGGCAGCTCTGTGTACAAAAATCCCATTGGGGATGCTTTTGAGGAGCGTTCTGAGTAGCCCCACCTCCTGGTCATTTACGCTATGAAGCTTGCCCTCCGGGTCGCTAAAAGTTTGATTTTCGGATGCAGGGATATCCAAGGCAGACTCAGGTACAAAATTTGTTTCTCTAGCATTTCTAGTTCATGAGTTATTCCCAACCTTAGCTGAGAAATTATTCCGGACCTTTTTGTGCCAGCTTTTTCTCACCGGCGTTGACGTAGGCATGTAATACAGTGGAGTTTCGGGCAGCCCTACTTCCAGGAAGCTGGCCTCGCCTACAAAATCTTGATCTTAACGAAACTCATGTTAGAGAGAGCCCTTGAGACGGGCTTTCCAATGGTGTAAAACTTGTGAAGATCCAGTATTATTCTGAGGCTGATTTGACCGTGCTTAATTTGTCTTTGTTTCTTTGACAGCTCTGTGTATAACAATTCCATTTGGGATGCTTTTGAGGAGCGTTCTGAGTAGCCCCAGCTCCTGGTCATTTCCGCTATGAAGCTTGCCTTCCGGGTCGCTAAAAGTTTGATTTTCGGATGCAGGGATATCCAAGGCAGACTCAGGTACAAAATTTGTCTCTCTAGCATTTCTAGTTCATGAGTTATTCCCAACCTAAGCTGAGAAATTATTCCGGACCTTTTTGTGCCAGCTTTTTCTCACCGGCGTTGACGTAGGCATGTAATACAGTGGAGTTTCGGGCAGCCCTACTTCCACGAAGCTGGCCTCGCCTACAAAATCTTGATCTTAACGAAACTCACGTTAGAGAGAGCCCTTGAGACGGGCTTTCCAATGGTGTAAAACTTGTGAAGATCCAGTATTATTCTGAGGCTGATTTGACCGTGCTTACTTTGTCTTTGTTTCTTTGACAGCTCTGTGTACAAAAATCCCATTGGGGTTGCTTTTGAGGAGCGTTCTGAGTAGCCCCATCTCCTGGTCATTTACGCTATGAAGCTTGCCCTCCGGGTCGCTAAAAGTTTGATTTTCGGATGCAGGGATAACCAAGGCAGACTCAGGTACAAATTTTGTCTCTCTAGCATTTCTAGTTCATGAGTTATCCCAACCTTAGCTGAAAACTTATTCCGACCTTTTTGTGCCGGCTTTTTCTCACCGGCGTTGACGTAGGCATGTAATACAGTCGAGTTTCGGGCAGCCCTACTTCCAGGAGGCTGACCTCGCCTACAAAATCTTGATCTTAACGAAACTCACGGTAACGAGAGTCCTTGAGACGGGCTTTCCAATGGTGTAAAACTTGTGAAGATCCAGTATTATTCAGAGGCTGATTTGACCGTGCTTACTTTGTCTTTGTTTCTTTGACAGCTCTGTGTACAAAAATCCCATTGGGGATGCTTTTGAGGAGCGTTCTGAGTAGCCCCACCTCTTGGTCATTTCCGCTATGAAGCTTGCCCTCCGGGTCGCTAAAAGTTTGATATTCGGATGCAGGGAAATCCAAGGCAGACTCAGGTACAAAATTTGTCTCTCTAGCATTTCTAGTTCATGAGTTATTCCCAACCTTAGCTGAGAAATTATTCCGGACCTTTTTGTGCCGGCTTTTTCTTACCGGCGTTGACGTAGGCATGTAATACAGTGGAGTTTCGGGCAGCCCTACTTCAAGGAGGCTGACCTCGCCTACAAAATCCTGATCTTAACGAAACTCACGGTAAAGAGAGTCCTTGAGACGGGCTTTCCAATGGTGTAAAACTTGTGAAGATCCAGTATTATTCTGAGGCTGATTTGACCGTGCTTACTTTGTCTTTGTTTCTTTGACAGCTCTGTGTACAAAAATCCCATTGGGGATGCTTTTGAGGAGCGTTCTGAGTAGCCCCACCTCCTGGTCATTTCCGCTATGAAGCTTGCCCTCCGGGTCGCTAAAAATTTGATTTTCGGATGCAGGGATATCCAAGGCAGACTCAGGTACACAATTTGTCTCTGTAGCATTTCTAGTTCATGAGTTATTCCCAACCTTAGCTGATAAATTATTCCGGACCTTTTTGTGCCGGCTTTTTCTCACCGGCGTTGACGTAGGCATGTAATACAGTGGAGTTTCGGGCAGCCCTACTTCCAGGAGTCTGACCTCGCCTACAAAATCTTGATCTTAACGAAACTCACGGTAAAGAGAGTCCTTGAGACGGGCTTTCCAATGGTGTAAAACTTGTGAAGATCCAGTATTATTCTGAGGCTGATTTGACCGTGCTTACTTTGTCTTTGTTTCTTTGACAGCTCTGTGTACAAAAATCCCATTGGGGATGCTTTTGAGGAGCGTTCTGAGTAGCCCCACCTCCTGGTCATTTCCGCTATGAAGCTTGCCCTCCGGGTCGCTAAAAATTTGATTTTCGGATGCAGGGATATCCAAGGCAGACTCAGGTACAAAATTTGTCTCTCTAGCATTTCTAGTTCATGAGTTATTCCCAACCTTAGCTGATAAATTATTCCGGACCTTTTTGTGCCGGCTTTTTCTCACCGGCGTTGACGTAGGCATGTAATACAGTGGAGTTTCGGGCAGCCCTACTTCCAGGAGGCTGACCTCGCCTACAAAATCTTGATCTTAACGAAACTCACGGTAAAGAGAGTCCTTGAGACGGGCTGTCCAATGGTGTAAAACTTGTGAAGATCCAGTATTATTCTGAGGCTGATTTGACCGTGCTTACTTTGTCTTTGTTTCTTTGACAGCTCTGTGTACAAAAATCCCATTGGGGATGCTTTTGAGGAGCGTTCTGAGTAGCCCCACCTCCTGGTCATTTCCGCTATGAAGCTTGCCCTCCGGGTCGCTAAAAGTTTGATTTTCGGATGCAGGGATATCCAAGGCAGACTCACGTACAAAATTTGTCTCTCTAGTATTTCTAGTTCATGAGTTATCCCAACCTTAGCTGAAAACTTATTCCGACTTTTTTGTGCCGGCTTTTTCTCACCGGCGTTGACGTAGGCATGTAATACGGTGGAGTTTCGGGCAGCCCTACTTCCAGGAGCCTGGCCTCGCCTACAAAATCCTGATCTTAACGAAACTCACGGTAAAGAGAGCCCTTGAGACGGGCTTTCCAATGGTGTAAAACTTGTGAAGATCCAGTATTATTCTGAGGCTGATTTGACCGTGCTTACTTTGTCTTTGTTTCTTTGACAGCTCTGTGTACAAAAATCCCATTGGGGATGCTTTTGAGGAGCGTTCTGAGTAGCCCCACCTCCTGGTCATTTCCGCTATGAAGCTTGCCCTCCGGGTCGCTAAAAGTTTGATTTTCGGATGCAGGGATATCCAAGGCAGACTCAGGTACAAAATTTGTCTCTCTAGCATTTCTAGTTCATGAGTTATCCCAACCTTAGCTGAAAACTTATTCCGACCTTTTTGTGCCGGCTTTTTCTCACCGGCGTTGACGTAGGCATGTAATACAGTGGAGTTTCGGGCAGCCCTACTTCCAGGAGGCTGGCCTCGCCTACAAAATCTTGATCTTAACGAAACTCACGATAAAGAGAGCCCTTGAGACGGGCTTTCCAATGGTGTAAAACTTGTGAAGATCCAGTATTCTTCTGAGGCTGATTTGACCGTGCTTACTTTGTCTTTGTTTCTTTGACAGCTCTGTGTACAAAAATCCCATTGGGGATGCTTTTGAGGAGCGTTCTGAGTAGCCCCGACTCTTGGTCATTTCCGCTATGAAGCTTGCCCTCCGGGTCGCTAAAAGTTTAATTTTCGGATGCAGGGATATCCAAGGCAGACTCAGGTACAAAATTTGTCTCTCTAGCATTTCTAGTTCATGAGTTATTCCCAACCTTAGCTGAGAAATTGTTCCGGACCTTTTTGTGCTCGCTTTTTTCTCACCGGCGATGACGTAAGCATGTAATACAGTGGAGTTTCGGGCAGCCCTACTTCCAGGAGGCTGGCCTCGCCTACAAAATCCTGATCTTAACGAAACTCACGGTAAAGAGAGCCCTTGAGACAGGCATTCCAATGGTGTAAAACTTGTGAAGATCCAGTATTATTCTGAGTCTGATTTGACCGTGCTTACTTTGTCTTTGTTTCTTTGACAGCTCTGAGTACAAAAAATCCCATTGGGGATGCTTTTGAGGAGCGTTCTGAGTAGCCCCACCTCCTGGTCATTTCCGCTATGAAGCTTGCCCTCCGGGTCGCTAAAAGTTTGATTTTCAGATTCAGGGATATCCAAGGCAGACTCAGGTACAAATTTTGTCTCTCTACCATTTCTAGTTCATGAGTTATTCCCAACCTTAGCTGAGAAATTGTTCCGGACCTTTTTGTGCTGGCTTTTTCTCACCGGCGATGACGTAGGCATGTAATACAGTGGAGTTTCGGGCAGCCCTACTTCCAGGAGGCTGGCCTCGCCTACAAAATATTGATCTTAACGAAACTCACGTTAAAGAGAGTGCTTGAGACGGGCTTTCCAATGGTGTAAAACTTGTGAAGATCCAGTATTATTCTGAGGCTGATTTGACCGTGCTTACTTTGTCTTTGTTTCTTTGACAGCTCTGTTTACAAAAATCCCATTAGGGATGCTTTTGAGGAGCGTTCTGAGTAGCCCCACCTCCTGGTCATTTCCGCTATGAAGCTTGCCGTCCGGGTCGCTTAAAGTTTGATTTTCGGATGCAGGGATATCCAAGGCAGACTCAGGTACAAATTTTGTCTCTCTAGCATTTCTAGTTCATGAGTTATTCCCAACCTTAGCTGAGAAATTATTCCGGATCTTTTTGTGCCGGCCTTTTCTCACCGGCGTTGACGTAGGCATGTAATACAGTGGAGTTTCGGGCAGCCCTACTTCCAGGAGGCTGGCCTCGCCTACAAAATCTTGATCTTAACGAAACTCACGGTAGAGAGAGCCCTTGAGACGGGCTTTCCAATGGTGTAAAACTTGTGAAGATCCAGTATTATTCTGAGGCTGATTTGACCGTGCTTACTTTGTCTTTGTTTCTTTGACAGCTCTGTGTACAAAAATCCCATTGGGGATGCTTTTGAGGAGCGTTCTGAGTAGCCCCACCTCCTGGTCATTTCCGCTATGAAGCTTGCCCTCCGGGTCGCTAAAAGTTTGATTTTCGGATGCAGGGATATCCAAGGCAGACTCAGGTACAAATTTTGTCTCTTTAGCATTTCTAGTTCATGAGTTATTCCCAACCTTAGCTGAGAAATTATTCCAGACCTTTTTGTGCCGGCTTTTTCTCACCGGCGATGACGTAGACATGCTATACAGTGGAGTTTTGGGCAGCCCTACTTCCAGGAGGCTGGCCTCGCCTACAAAATCTTGATCTTAACAAAACTCACGGTAGAGAGAGCCCTTGAGACGGGCTTTCCAATGGTGTAAAACAAGTGAAGATCCAGTATTATTCTGAGGCTGATTTGACCGTGCTTACTTTGTCTTTGTTTCTTTGACAGCTCTGTGTACAAAAATCCGATTTTTGGGATGCTTTTGAGGAGCGTTCTGAGTAGCCCCACCTACTGGTCATTTCCGCTATGAAGCTTGCCCTCCGGGTCGCTAAAAGTTTGATTTTCGGATGCAGGGATATCCAAGGCAGACTCAGGTACAAAATTTGTCTCTCTAGCATTTCTAGTTCATGAGTTATTCCCAACCCTAGCTGAGAAATTATTCCGGACCTTTTTGTGCCGGCTTTTTCTTACCGGCGTTGACGTAGGCATGTAATACAGTAGAGTTTCGGGCAGCCCTACTTCCAGGAGGCTGGCCTCGCCTACAAAATCCTGATTTTAACGAAACTCACGTTAGAGAAAGCCCTTGAGACGGGCTTTCCAATGGTGTAAAATTTGTGAAGATCCAGTATTTTTCTGAGGCTGATTTGACCGTGCTTACTTTGTCTTTGTTTCTTTGACAGCTCTGTTTACGTGAATCCCATTAGGGATGCTTTTGAGGAGCGTTCTGAGTAGCCCCACCTCCTGGTCCTTTCCGCTATGAAGCTTGCCGTCCGGGTCGCTAAAAGTTTGATTTTCGGATGCAGGGATATCCAAGGCAGACTCAGGTACAATTTTTGTCTCTTTAGCATTTCTAGTTCATGAGTTATTCCCAACCTTAGCTGAGAAATTATTCCGGATCTTTTTGTGCCGGCCTTTTCTCACCGGCGTTGACGTAGGCATGTAATACAGTGGAGTTTCGGGCAGCCCTACTTCCAGGAGGCTGGCCTCGCCTACAAAATTTTGATCTTAACGAAACTCACGGTAGAGTGAGCCCTTGAGACGGGCTTTCCAATGGTGTAAAACTTGTGAAGATCCAGTATTATTCTGAGGCTGATTTGACCGTGCTTACTTTGTCTTTGTTTCTTTGACAGCTCTGTGTACAAAAATCCCATTGGGGATGCTTTTGAGGAGCGTTCTGAGTAGCCCCACCTCCTGGTCATTTCCGCTATGAAGCTTGCCCTCCGGGTCGCTAAAAGTTTGATTTTCGGATGCAGGGATATCCAAGGCAGATTCAGGTACAAATTTTGTCTCTTTAGCATTTCTAGTTCATGAGTTATTCCCAACCTTAGCTGAGAAATTATTCCAGACCTTTTTGTGCCGGCTTTTTCTCACCGGCGATGACGTAGACATGCTATACAGTGGAGTTTCGGGCAGCCCTACTTCCAGGAGGCTGGCCTCGCCTACAAAATCGTGATCTTAACAAAACTCAAGGTAGAGAGAGCCCTTGAGACGGGCTTTCCAATATGTAAAACAAGTGAAGATCCAGTATTATTCTGAGGCTGATTTGACCGTGCTTACTTTGTCTTTGTTTCTTTGACAGCTCTGTGTACAAAAATCCCATTGGGGATGCTTTTGAGGAGCGTTCTGAGTAGCCCCACCTCCTGGTCATTTCCGCTATGAAGCTTGCCCTCCGGGTCGCTAAAAGTTTGATTTTCGGATGCAGGGATATCCAAGGCAGACTCAGGTACAAATTTTGTCTCTTTAGCATTTCTAGTTCATGAGTTATTCCCAACCTTAGCTGAGAAATTGTTCCGGACCTTTTTGTGCTTGCTTTTTCTCACCGGCGATGACGTAGGCATGTAATACAGTGGAGTTTCGGGCAGCCCTACTTCCAGGAGGCTGGCCTCGCTTACAAAATCTTGATCTTAACGAAACTCACGGTAGAGAGAGCCCTTGAGACGGGCTTTCCAATGGTGTAAAACCTGTGAAGATCCAGTATTATTCTGAGGCTGCTTTGACCGTGCTTACTTTGTCTTTGTTTCTTTGACAGCTCTGTGTACAAAAATCCCATTGGGGATGCTTTTGAGGAGCGTTCTGAGTAGCCCCACCTCCTGGTCGTTTCCGCTATGAAGCTTGCCCTCCGGGTCGCTAAAAGTTTGATTTTCGGATACAGGGATATCCAAGGCAGACTCAGCTACAAAATTTGTCTCTCTAGCATTTCTAGTTCATGAGTTATTCCCAACCTTAGCTGAGAAATTATTCCGGACCTTTTTGTGCTGGCTTTTTTCTAACCGGCGATGACGTAGGCATGTAATGCAGTGGAGTTTCGGGCAGCCCTACTTCCAGGAGGCTGGCCTCGCCTACAAAATCCTGATCTAAACGAAACTCACGGTAGAGAGAGCCCTTGAGACGGGCTTTCCAATGGTGTAAAACTTGTGAAGATCCAGTATTATTCTGAGGCTGATTTGACCGTGCTTACTTTGTCTTTGTTTCTTTGACAGCTCTGTGTACAAAAATTCCATTTGGGATGCTTTTGAGGAGCGTTTTGAGTAGCCCCAGCTCCTGGTCATTTCCGCTATGAAGCTTGCCCTCCGGGTCGCTAAAAGTTTAATATTCGGATGCAGGGATATCCAAGGCAGACTCAGGTACAAATTTTGTCTCTCTAGCATTTCTAGTTCATGAGTTATTCCCAACCTTAGCTGAGAAATTGTTCCGGACCTTTTTGTGCTGGCTTTTTTCTTACCGGCGATGACGTAGGCATGTAATAGAGTGGAGTTTCGGGCAGCCCTACTTCCAGGAGGCTGGCCTCGCCTACAAAATCGTGATCTTAACGAAACTCACGTTAAAGAGAGTGCTTGAGACGGGCTTTCCAATGGTGTAAAACTTGTGAAGATCCAGTATTATTCTGATGCTGATTTGACCGTGCTTACTTTGTCTTTGTTTCTTTGACAGCTCTGTGTACAAAAATTCCATTGGGGATGCTTTTTAGGAGCGTTTTGAGTAGCCCCAGCTTCTGGTCATTTCCGCTATGAAGCTTGCCCTCCGGGTCGCTAAAAGTTTAATATTCGGATGCAGGGATATCCAATGCAGACTCAGGTACAAATTTTGTCTCTCTAGCATTTCTAGTTCATGAGTTATTCCCAACCTTAGCTGAGAAATTGTTCCGGACCTTTTTGTGCTGGCTTTTTTCTTACCGGCGATGACGTAGGCATGTAATAGAGTGGAGTTTCGGGCAGCCCTACTTCCAGGAGGCTGGCTTCGCCTACAAAATCCTGATTGTAACAAAACTCACAGTAGAGAGAGCCCTTGAGACGGGCTTTCCAATGGTGTAAAACTTGTGAAGATCCAGCATATTCTGAGGCTGATGTGACCGTGCTTACATTGTCTTTGTTTCTTTGACAGCTCTGTGTACAAAAATCCCATTGGGGATGCTTTTGAGGAGCGTTCTAAGTAGCCCCACCTCCTGGTCATTTCCGCTAAGAAGCTTGCCCTCCGGGTCGCTAAAAGTTTGATTTTCGGATGCAGGGATATCCAAGGCAGACTCAGGTACAAAATTTATCTCTCTAGCATTTTTAGTTCATGAGTTATTCCCAACCTTAGCTGAGAAATTATTCCGGACCTTTTTGTGCTGGCTTTTTCTCACCGGCGATGACGTAGGCATGTAATACAGTGGAGTTTCGGGCAGCCCTACTTCCAGGAGGCTGGCCTTGCCTACAAAATCCTGATCTTAACGAAACTCACGGTAGAGAGAGCCCTTGAGACGGGCTTTCCAATGGTGTAAAACCTGTGAAGATCCAGTATTATTCTGAGGCTGATTTGACCGTGCTTACTTTGTCTTTGTTTCTTTGACAGCTCTGTGTACAAAAATCCCATTGGGCATGCTTTTGAGGAGCGTTCTGAGTAGCCCCACCTCCTGGTCATTTCGGCTATAAAGCTTGCCCTCCGGGTCGCTAAAAGTTTAATTTTTGTGCCGGCTTTTTCTCACCGGCGATGACGTAGGCTAGCCTCGCCTACTAAATCCTGATCTTAACGAAACTCACGGTAGCGAGAGCCCTCGAGACGGGCTTTCCAATGGTGTAAAACTTGTGAAGATCCAGTATTATTCTGAGGCTGATTTGACCGTGCTTACTTTGTCTTTGTTTCTTTGACAGCTCTGTGTACAAAAATTCCATTGGGAATGCTTTTGAGGAGCGTTCTGAATAGCCCCACCTCCTGGTCATTTCCGCTATGAAGCTTGCCCTCCGGGTCGCTAAAAGTTTGATTTTCGGATGCAGGGATATCCAAGGCAGACTCAGGTACAAAATTTATCTCTCTAGCATTTTTAGTTCATGAGTTATTCCCAACCTTAAATGAGAAATTATTCCGGACCTTTTTGTGCCGGCTTTTTCTCACCGGCGATGACGTAGGCTGGCCTCGTCTACTAAATCTTGATCTTAACGAAACTCACGGTAGAGAGAGCCCTTGAGACGGGCTTTCCAATGGTGTAAAACTTGTGAAGATCCAGTATTATTCTGAGGCTGATTTGACCGTGCTTACTTTGTCTTTGTTTCTTTGACAGCTCTGTGTACAAAAATTCCATTGGGAATGCTTTTGAGGAGCGTTCTGAATAGCCCCAGCTCTTGGTCATTTCCGCTATGAAGCTTGCCCTCCGGGTCGCTAAAAGTTTGATTTTCGGATGCAGGGATATCCAAGGCAGACTCAGGTACAAAATTTGTCTCTCTAGCATTTCTAGTTCATGAGTTATTCCCAACCTTAGCTGAGAAATTGTTCCGGACCTTTTTGTGCTGGCTTTTTTCTAACCGGCGATGACGTAGGCATGTAATGCAGTGGAGTTTCGGGCAGCCCTACTTCCAGAAAGCTGGCCTCGCCTACAAAATCCTGATCTAAACGAAACTCACGGTAGAGAGAGCCCTTGAGACGGGCTTTCCAATGGTGTAAAACTTGTGAAGATCCAGTATTATTCTGAGGCTGATTTGACCGTGCTTACTTTGTCTTTGTTTCTTTGACAGCTCTGTGTACAAAAATCCCATTGGGGATGCTTTTGAGGAGCGTTCTGAGTAGCCCCACCTCCTGGTCATTTCCGCTATGAAGCTTGCCCTCCAGGTCGCTAAAAGATTAATATTCGGATGCAGGGATATCCAAGGCAGACTCAGGTACAAATTTTGTCTCTCTAGCATTTCTAGTTCATGAGTTATTCCCAACCTTAGCTGAGAAATTATTCCGGACCTTTTTGTGCCGGCTTTTTCTAACCGGCGATGACGTAGGCTGGCCTCGCCTACTAAATCCTGATCTTAACGAAACTCACGGTAGAGAGAGCCCTTGAGACGGGCTTTTCAATGGTGTAAAACTTGTGAAGATCCAGTATTATTCTGAGGCTGATTTGACCGTGCTTACTTTGTCTTTGTTTCTTTGACAGCTCTGTGTACAAAAATCCCATTGGGGATGCTTTTGAGGAGCGTTCTGAGTAGCCCAACCTCCTGGTCATTTCCGCTATGAAGCTTGCCCTCCGGGTCGCTAAAAGATTAATTTTCGGATGCAGGGATATCCAAGGCAGACTCAGGTACAAAATTTGTCTCTCTAGCATTTCTAGTTCATGAGTTATTCCCAACCTTAGCTGAGAAATTATTCCGGACCTTTTTGTGCCGGCTTTTTCTCACCGGCGTTGACGTAGGCATGTAATACAGTGGAGTTTCGGGCAGCTCTACTTCCAGGAAGCTGGCCTCGCCTACAAAATCCTGATCTTAACGAAACTCACGTTAGAGAGAGCCGATGAGACGGGCTTTCCAATGGTGTAAAACTTGTGAAGATCCAGTATTATTCTGAGGCTGATTTGACCGTGCTTACTTTGTCTTTGTTTCTTTGACAGCTCTGTGTACAAAAAATCCATTGGGGATGCTTTTGAGGAGCGTTCTGAGTAGCTCCAGCTCCTGGTCATTTCCGCTATGAAGCTTGCCCTCCGGGTCGCTAAAAGTTTGATTTTCGGATGCAGGGATATCAAAGGCAGACTCAGGTTTAAAATTTGTCTCTCTAGCTTTTCTAGTTCATGAGTTATCCCAACCTTAGCTGAAAACTTATTCCGACCTTTTTGTGCCGGCTTTTTCTCACCGGCGTTGACGTAGGCATGTAATACAGTGGAGTTTTGGGCAGCCCTACTTCCAGGAGGCTGGCCTCGCTTACAAAATCCTGATCTTAACGAAACTCACGTTAGAGAGAGCCCTTGAGACGGGCTTTCCAATGGTGTAAAACTTGTGAAGATCCAGTATTATTCTGAGGCTGATTTGACCGTGCTTACTTTGTCTTTGTTTCTTTGACAGCTCTGTGTACAAAAAATCCATTGGGGATGCTTTTGAGGAGCGTTCTGAGTAGCCCCACCTCCTGGTCATTTCCGCTATGAAGCTTGCCCTCTGGGTCGCTAAAAATTTGATTTTCGGATGCAGGGATATCCAAGGCAGACTCAGGTACAAAATTTGTCTCTCTAGCTTTTCTAGTTCATGAGTTATCCCAACCTTAGCTGAAAACTTATTCCGGACCTTTTTGTGCTGGCTTTTTCTCTCCGGCGATGACGTAGGCATTTAATACAGTGGAGTTTCGGGCAGCCCTACTTCCAGGAGGCTGGCCTCGCCTACAAAATCCTGATCTTGATGAAACTCACGGTAAAGAGAGCCCTTGAGACGGGCTTTCCAATGGTGTAAAAATTGTAAAGATCCAGTATTTTTCTGAGGCTGATTTGACCGTGCTTACTTTGTCTTTGTTTCTTTGACAGCTCTGTGTACAAAAATCCCTTTGGGGATGCTTTTGAGGAGCGTTCTGAGTAGCCCCACTTCCTGGTCATTTCCGCTATGAAGCTTGCCCTCCGGGTCGCTAAAAATTTAATTTTCGGATGCAGGGATATCCAAGGCAGACTCAGGTACAAAATTTGTCTCTCTAGCATTTCTAGTTCATGAGTTATTCCCAACCTTAGCTGAGAAATTATTCCGGACCTTTTTGTGCCGGCTTTTTCTCACCGGCGTTGACGTAGGCATGTAATACAGTGGAGTTTTGGGCAGCCCTACTTCCAGGAAGCTGGCCTCGCCTACAAAATCTTGATCTTAATGAAACTCACGTTAGAGAGAGCCCTTGAGACGGGCTTTCCAATGGTGTAAAACTTGTGAAGATCCAGTATTATGCTGAGGCTGATTTGACCGTGCTTACTTTTGTCTTTGTTTCTTTGACAGCTCTGTGTACACAAAATCCATTGGGGATGCTTTTGAGGAGCGTTCTGAGTAGCTCCAGCTCCTGGTCATTTCCGCTATGTAGCTTGCCCTCCGGGTCGCTAAAAGTTTGATTTTCGGATGCAGGGATATCCAAGGCAGACTCAGGTACACAATTTGTCTCTCTAGCATTTCTAGTTCATGAGTTATTCCCAACCTTAGCTGAGAAAGTATTCCGAACCTTTTTGTGCCGGCTTTTTCTCACCGGCGATGACGTAGGCATGTAATACAGTGGAGTTTTGGGCAGCCCTACTTCCAGGAGGCTGGCCTCGCCTACAAAATCCTGATCTTAACGAAACTCACGTTAGAGAGAGCCCTTGAGACGTGCTTTCCAATGGTGTAAAACTTGTGAAGATCCAGTATTATTCTGAGGCTGATTTGACCGTGGTTACTTTGTATTTGTTTCTTTGACAGCTCTGTGTACAAAAAATCCATTGGGGATGCTTTTGAGGAGCGTTCTGAGTAGCCCGAGCTCCTGGTCATTTCCGCTATGAAGCTTGCCCTCCGGGTCGCTAAAAGATTGATTTTCGCATGCAGGGATATCCAAGGCAGACTCAGGTACAAATTTTGTCTCTTTAGCATTTCTAGTTCATGTGTTATTCCCAACCTTAGCTGAGAAATTGTTCCGGACCTTTTTTTGCTGGCTTTTTCTCACCGGCGATGACGTAGGCATGTAATACAGTGGAGTTTCGGGCAGCCCTACTTCCAGGAGGCTGGCCTCGCTTACAAAATCTTGATCTTAACGAAACTCACGGTAGAGAGAGCCCTTGAGACGGGCTTTCCAATGGTGTAAAACCTGTGAAGATCCAGTATTATTCTGAGGCTGCTTTGACCGTGCTTACTTTGTCTTTGTTTCTTTGACAGCTCTGTGTACAAAAATCCCATTGGGGATGCTTTTGAGGAGCGTTCTGAGTAGCCCCACCTCCTGGTCATTTCCGCTATGAAGCTTGCCCTCCGGGTTGCTAAAAAATTAATATTCGGATGCAGGGATATCCATTGCAGACTCAGGTACAAATTTTGTCTCTCTAGCATTTCTAGTTCATGAGTTATTCCCAACCTTAGCTGAGAAATTGTTCCGGACCTTTTTGTGCTGGCTTTTTTCTAACCGGCGATGACGTAGGCATGTAATGCAGTGGAGTTTCGGGCAGCCCTACTTCCAGGAGGCTGGCCTCGCCTACAAAATCCTGATCTAAACGAAACTCACGGTAGAGAGAGCCCTTGAGACGGGCTTTCCAATGGTGTAAAACTTGTGAAGATCCAGTATTATTCTGAGGCTGATTTGACCGTGCTTACTTTGTCTTTGTTTCTTTGACAGCTCTGTGTACAAAAATTCCATTGGGGATGCTTTTGAGGAGCGTTTTGAGTAGCCCCAGCTCCTGGTCATTTCCGCTATGAAGCTTGCCCTCCGGGTCGCTAAAAATTTAATATTCGGATGCAGGGATATCCAAGGCAGACTCAGGTACAAATTTTGTCTCTCTAGCATTTCTAGTTCATGAGTTATTCCCAAACTTAGCTGAGAAATTGTTCCGGACCTTTTTGTGCTGGCTTTTTTCTTACCGGCGATGACGTAGGCATGTAATAGAGTGGAGTTTCGGGCAGCCCTACCTCCAGGAGGCTGGCCTCGCCTACAAAATCCTGATTGTAACAAAACTCACAGTAGAGAGAGCCCTTGAGACGGGCTTTCCAATAGTGTAAAACTTGTGAAGATCCAGCATATTCTGAGGCTGATTTGACCGTGCTTACTTTGTCTTTGTTTCTTTGACAGCTCTGTGTACAAAAATTCCATTGGGGATGCTTTTGAGGAGCGTTTTGAGTAGCCCCAGCTCCTGGTCATTTCCGCTATGAAGCTTGCCCTCCGGGTCGCTAAAAGTTTAATATTCGGATGCAGGGATATCCATTGCAGACTCAGGTACAAATTGTGTCTCTCTAGCATTTCTAGTTCATGAGTTATTCCCAACCTTAGCTGAGAAATTGTTCCGGACCTTTTTGTGCTGGCTTTTTTCTTACCGGCGATGACGTAGGCATGTAATAGAGTGGAGTTTCGGGCAGCCCTACTTCCAGGAGGCTGGCTTCGCCTACAAAATCCTGATTGTAACAAAACTCACAGTAGAGAGAGCCCTTGAGACGGGCTTTCCAATGGTGTAAAACTTGTGAAGATCCAGCATATTCTAAAGGCTGATGTGACCGTGCTTACTTTGTCTTTGTTTCTTTGACAGCTCTGTGTACAAAAATCCCATTGGGGATGCTTTTGAGGAGCGTTCTAAGTAGCCCCACCTCCTGGTCATTTCGGCTATAAAGCTTGCCCTCCGGGTCGCTAAAAGTTTAATTTTCGGATGCAGGGATATCCAAGTCAGAGTCAGGTACAAAATTTGTCTCTCTAGCATTTCTAGTCCATGAGTTATTCCCAACCTTAGCTGAGAAAATTATTCCGGACCTTTTTGTGCCGGCTTTTTCTCACCGGCGATGACGTAGGCTGGCCTCGCCTACTAAATCCTGATCTTAACGAAACTCACGGTAGAGAGAGCCCTTGAGACGGGCGTTCCAATGGTGTAAAACTTGTGAAGATCCAGTATTATTCTGAGGCTGATTTGACCGTGCTTACTTTGTCTTTGTTTCTTTGACAGCTCTGTGTACAAAAATCCCATTGGGGATGCTTTTGAGGAGCGTTCTAAATAGCCCCACCTCCTGGGCCCCATTTCATAGAGCTGCTAAGCACAAAAATTTGCTTAGCATGAAATTTATTCCTTGATAAAAACAAGATTACCAACCAAATTTCCATGTGTTGCATATTGCTTGTTACTGGTAGTCAGCTGTTGTTTTCTTATCCTGAAAATCACGTGGAAATTTGGTTGGTAATCCTGTTTTTATCAAGGAAGAAATTTTATGCTAAGCAAATTTTTGTGCTTAGCAGCTCTATGAAATTGGGCCCTGGTCATTTACGCTATGAAGCTTGCCCTCCGGGTCGCTAAAAGTTTGATTTTCGGATGCAGGGATATCCAAGGCAGACTCAGGTACAAAATTTGTCTCTCTAGCACTTCTAGTTCATGAGTTATTCCCAACCTTAGCTGAGAAATTATTCCGGACCTTTTTGTGCTGGCTTTTTTCTTACCGGCGTTGGCGTAGGCATGTAATACAGTGGAGTTTCGGGCAGCCCTACTTCCAGGAAGCTGGCCTCGCCTACAAAATCTTGATCTTAACGAAACTCACGTTAGAGAGAGCCCTTGAGACGGGCTTTCCAATGGTGTAAAACTTGTGAAGATCCAGTATTATTCTGAGGCTGATTTGACCGTGCTTACTTTGTCTTTGTTTCTTTGACAGCTCTGTGTACAAAAATCCAATTGGGGATGCTTTTGAGGAGCGTTCTGAGTAGCCCCACCTCCTGGTCATTTCCGCTATGAAGCTTGCCCTCCGGGTCGCTAAAAATTTAATTTTCGGATGCAGGGATATCCAAGGCAGACTCAGGTACAAAATTTGTCTCTCTAGCATTTCTAGTTCATGAGTTATTCCCAACCTTAGCTGAGAAATTATTCCGGACCTTTTTGTGCCGGCTTTTTCTCACCGGCGTTGACGTAGGCATGTAATACAGTGGAGTTTCGGGCAGCCCTACTTCCAGGAGGCTGGCCTCGCTTACAAAATCTTGATCTTAACGAAACTCACGGTAGAGAGAGCCCTTGAGACGGGCTTTCCAATGGTGTAAAACCTGTGAAGATCCAGTATTATTCTGAGGCTGCTTTGACCGTGCTTACTTTGTCTTTGTTTCTTTGACAGCTCTGTGTACAAAAATCCCATTGGGGATGCTTTTGAGGAGCGTTCTGAGTAGCCCCACCTCCTGGTCATTTCCGCTATGAAGCTTGCCCTCCGGGTTGCTAAAAAATTAATATTCGGATGCAGGGATATCCATTGCAGACTCAGGTACAAATTTTGTCTCTCTAGCATTTCTAGTTCATGAGTTATTCCCAACCTTAGCTGAGAAATTGTTCCGGACCTTTTTGTGCTGGCTTTTTTCTAACCGGCGATGACGTAGGCATGTAATGCAGTGGAGTTTCGGGCAGCCCTACTTCCAGGAGGCTGGCCTCGCCTACAAAATCCTGATCTAAACGAAACTCACGGTAGAGAGAGCCCTTGAGACGGGCTTTCTAATGGTGTAAAACTTGTGAAGATCCAGTATTATTCTGAGGCTGATTTGACCGTGCTTACTTTGTCTTTGTTTCTTTGACAGCTCTGTGTACAAAAATTCCATTGGGGATGCTTTTGAGGAGCGTTTTGAGTAGCCCCAGCTCCTGGTCATTTCCGCTATGAAGCTTGCCCTCCGGGTCGCTAAAAATTTAATATTCGGATGCAGGGATATCCAAGGCAGACTCAGGTACAAATTTTGTCTCTCTAGCATTTCTAGTTCATCAGTTATTCCCAAACTTAGCTGAGAAATTGTTCCGGACCTTTTTGTGCTGGCTTTTTTCTTACCGGCGATGACGTAGGCATGTAATAGAGTGGAGTTTCGGGCAGCCCTACCTCCAGGAGGCTGGCCTCGCCTACAAAATCCTGATTGTAACAAAACTCACAGTAGAGAGAGCCCTTGAGACGGGCTTTCCAATAGTGTAAAACTTGTGAAGATCCAGCATATTCTGAGGCTGATTTGACCGTGCTTACTTTGTCTTTGTTTCTTTGACAGCTCTGTGTACAAAAATTCCATTGGGGATGCTTTTGAGGAGCGTTTTGAGTAGCCCCAGCTCCTGGTCATTTCCGCTATGAAGCTTGCCCTCCGGGTCGCTAAAAGTTTAATATTCGGATGCAGGGATATCCATTGCAGACTCAGGTACAAATTGTGTCTCTCTAGCATTTCTAGTTCATGAGTTATTCCCAACCTTAGCTGAGAAATTGTTCCGGACCTTTTTGTGCTGGCTTTTTTCTTACCGGCGATGACGTAGGCATGTAATAGAGTGGAGTTTCGGGCAGCCCTACTTCCAGGAGGCTGGCTTCGCCTACAAAATCCTGATTGTAACAAAACTCACAGTAGAGAGAGCCCTTGAGACGGGCTTTCCAATGGTGTAAAACTTGTGAAGATCCAGCATATTCTAAAGGCTGATGTGACCGTGCTTACTTTGTCTTTGTTTCTTTGACAGCTCTGTGTACAAAAATCCCATTGGGGATGCTTTTGAGGAGCGTTCTAAGTAGCCCCACCTCCTGGTCATTTCGGCTATAAAGCTTGCCCTCCGGGTCGCTAAAAGTTTAATTTTCGGATGCAGGGATATCCAAGTCAGAGTCAGGTACAAAATTTGTCTCTCTAGCATTTCTAGTCCATGAGTTATTCCCAACCTTAGCTGAGAAAATTATTCCGGACCTTTTTGTGCCGGCTTTTTCTCACCGGCGATGACGTAGGCTGGCCTCGCCTACTAAATCCTGATCTTAACGAAACTCACGGTAGAGAGAGCCCTTGAGACGGGCTTTCCAATGGTGTAAAACTTGTGAAGATCCAGTATTATTCTGAGGCTGATTTGACCGTGCTTACTTTGTCTTTGTTTCTTTGACAGCTCTGTGTACAAAAAATCCATTGGGGATGCTTTTGAGGAGCGTTCTGAGTAGCTCCAGCTCCTGGTCATTTCCGCTATGAAGCTTGCCCTCCGGGTCGCTAAAAGTTTGATTTTCGGATGCAGGGATATCCAAGGCAGACTCAGGTAGAAAATTTGTCTCTCTAGCATTTCTAGTTCATGAGTTATTCCCAACCTTAGCTGAGAAATTGTTCCGGACCTTTTTGTGCTGGCTTTTTTCTCACCGGCGATGACGTAGGCATGTAATACAGTCGAGTTTCGGGCAGCCCTACTTCCAGGAAGCTGGCCTCGCCTACAAAATCCTCATCTTAACGAAACTCACGGTAAAAAGAGCCTTTGAGACAGGCTTTCCAATGGTGTAAAACTTGTGAAGATCCAGTATTATTCTGAGTCTGATTTGACCGTGCTTACTTTGTCTTTGTTTCTTTGACAGCTCTGTGTACAAAAATTCCATTGGGGATGCTTTTGAGGAGCGTTTTGAGTAGCCCCAGCTCCTGGTCATTTCCGCTATGAAGCTTGCCCTCCGGGTCGCTAAAAGTTTAATATTCGGATGCAGGGATATCCATTGCAGACTCAGGTACAAATTGTGTCTCTCTAGCATTTCTAGTTCATGAGTTATTCCCAACCTTAGCTGAGAAATTGTTCCGGACCTTTTTGTGCTGGCTTTTTTCTTACCGGCGATGACGTAGGCATGTAATAGAGTGGAGTTTCGGGCAGCCCTACTTCCAGGAGGCTGGCTTCGCCTACAAAATCCTGATTGTAACAAAACTCACAGTAGAGAGAGCCCTTGAGACGGGCTTTCCAATGGTGTAAAACTTGTGAAGATCCAGCATATTCTGAGGCTGATGTGACCGTGCTTACTTTGTCTTTGTTTCTTTGACAGCTCTGTGTACAAAAATCCCATTGGGGATGCTTTTGAGGAGCGTTCTAAGTAGCCCCACCTCCTGGTCATTTCGGCTATAAAGCTTGCCCTCCGGGTCGCTAAAAATTTAATTTTCGGATGCAGGGATATCCAAGTCAGAGTCAGGTACAAAATTTGTCTCTCTAGCATTTCTAGTCCATGAGTTATTCCCAACCTTAGCTGAGAAAATTATTCCGGACCTTTTTGTGCCGGCTTTTTCTCACCGGCGATGACGTAGGCTGGCCTCGCCTACTAAATCCTGATCTTAACGAAACTCACGGTAGAGAGAGCCCTTGAGACGGGCGTTCCAATGGTGTAAAACTTGTGAAGATCCAGTATTATTCTGAGGCTGATTTGACCGTGCTTACTTTGTCTTTGTTTCTTTGACAGCTCTGTGTACAAAAATCCCATTGGGGATGCTTTTGAGGAGCGTTCTGAGTAGCCCCACCTCCTGGGCCCCATTTCATAGAGCTGCTAAGCACAAAAATTTGCTTAGCATGAAATTTATTCCTTGATAAAAACAAGATTACCAACCAAATTTCCATGTGTTGCATATTGCTTGTTACTGGTAGTCAGCTGTTGTTTTCTTATCCTGAAAATCACGTGGAAATTTGGTTGGTAATCCTGTTTTTATCAAGGAAGAAATTTTATGCTAAGCAAATTTTTGTGCTTAGCAGCTCTATGAAATTGGGCCCTGGTCATTTACGCTATGAAGCTTGCCCTCCGGGTCGCTAAAAATTTGATTTTCGGATGCAGGGATATCCAAGGCAGACTCAGGTACAAAATTTGTCTCTCTAGCACTTCTAGTTCATGAGTTATTCCCAACCTTAGCTGAGAAATTATTCCGGACCTTTTTGTGCCGGCTTTTTCTCACCGGCGTTGACGTAGGCATGTAATACAGTGGAGTTTCGGGCAGCCCTACTTCCAGGAAGCTGGCCTCGCCTACAAAATCTTGATCTTAACGAAACTCACGTTAGAGAGAGCCCTTGAGACGGGCTTTCCAATGGTGTAAAACTTGTGAAGATCCAGTATTATTCTGAGGCTGATTTGACCGTGCTTACTTTGTCTTTGTTTCTTTGACAGCTCTGTGTACAAAAATCCAATTGGGGATGCTTTTGAGGAGCGTTCTGAGTAGCCCCACCTCCTGGTCATTTCCGCTATGAAGCTTGCCCTCCGGGTCGCTAAAAATTTGATTTTCGGATGCAGGGATATCCAAGGCAGACTCAGGAACAAAATTTGTCTCTCTAGCATTTCTAGTTCATGAGTTATTCCCAACCTTAGCTGAGAAATTATTCCGGACCTTTTTGTGCCGGCTTTTTCTCACCGGCGTTGACGTAGGCATGTAATACAGTGGAGTTTCGGGCAGCTCTACTTCCAGGAGGCTTGCCTCGCCTACAAAATCCTGATCTTAACGAAACTCACGGTAGAGAGAGCCCTTGAGTAGGCTTTCCAATGGTGTAAAACTTGTGAAGATCCAGTATCATTCTGAGGCTGATTTGACCGTGCTTACTTTGTCTTTGTTTCTTTGACAGCTCTGTGTACAAAAATCCAATTGGGGATGCTTTTGAGGAGCGTTCTGAGTAGCCCCACCTCCTGGTCATTTCCGCTATGAAGCTTGCCCTCCGGGTCACTAAAAATTTGATTTTCGGATGCAGGGATATCAAAGTCAGACTCAGGTACAAAATTTGTCTCTCTAGCATTTCTAGTTCATGAGTAATTCCCAACCTTAGCTGAGAAATTATTCCGGACCTTTTTGTGCCGGCTTTTTCTCACCGGCGTTGACGTAGGCATGTAATACAGTGGAGTTTTGGGCAGCCCTAATTCCAGGAGGCTGGCCTCGCCTACAAAGTCCTGATCTTAACGAAACTCACGTTAGAGAGAGCCCTTGAGACGGGCTTTCCAATGGTGTAAAACGTGTGAAGATCCAGTATTATTCTGATTCTGATTTGACCGTGCTTACTTTGTCTTTGTTTCTTTGACAGCTCTGTGTACAAAAATCCCATTGGGGATGCTTTTGAGGAGCGCTCTGAGTAGCCCCACCTCCTGGTCATTTCCGCTATGAAGCTTGCCCTCCGCGTCGCTAAAAATTTGATTTTCGGATGCAGGGATATCCAAGGCAGACTCAGGTACAAAATTTGTCTCTCTAGCATTTCTAGTTCATGAGTTATTCCCAACCTTAGCTGAGAAATTGTTCCGGACCTTTTTGTGCTGGCTTTTTTCTCACCGGCGAAGACGTAGGCATGTAATACAGTGGAGTTTCGGGCAGCCCTACTTCCAGGAGGCTGACCTCGCCTACAAAATTTTGATCTTAACGAAACTCACGGTAGAGAGAGCCCTTGAGACGGGCTTTCCAATGGTGTAAAACTTGTGAAGATCCAGTATTATTCTAAGTCTGATTTGACCGTGCTTACTTTGTCTTTGTTTCTTTGACAGCTCTGTGTACAAAAATCCCATTGGGGATGCTTTTGAGGAGCGCTCTGAGTAGCCCCACCTCCTGGTCATTTCCGCTATGAAGCATGCCCTCCGGGTCGCTAAAAGTTTGATTTTCGGATGCAGGGATATCCAAAGCAGACTCAGGTACAATTGTTGTCTCTCTAGCATTTCTAGTTCATGAGTTATTCCCAACCTTAGCTGAGAAATTGTTCCGGACCTTTTTGTGCTGGCTTTTTTCTCACCGGCGATGACGTAGGCATGTAATACAGTGGAGTTTCGGGCAGCCCTACTTCCAGGAGGCTGGCCTCGCCTACAAAATTTTGATCTTAACGAAACTCACGGTAAAGAGAGCCCTTGAGACAGGCTTTCCAATGGTGTAAAACTTGTGAAGATCCAGTATTATTCTGAGTCTGATTTGACCGTGCTTACTTTGTCTTTGTTTCTTTGACAGCTCTGTGTACAGTACAAAAATCCCATTGGGGATGCTTTTGAGGAGCGTTCTGAGTAGCCCCAGCTCCTGGTCATTTCCGCTATGAAGCTTGCCCTCCGGGTCGCTAAAAGTTTGATTTTCGGATGCAGGGATATCCAAGGCAGACTCAGGTACAAAATTTGTCACTCTAGCATTTCTAGTTCATGAGTTATCCCAACCTTAGCTGAAAACTTATTCCGACTTTTTTGTGCCGGCTTTTTCTCATCGGCGTTGACGTAGGCATGTAATACAGTGGAGTTTCGGGCAGCCCTACTTCCAGGAGGCTGACCTCGCCTACAAATTCTTGATCTTAACGAAACTCACGGTAGAGAGAGCCCTTGAGACGGGCTTTCCAATGGTGTAAAACTTGTGAAGATCCAGTATCATTCTGAGGCTGATTTGACCGTGCTTACTTTGTCTTTGTTTCTTTGACAGCTCTGTGTACAAAAATCCCATTGGGGATGCTTTTGAGGAGCGCTCTGAGTAGCCCCACCTCCTGGTCATTTCCGCTATGAAGCATGCCCTCCGGGTCGCTAAAAATTTGATTTTCGGATGCAGGGATATCCAAGGCAGACTCAGGTACAAAATTTGTCTCTCTAGCATTTCTAGTTCATGAGTTATTCCCAACCTTAGCTGAGACATTGTCCCGGACCTTTTTGTGCTGGCTTTTTTCTCACCGGCGATGACGTAGGCATGTAATACAGTGGAGTTTCGGGCAGCCCTACTTCCAGGAGGCTGGCCTCGCCTACAAAATCGTGATCTTAACGAAACTCACGGTAAAGAGAGCCCTTGAGACAGGCTTTCCAATGGTGTAAAACTTGTGAAGATCCAGTATTATTCTGAGTCTGATTTGACCGTGCTTACTTTGTCTTTGTTTCTTTGACAGCTCTGTGTACAAAAATCCCATTGGGGATGCTTTTGAGGAGCGTTCTGAGTAGCCCCACCTCCTGGTCATTTCCGCTATGAAGCTTGCCCTCCGGGTCGCTAAAAATTTAATTTTCGGATGCAGGGATATCCAAGGCAGACTCAGCAACAAAATTTGTCTCTCTAGCATTTCTAGTTCATGAGTTATTCCCAACCTTAGCTGAGAAATTATTCCGGACCTTTTTGTGCCGGCTTTTTCTCACCGGCGTTGACGTAGGCATGTAATACAGTGGAGTTTCGGGCAGCTCTACTTCCAGGAGGCTTGCCTCGCCTACAAAATCCTGATCTTAACGAAACTCACGTTAGAGAGAGCCCTTGAGACGGGCTTTCCAATGGTGTAAAACTTGTGAAAATCCAGTATTATTCTGAGTCTGATTTGACCGTGCTTACTTTGTCTTTGTTTCTTTGACAGCTCTGTGTACAAAAATTCCATTGGGGGTGCTTTTGAGGAGCGTTCTGAGTAGCCCCAGCTCCTGGTCATTTCCGCTATGAAGCTTGCCCTCCGGGTCGCTAAAAGTTTGATTTTCGGATGCAGGGATATCCAAGGCAGACTCAGGTACAAAATTTGTCTCTCTAGCATTTCTAGTTCATGAGTTATCCCAACCTTAGCTGAAAACTTATTCCGACTTTTTTGTGCCGGCTTTTTCTCACCGGCGTTGACGTAGGCATGTAATACAGTGGAGTTTCGGGCAGCCCTACTTCCAGGAGGCTAGCCTCGCCTACAAAATCCTGATCTTAACGAAACTCACGTTAGAGAGAGCCCTTGAGACGGGCTTTCCAATGGTGTAAAACTTGTGAAGATCCAGTATTATTCTGAGTCTGATTTGACCGTGCTTACTTTGTCTTTGTTTCTTTGACAGCTCTGTGTACAAAAATCCCATTGGGGATGCTTTTGAGGAGCGTTCTGAGTAGCCCCACCTCCTGGTCATTTCCGCTATGAAGCTTGCCCTCCGGGTCGCTAAAAATTTGATTTTCGGATGCAGGGATATCCAAGGCAGACTCAGGTACAAAATTTGTCTCTCTAGCATTTCTAGTTCATGAGTTATTCCCAACCTTAGCTGAGAAATTATTCCGGACCTTTTTGTGCCGGCTTTTTCTCACCGGCGTTGACGTAGGCATGTAATACAGTGGAGTTTCGGGCAGCTCTACTTCCAGGAGGCTTGCCTCGCCTACAAAATCCTGATCTTAACGAAACTCACGTTAGAGAGAGCCGATGAGACGGGCTTTCCAATGGTGTAAAACTTGTGAAGATCCAGTATTATTCTGAGGCTGATTTGACCGTGCTTACTTTGTCTTTGTTTCTTTGACAGCTCTGTGTAAAAAAAATCCATTGGGGATGCTTTTGAGGAGCGTTCTGAGTAGCCCCAGCTCCTGGTCATTTCCGCTATGAAGCTTGCCCTCCGGGTCGCTAAAATTTTGATTTTCGGATGCAGGGATATCCAAGGCAGACTTAGGTACAAAATTTGTCTCTCTAGCATTTCTAGTTCATGAGTTATCCCAACCTTAGCTGAAAACTTATTCCGACTTTTTTGTGCCGGCTTTTTCTCACCGGCGTTGACGTAGGCATGTAATACAGTGGAGTTTCGGGCAGCCCTACTTCCAGGAGGCTGGCCTCGCCTACAAAATCCTGATCTTAACGAAACTCACGTTAGAGAGAGCCCTTGAGACGGGCTTTCCAATGGTGTAAAACTTGTGAAGATCCAGTATTATTCTGAGTCTGATTTGACCGTGCTTACTTTGTCTTTGTTTCTTTGACAGCTCTGTGTACAAAAATCCCATTGGGGATGCTTTTGAGGAGCGTTCTGAGTAGCCCCACCTCCTGGTCATTTCCGCTATGAAGCTTGCCCTCCGGGTCGCTAAAAATTTGATTTTCGGATGCAGGGATATCCAAGGCAGACTCAGGTACAAAATTTGTCTCTCTAGCATTTCTAGTTCATGAGTTATTCCCAACCTTAGCTGAGAAATTATTCCGGACCTTTTTGTGCCGGCTTTTTCTCACCGGCGTTGACGTAGGCATGTAATACAGTGGAGTTTCGGGCAGCTCTACTTCCAGGAGGCTTGCCTCGCCTACAAAATCCTGATCTTAACGAAACTCACGTTAGAGAGAGCCGATGAGACGGGCTTTCCAATGGTGTAAAACTTGTGAAGATCCAGTATTATTCTGAGGCTGATTTGACCGTGCTTACTTTGTCTTTGTTTCTTTGACAGCTCTGTGTACAAAAAATCCATTGGGGATGCTTTTGAGGAGCGTTCTGAGTAGCCCCAGCTCCTGGTCATTTCCGCTATGAAGCTTGACCTCCGGGTCGCTAAAATTTTGATTTTCGGATGCAGGGATATCCAAGGCAGACTTAGGTACAAAATTTGTCTCTCTAGCATTTCTAGTTCATGAGTTATCCCAACCTTAGCTGAAAACTTATTCCGACCTTTTTGTGCCGGCTTTTTCTCACCGGCGTTGACGTAGGCATGTAATACAGTGGAGTTTCGGGCAGCCCTACTTCCAGGAGGCTGGCCTCGCCTACAAAATCCTGATCTTAACGAAACTCACGTTAGAGAGAGCCCCTGAGACGGGCTTTCCAATGGTGTAAAACTTGTGAAGATCCAGTATTATTCTGAGGCTGATTTGACCGTGCTTACTTTGTCTTTGTTTCTTTGACAGCTCTGTGTACAAAAATCCCATTAGGGGATGCTTTTGAGGAGCGTTCTGAGTAGCCCCACCTCCTGGTCATTTCCGCTATGAAGCTTGCCCTCCGGGTCGCTAAAAGTTTAATTTTCGGATGCAGGGATATCCAAGGCAGACTCAGGTACAAAATTTGTCTCTCTAGCATTTCTAGTTCATGAGTTATTCCCAACCTTAGCTGAGAAATTATTCCGGACCTTTTTGGGCCGGCTTTTTCGCACCGGCGTTGACGTAGGCATGTAATACAGTGGAGTTTCGGGCAGCCCTACTTCCAGGAGGCTGACCTCGCCTACAAAATGTTGATCTTAACGAAACTCACGGTAAAGAGAGCCCTTGAGACGGGCTTTCCAATGGTGTAAAACTTGTGAAGATCCAGTGTTATTCTGAGGCTGATTTGACCGTGCTTACTTTGTCTTTGTTTCTTTGACAGCTCTGTGTACAAAAATCCCATTGGGGATGCTTTTGAGGAGCGTTCTGAGTAGCCCCAGCTCCTGGTCATTTCCGCTATGAAGCTTGCCCTCCGGGTCGCTAAAAGTTTGATTTTCGGATGCAGGGATATCCAAAGCAGACTCAGGTACAATTGTTGTCTCTCTAGCATTTCTAGTTCATGAGTTATTCCTAACCTTAGCTGAGTAATTATTCCGGACCTTTTTGTGCCGGCTTTTTCTCACCTGCGATGACGTAGACATGTAATACAGTGGAGTTTCGGGCAGCCCTACTTCCAGGAGGCTGACCTCGCCTACAAAATCTTGATCTTAACGAAACTCACGGTAAAGAGAGTCCTTGAGACGGGCTTTCCAATGGTGTAAAACTTGTGAAGATTCAGTTTTATTCTGAGGCTGATTTGACCGTGCTTACTTTGTCTTTGTTTCTTTGACAGCTCTGTGTACAAAAATCCCATTAGGGATGCTTTTGAGGAGCGTTCTGAGTAGCCCCACCTCCTGGTCCTTTCCGCTATGAAGCTTGCCGTCCGGGTCGCTAAAAGTTAAATTTTCGGATGCAGGGATATCCAAGGCAGACTCAGGTACAAATTTTGTCTCTCTAGCATTTCTAGTTCATGAGTTATTCCCAACCTTAGCTGAGAAATTGTTCCGGACCTTTTTGTGCTGGCTTTTTTCTCACCGGCGATGACTTATGCATGTAATACAGTGGAGTTTCGGGCAGCCCTACTTCCAGGAGTCTGGCCTCGCCTAAAAAAATCTTGATCTTAACGAAACTCACGGTAAAGAGAGCCCTTGAGACAGGCTTTCCAATGGTGTAAAACTTGTGAAGATCCAGTATTATTCTGAGTCTGATTTGACCGTGCTTACTTTGTCTTTGTTTCTTTGACAGCTCTGTGTAAAAAAAATCCATTGGGGATGCTTTTGAGGAGCGTTCTGAGTAGCCCCACCTCCTGGTCATTTCCGCTATGAAGCTTGCCCTCCGGGTCGCTAAAAGTTTGATTTTCGGATGCAGGGATATCCAAAGCAGACTCAGGTACAATTGTTGTCTCTCTAGCATTTCTAGTTCATGAGTTATTCCTAACCTTAGCTGAGAAATTATTCCGGACCTTTTTGTGCCGGCTTGTTCTCACCTGCGATGACGTAGGCATGTAATACAGTGGAGTTTCGGGCAGCCCTACTTCCAGGAGGCTGGCCTCGCCTACAAAATCTTGATTGTAACAAAACTCACAGTAGAGAGAGCCCTTGAGACGGGCTTTCCAATGGTGTAAAACTTGTGAAGATCCAGCATATTCTGAGGCTGATGTGACCGTGCTTACTTTGTCTTTGTTTCTTTGACAGCTCTGTTTACAAAAATCCCATTGGGGATGCTTTTGAGGAGCGTTCTGAGTAGCCCCACCTCCTGGTCATTTCCGCTATGAAGCTTGCCCTCCGGGTCGCTAAAAGTTTGATTTTCGCATGCAGGGATATCCAAGGCAGACTCAGGTACAAAATTTGTCTCTCTAGCATTTCTAGTTCATGAGTTATTCCTAACCTTAGCTGAGAAATTATTCCAGACCTTTTTGTGCCGGCTTTTTCTCACCTGCGATGACGTAGGCATGTAATACAGTGGAGTTTCGGGCAGCCCTACTTCCAGGAAGCTGGCCTCGCCTACAAAATCTTGATCTTAACGAAACTCACGGTAGAGAGAGTCCTTGAGACGGGCTTTCCAATGGTGTAAAACTTGTGAAGATCCAGTATTATTCTGAGGCTGATTTGACCGTGCTTACTTTGTCTTTGTTTCTTTGACAGCTCTGTTTAAAAAAATCCCATTAGGGATGCTTTTGAGGAGCGTTCTGAGTAGCCCCACCTCCTGGTCCTTTCCGCTATGAAGCTTGCCGTCCGGGTCGCTAAAAGTTTAATTTTCGGATGCAGGGATATCCAAGGCAGACTCAGGTACAAATTTTGTCTCTTTAGCATTTCTAGTTCATGAGTTATTCCCAACCTTAGCTGAGAAATTGTTCCGGACCTTTTTGTGCTGGCTTTTTCTCTCCGGCGATGACGTAGGCATTTAATACAGTGGAGTTTCGGGCAGCCCTACTTCCAGGAGGCTGGCCTCGCCTACAAAATATTGATCTTAACGAAACTCACGGTAGAGAGAGCCCTTGAGACGGGCTTTCCAATGGTGTAAAACTTGTGAAGATCCAGTATTATTCTGAGGCTGATTTGACCGTGCTTACTTTGTCTTTGTTTCTTTGACAGCTCTGTGTACAAAAATCCCATTGGGGATGCTTTTGAGGAGCGTTCTGAGTAGCCCCACCTCCTGGTCATTTCCGCTATGAAGCTTGCCCTCCGGGTCGCTAAAAATTTGATTTTCGGATGCAGGGATATCCAAGGCAGACTCAGGTACAAAATTTGTCTCTCTAGCATTTCTAGTTCATGAGTTATTCCCAACCTTAGCTGAGAAATTGTTCCGGACCTTTTTGTGCCGGCTTTTTCTCACCGGCGTTGACGTAGGCATGTAATACAGTGGAGTTTCGGGCAGCCCTACTTCCAGGAAGCTGGCCTCGCCTACAAAATCCTGATCTTAACGAAACTCACGTTAGAGAGAGCCCTTGAGACGGGCTTTCCAATGGTGTAAAACTTGTGAAAATCCAGTATTATTCTGAGGCTGATTTGACCGTGCTTACTTTGTCTTTGTTTCTTTGACAGCTCTGTGTACAAAAATTCCATTGGGGGTGCTTTTGAGGAGCGTTCTGAGTAGCCCCAGCTCCTGGTCATTTCCGCTATGAAGCTTGCCCTCCGGGTCGCTAAAAATTTGATTTTCGGATGCAGGGATATCCAAGGCAGACTCAGGTACAAAATTTGTCTCTTTAGCATTTCTAGTTCATGAGTTATTCCCAACCTTAGCTGAGAAATTGTTCCGGACCTTTTTGTGCTGGCTTTTTCTCTCCGGCGATGACGTAGGCATTTAATACAGTGGAGTTTCGGGCAGCCCTACTTCCAGGAGGCTGGCCTCGCCTACAAAATATTGATCTTAACGAAACTCACGGTAGAGAGAGCCCTTGAGACGGGCTTTCCAATGGTGTAAAACTTGTGAAGATCCAATATTATTCTGAGGCTGATTTGACCGTGCTTACTTTGTCTTTGTTTCTTTGACAGCTCTGTGTACAAAAATCCCATTGGGGATGCTTTTGAGGAGCGTTCTGAGTAGCCCCACCTCCTGGTCATTTCCGCTATGAAGCTTGCCCTCCGGGTCGCTACAAATTTGATTTTCGGATTCAGGGATATCCAAGGCAGACTCAGGTACAAAATTTGTCTCTCTAGCATTTCTAGTTCATGAGTTATTCCCAACCTTAGCTGAGAAATTGTTCCGGACCTTTTTGTGCCGGCTTTTTCTCACCGGCGTTGACGTAGGCATGTAATACAGTGGAGTTTCGGGCAGCCCTACTTCCAGGAGTCTGGCCTCGCCTACAAAATCCTGATCTTAACGAAACTCACGTTAGAGAGAGCCCTTGAGACGGGCTTTCCAATGGTGTAAAACTTGTGAAGATCCAGTATTATTCTGAGGCTGATTTGACCGTGCTTACTTTGTCTTTGTTTCTTTGACAGCTCTGTGTACAAAAATTCCATTGGGGGTGCTTTTGAGGAGCGTTCTGAGTAGCCCCAGCTCCTGGTCATTTCCGCTATGAAGCTTGCCCTCCGGGTCGCTAAAAGTTTGATTTTCGGATGCAGGGATATCCAAGGCAGACTCAGGTACAAAATTTGTCTCTCTAGCATTTCTAGTTCATGAGTTATTCCCAACCTTAGCTGAGAAATTGTTCCGGACCTTTTTGTGCTGGCTTTTTCTCACCGGCGATGACGTAGGCATTTAATACAGTGGAGTTTCGGGCAGCCCTACTTTCAGGAGGCTGGCCTCGCCTACAAAATATTGATCTTAACGAAACTCACGGTAGAGAGAGCCCTTGAGACGGGCTTTCCAATGGTGTAAAACTTGTGAAGATCCAGTATTATTCTGAGGCTGATTTGACCGTGCTTACTTTGTCTTTGTTTCTTTGACAGCTCTGTGTACAAAAATCCCATTGGGGATGCTTTTGAGGAGCGTTCTAAGTAGCCCCACCTCCTGGTCATTTCCGCTATGAAGCTTGCCCTCCGGGTCGCTAAAAGTTTGATTTTCGGATGCAGGGATATCCAAGGCAGACTCAGGTATAAAATTTGTCTCTCTAGCATTTCTAGTTCATGAGTTATTCCCAACCTTAGCTGAGAAATTGTTCCGGACCTTTTTGTGCCGGCTTTTTCTCACCGGCGTTGACGTAGGCATGTAATACAGTGGAGTTTCGGGCAGCCCTACTTCCAGGAAGCTGGCCTCGCCTACAAAATCCTGATCTTAACGTAACTCACGTTAGAGAGAGCCCTTGAGACGGGCTTTCCAATGGTGTAAAACTTGTAAAGATCCAGTATTATTCTGAGGCTGATTTGACCGTGCTTACTTTGTCTTTGTTTCTTTGACAGCTCTGTGTACAAAAATTCCATTGGGGGTGCTTTTGAGGAGCGTTCTGAGTAGCCCCAGCTCCTGGTCATTTCCGCTATGAAGCTTGCCTTCCGGGTCGCTAAAAGTTTAATTTTCGGATGCAGGGATATCCAAGGCAGACTCAGGTACAAATTTTGTCTCTCTAGCATTTCTAGTTCATGAGTTATTCCCAACCTTAGCTGAGAAATTGTTCCGGACCTTTTTGTGCTGGCTTTTTTCTCACCGGCGATGACTTATGCATGTAATACAGTGGAGTTTCGGGCAGCCCTACTTCCAGGAGTCTGGCCTCGCCTAAAAAAATCTTGATCTTAACGAAACTCACGGTAAAGAGAGCCCTTGAGACAGGCTTTCCAATGGTGTAAAACTTGTGAAGATCCAGTATTATTCTGAGTCTGATTTGACCGTGCTTACTTTGTCTTTGTTTCTTTGACAGCTCTGTGTAAAAAAAATCCATTGGGGATGCTTTTGAGGAGCGTTCTGAGTAGCCCCACCTCCTGGTCATTTCCGCTATGAAGCTTGCCCTCCGGGTCGCTAAAAGTTTGATTTTCGGATGCAGGGATATCCAAAGCAGACTCAGGTACAATTGTTGTCTCTCTAGCATTTCTAGTTCATGAGTTATTCCTAACCTTAGCTGAGAAATTATTCCGGACCTTTTTGTGCCGGCTTGTTCTCACCTGCGATGACGTAGGCATGTAATACAGTGGAGTTTCGGGCAGCCCTACTTCCAGGAGGCTGGCCTCGCCTACAAAATATTGATCTTAACGAAACTCACGGTAGAGAGAGTCCTTGAGACGGGCTTTCCAATGGTGTAAAACTTGTGAAGATCCAGTATTATTCTGAGGCTGATTTGACCGTGCTTACTTTGTCTTTGTTTCTTTGACAGCTCTGTGTACAAAAATCCCATTGGGGATGCTTTTGAGGAGCGTTCTGAGTAGCCCCACCTCCTGGTCATTTCCGCTATGAAGCTTGCCCTCCGGGTCGCTAAAAGTTTAATTTTCGCATGCAGGGATATCCAAGGCAGACTCAGGTACAAAATTTGTCTCTCTAGCATTTCTAGTTCATGAGTTATTCCTAACCTTAGCTGAGAAATTATTCCAGACCTTTTTGTGCCGGCTTTTTCTCACCGGCGATGACGTAGGCATGCTATACAGTGGAGTTTCGGGCAGCCCTACTTCCAGGAGGCTGGCCTCGCCTACAAAATCTTGATTGTAACAAAACTCACAGTAGAGAGAGCCCTTGAGACGGGCTTTCCAATGGTGTAAAACTTGTGAAGATCCAGCATATTCTGAGGCTGATGTGACCGTGCTTACTTTGTCTTTGTTTCTTTGACAGCTCTGTTTACAAAAATCCCATTGGGGATGCTTTTGAGGAGCGTTCTGAGTAGCCCCACCTCCTGGTCATTTCCGCTATGAAGCTTGCCCTCCGGGTCGCTAAAAGTTTGATTTTCGCATGCAGGGATATCCAAGGCAGACTCAGGTACAAAATTTGTCTCTCTAGCATTTCTAGTTCATGAGTTATTCCTAACCTTAGCTGAGAAATTATTCCAGACCTTTTTGTGCCGGCTTTTTCTCACCTGCGATGACGTAGGCATGTAATACAGTGGAGTTTCGGGCAGCCCTACTTCCAGGAAGCTGGCCTCGCCTACAAAATCTTGATCTTAACGAAACTCACGGTAGAGAGAGTCCTTGAGACGGGCTTTCCAATGGTGTAAAACTTGTGAAGATCCAGTATTATTCTGAGGCTGATTTGACCGTGCTTACTTTGTCTTTGTTTCTTTGACAGCTCTGTTTAAAAAAATCCCATTAGGGATGCTTTTGAGGAGCGTTCTGAGTAGCCCCACCTCCTGGTCCTTTCCGCTATGAAGCTTGCCGTCCGGGTCGCTAAAAGTTTAATTTTCGGATGCAGGGATATCCAAGGCAGACTCAGGTACAAATTTTGTCTCTTTAGCATTTCTAGTTCATGAGTTATTCCCAACCTTAGCTGAGAAATTGTTCCGGACCTTTTTGTGCTGGCTTTTTCTCTCCGGCGATGACGTAGGCATTTAATACAGTGGAGTTTCGGGCAGCCCTACTTCCAGGAAGCTGGCCTCGCCTACAAAATCCTGATCTTAACGAAACTCACGTTAGAGAGAGCCGATGAGACGGGCTTTCCAATGGTGTAAAACTTGTGAAGATCCAGTATTATTCTGAGGCTGATTTGACCGTGCTTACTTTGTCTTTGTTTCTTTGACAGCTCTGTGTACAAAAATTCCAGTGGGGGTGCTTTTGAGGAGCGTTCTGAGTAGCCCCAGCTCCTGGTCATTTCCGCTATGAAGCTTGCCCTCCGGGTCGCTAAAATTTTGATTTTCGGATGCAGGGATATCCAAGGCAGACTCAGGTACAAAATTTGTCTCTCTAGCATTTCTAGTTCATGAGTTATTCCCAACCTTAGCTGAGAAATTGTTCCGGACCTTTTTGTGCTGGCTTTTTCTCACCGGCGATGACGTAGGCATTTAATACAGTGGAGTTTCGGGCAGCCCTACTTTCAGGAGGCTGGCCTCGCCTACAAAATATTGATCTTAACGAAACTCACGGTAGAGAGAGCCCTTGAGACGGGCTTTCCAATGGTGTAAAACTTGTGAAGATCCAGTATTATTCTGAGGCTGATTTGACCGTGCTTACTTTGTCTTTGTTTCTTTGACAGCTCTGTGTACAAAAATCCCATTGGGGATGCTTTTGAGGAGCGTTCTAAGTAGCCCCACCTCCTGGTCATTTCCGCTATGAAGCTTGCCCTCCGGGTCGCTAAAAGTTTGATTTTCGGATGCAGGGATATCCAAGGCAGACTCAGGTACAAAATTTGTCTCTCTAGCATTTCTAGTTCATGAGTTATTCCCAACCTTAGCTGAGAAATTGTTCCGGACCTTTTTGTGCCGGCTTTTTCTCACCGGCGTTGACGTAGGCATGTAATACAGTGGAGTTTCGGGCAGCCCTACTTCCAAGAAGCTGGCCTCGCCTACAAAATCCTGATCTTAACGAAACTCACGGTAAAGAGAGCCCTTGAGACGGGCTTTCCAATGGTGTAAAACTTGTGAAGATCCAGTATTATTCTGAGGCTGATTTGACCGTGCTTACTTTGTCTTTGTTTCTTTGACAGCTCTGTGTACAAAAATCCCATTAGGGATGCTTTTGAGGAGCGTTCTGAATAGCCCCACCTCCTGGTCATTTCCGCTATGAAGCTTGCCCTCCGGGTCGCTACAAATTTGATTTTCGGATGCAGGGATATCCAAAGCAGACTCAGGTACAATTGTTGTCTCTCTAGCATTTCTAGTTCATGAGTTATTCCTAACCTTAGCTGAGAAATTATTCCGGACCTTTTTGTGCCGGCTTTTTCTCACCTGCGATGACGTAGACATGTAATACAGTGGAGTTTCGGGCAGCCCTACTTCCAGGAGGCTGGCTCCGCCTACAAAATCTTGATCTTAACGAAACTCACGGTAGAGAGAGTCCTTGAGACGGGCTTTCCAATGGTGTAAAACTTGTGAAGATCCAGTTTTATTCTGAGGCTGATTTGACCGTGCTTACTTTGTCTTTGTTTCTTTGACAGCTCTGTGTACAAAAATCCCATTGGGGATGCTTTTGAGGAGCGTTCTGAGTAGCCCCACCTCCTGGTCATTTCCGCTATAAAGCTTGCCCTCCGGGTCGCTAAAAGTTTGATTTTCGCATGCAGGGATATCCAAGGCAGACTCAGGTACAAAATTTGTCTCTCTAGCATTTCTAGTTCATGAGTTATTCCCAACCTTAGCTGAGAAATTATTCCAGACCTTTTTGTGCCGGCTTTTTCTCACCGGCGATGACGTAGGCATGCTATACAGTGGAGTTTCGGGCAGCCCTACTTCCAGGAGGCTGGCCTCGCCTACAAAATCTTGATTGTAACAAAACTCACAGTAGAGAGAGCCCTTGAGACGGGCTTTCCAATGGTGTAAAACATGTGAAGATCCAGCATATTCTGAGGCTGATGTGACCGTGCTTACTTTGTCTTTGTTTCTTTGACAGCTCTGTTTACAAAAATCCCATTGGGGATGCTTTTGAGGAGCGTTCTGAGTAGCCCCACCTCCTGGTCATTTCCGCTATGAAGCTTGCCCTCCGGGTAGCTAAAAGTTTAATTTTCGGATGCAGGGATATCCAAGGCAGACTCAGGTACAAATTTTGTCTCTCTACCATTTCTAGTTCATGAGTTATTCCCAACCTTAGCTGAGAAATTATTCCGGACCTTTTTGTGCCGGCTTTTTCTCACCGGCGATGACGTAGGCATGTAATACAGAAAAGTTTCGGGCAGCTCTACTTCCAGGAGGCTGGCCTCGCCTACAAAATGTTGATCTTAACGAAACTCACGGTAGAGAGAGCCCTTGAGACGGGCTTTCCAATGGGGTAAAACTTGTGAATATCCAGTATTATTCTGAGGCTGATTTGACCGTGCTTACTTTGTCTTTGTTTCTTTGACAGCTCTGTTTAAAAAAATCCCATTAGGGATGCTTTTGAGGAGCGTTCTGAGTAGCCCCACCTCCTGGTCCTTTCCGCTATGAAGCTTGCCGTCCGGGTCGCTAAAAGTTTAATTTTCGGATGCAGGGATATCCAAGGCAGACTCAGGTACAAATTTTGTCTCTTTAGCATTTCTAGTTCATGAGTTATTCCCATCCTTAGCTGAGAAATTGTTCCGGACCTTTTTGTGCTGGCTTTTTCTAACCGGCGATGACGTAGGCATGTAATACAGAAAAGTTTCGGGCAGCTCTACTTCCAGGAGGCTGGCCTCGCCTACAAAATGTTGATCTTAACGAAACTCACGGTAGAGAGAGCCCTTGAGACGGGCTTTCCAATGGTGTAAAACTTGTGAATATCCAGTATTATTCTGAGGCTGATTTGACCGTGCTTACTTTGTCTTTGTTTCTTTGACAGCTCTGTGTACAAAAATTCCATTGGGGGTGCTTTTGAGGAGCGTTCTGAGTAGCCCCAGCCCCTGGTCATTTCCGCTATGAAGCTTGCCCTCCGGGTCGCTAAAAGTTTGATTTTCGGATGCAGGGATATCCAAGGCAGACTCAGGTACAAAATTTGTCTCTCTAGCATTTCTAGTTCATGAGTTATTCCCAACCTTAGCTGAGAAATTATTCCGGACCTTTTTGTGCCGGCTTTTTCGCACCGGCGTTGACGTAGTCATGTAAAACAGTGGAGTTTCTGGCAGCCCTACTTCCAGGAGGCTGACCTCGCCTACAAAATATTGATCTTAACGAAACTCACCGTAAAGAGAGCCCTTGAGACGGGCTTTCCAATGGTGTAAAACTTGTGAAGATCCAGTATTACTTTGAGGCTGATTTGACCGTGCTTACTTTGTCTTTGTTTCTTTGACAGCTCTGTGTACAAAAATCCCATTAGGGATGCTTTTGAGGAGCGTTCTGAATAGCCCCACCTCCTGGTCATTTCCGCTATGAAGCTTGCCTCCGGGTCGCTACAAATTTGATTTTCGGATGCAGGGATATCCAAAGCAGACTCAGGTACAAAATTTGTCTCTCTAGCATTTCTAGTTCATGAGTTATTCCCAACCTTAGCTGAGAAATTATTCGGGACCTTTTTGTGCCGGCTTTTTCACACCGGCGTTGACGTAGGCATGTAATACAGTGGAGTTTCGGGCAGCCCTACTTCCAGGAGGCTGGCCTCGCCTACAAAATCCTGATCTTAACGAAACTCACAGTAGAGAGAGCCCTTGAGACGGGCTTTCCAAGGGTGTAAAACCTGTGAAGATCCAGTATTTTTCTGAGGCTGATTTGACCGTGCTTACTTTGTCTTTGTTTCTTTGACAGCTCTGTGTACAAAAATCCCATTGGGGATGCTTTTGAGGAGCGTTCTGAGTAGCCCCACCTCCTGGTCATTTCCGCTATGAAGCTTGCCCTCCAGGTCGCTAAAAGTTTGATTTTCAGATGCAGGGATATCCAAGGCAGACTCAGGTACAAAATTTGTCTCTCTAGCATTTCTAGTTCATGAGTTATTCCCAACCTTAGCTGAGAAATTGTTTCGGACCTTTTTGTGCTGGCTTTTTCTCACCGGCGATGATGTAGGCATTTAATACAGTGGAGTTTCGGGCAGCCCTACTTCCAGGAGGCTGGCCTCGCCTACAAAATATTGATCTTAACGAAACTCACGGTAGAGAGAGCCCTTGAGACGGGCTTTCTAATGGTGTAAAACTTGTGAAGATTCAGTATTATTCTGAGGCTGATTTGACCGTGCTTACTTTGTCTTTGTTTCTTTGACAGCTCTGTGTACAAAAATCCCATTGGGGATGCTTTTGAGGAGCGTTCTGAGTAGCCCCACCTCCTGGTCATTTCCGCTATGAAGCTTGCCCTCCGGGTCGCTAAAAGTTTGATTTTCGGATGCAGGGATATCCAAGGCAGACGCAGGTACAAAATTTGTCTCTCTAGCATTTCTAGTATGAGTTATTCCCAACCTTAGCTGAGAAATTATTCCGGACCTTTTTGTGCCGGCTTTTTCTCACCGGCGTTGACGTAGGCATGTAATACAGTGGAGTTTCGGGCAGCCCTACTTCCAGGAGGCTGGCCTCGCCTACAAAATCTTGATCTTAACGAAACTCACGTTAGAGAGAGCCCTTGAGACGGGCTTTCCAATGGTGTAAAACTTGTGAAGATCCAGTATTATTCTGAGGCTGATTTGACCGTGCTTACTTTGTCTTTGTTTCTTTGACAGCTCTGTGTACACAAATTCCATTGGGGGTGCTTTTGAGGAGCGTTCTGAGTAGCCCCAGCTCCTGGTCATTTCCGCTTAGAAGCTTGCCCTCCGGGTCGCTAAAAATTTGATTTTCGGATGCAGGGATATCCAAGGCAGACTCAGGTACAAAATTTGTCTCTTTAGCATTTCTAGTTCATGAGTTATTCCCAATCTTAGCTGAGAAATCATTCAAGACCTTTTTGTGCCGGCTTTTTCTCACCTGCGATGACGTAGGCATTCTATACAGTGGAGTTTCGGACAGCCCTACTTCCAGGAGGCTGGCCTCGCCTACAAAATTTTGATCTTAACGAAACTCACGGTAGAGAGAGCCCTTGAGACGGGCTTTCCAATGGTGTAAAACTTGTGAAGATCCAGTATTATTCTGAGGCTGATTTGACCGTGCTTACTTTGTCTTTGTTTCTTTGACAGCTCTGTGTACAAAAATCCCATTGGGGATGCTTTTGAGGAGCGTTCTGAGTAGCCCCACCTCCTGGTCATTTCCGCTATGAAGCTTGCCGTCCGGGTCGCTAAAAGTTTGATTTTCGGATGCAGGGATATCCAAGACAGACTCAGGTACAAAATTTGTCTCTCTAGCATTTCTAGTTCATGAGTTATTCCCAACCTTAGCTGAGAAATTATTCGGGACCTTTTTGTGCCGGCTTTTTCTCACCGGCGTTGACGTAGGCATGTAATACAGTGGAGTTTCGGGCAGCCCTACTTCCAGGAGGCTGGCCTCGCCTACAAAATCCTGATCTTAACGAAACTCACGGTAGAGAGAGCCCTTGAGACGGGCTTTCCAATGGTGTAAAACCTGTGAAAATCCAGTATTATTCTGAGGCTGATTTGACCGTAGCTCTGTTTACAAAAATCCCATTAGGGATGCTTTTGAGGAGCGTTCTGAGTAGCCCCACCTCCTGGTCATTTCCGCTATGAAGCTTGCCGTCCGGGTCGCTAAAAGTTTAATTTTCGGATGCAGGGATATCCAAGGCAGACTCAGGTACAAAATTTGTCTCTCTAGCATTTCTAGTTCATGAGTTATTCCCAACCTTAGCTGAGAAATTATTCCGGACCTTTTTTGTGCCGGCTTTTTCTCACCGGCGATGACGTAGGCATGTAATACAGAAAAGTTTCGGGCAGCCCTACTTCCAGGAGGCTGGCCTCGCCTACAAAATTTTGATCTTAACGAAACTCACGGTAGAGAGAGCCCTTGAGACGGGCTTTCCAATGGTGTAAAACTTGTGAAGATCCAGTATTATTCTGAGGCTAATTTGACCGTGCTTACTTTGTCTTTGTTTCTTTGACAGGTCTGTTTACAAAAATCCTATTAGGGATGCTTTTGAGGAGCGTTCTGAGTAGCCCCACCTCCTGGTCATTTCCGCTATGAAGCTTGCCGTCCGGGTCGCTAAAAGTTTGATTTTCGGATGCAGGGATATCCAAGGCAGACTCAGGTACAAATTTTGTCTCTTTAGCATTTCTAGTTCATGAGTTATTCCCAACCTTAGCTGAGAAATTGTTCCGGACCTTTTTATGCTGGCGTTTTCTCACCGGCGATGACGTAGGCATGTAATACAGTGGAGTTTCGGGCAGCCCTACTTCCAGGAGGCTGGCCTCGCTTACAAAATCTTGATCTTAACGAAACTCACGGTAGAGAGAGCCCTTGAGACGGGCTTTCCAATGGTGTAAAACCTGTGAATATCCAGTATTATTCTGAGGCTGCTTTGACCGTGCTTACTTTGTCTTTGTTTCTTTGACAGCTCTGTGTACAAAAATCCCATTGGGGATGCTTTTGAGGAGCGTTCTGAGTAGCCCCACCTCCTGGTCATTTCCGCTATGAAGCTTGCCCTCCGGGTCGCTAAAAGTTTGATTTTCGGATGCAGGGATATCCAAGGCAGACTCAGCTACAAAATTTGTCTCTCTAGCATTTCTAGTTCATGAGTTATTCCCAACCTTAGCTGAGAAATTATTCCGGACCTTTTTGTGCCGGCTTTTTCTCACCGGCGTTGACGTAGGCATGTAATACAGTGGAGTTTCGGGCAGCCCTACTTCCAGGAGGCTGGCCTCGCCTACAAAATCCTGATCTTAACGAAACTCACGTTAAAGAGAGCCCTTGAGATGGGCTTTCCAATGGTGTAAAACTTGTGAAGATCCAGTATTATTCTGAGGCTAATTTGACCGTGCTTACTTTGTCTTTGTTTCTTTGACAGCTCTGTTTACAAATATCCCATTAGGGATGCTTTTGAGGGAGCGTTCTGAGTAGCCCCACCTCCTGGTCATTTCCGCTATGAAGCATGCCGTCGGGGTCGCTAAAAGTTTGATTTTCGGATGCAGGGATATCCAAGGCAGACTCAGGTACAAATTTTTTCTCTTTAGCATTTCTAGTTCATGAGTTATTCCCAACCTTAGCTGAGAAATTATTCCGGATCTTTTTGTGCCGGCTTTTTCTCACCGGCGATGACGTAGGCATGTAATACAGAAAAGTTTCGGGCAGCCCTACTTCCAGGAGGCTGGCCTCGCCTACAAAATCCTGATCTTAACGAAACTCACAGTAGAGAGAGCCCTTGAGACGGGCTTTCCAAGGGTGTAAAACCTGTGAAGATCCAGTATTTTTCTGAGGCTGATTTGACCGTGCTTACTTTGTCTTTGTTTCTTTGACAGCTCTGTGTACAAAAATCCCATTGGGGATGCTTTTGAGGAGCGTTCTGAGTAGCCCCACCTCCTGGTCATTTCCGCTATGAAGCTTGCCCTCCAGGTCGCTAAAAGTTTGATTTTCAGATGCAGGGATATCCAAGGCAGACTCAGGTACAAAATTTGTCTCTCTAGCATTTCTAGTTCATGAGTTATTCCCAACCTTAGCTGAGAAATTATTCCGGACCTTTTTGTGCCGGCTTTTTCTCACCGGCGTTGACGTAGGCATGTAATACAGTGGAGTTTCGGGCAGCCCTACTTCCAGGAAGCTGGCCTCGCCTACAAAATCCTGATCTTAACGAAACTCACGTTAGAGAGAGCCCTTGAGACGGGCTTTCCAATGGTGTAAAACTTGTGAAGATCCAGTATTATTCTGAGGCTGATTTGACCGTGCTTACTTTGTCTTTGTTTCTTTGACAGCTCTGTGTACAAAAATTCCATTGGGGGTGCTTTTGAGGAGCGTTCTGAGTAGCCCCAGCTCCTGGTCATTCCGCTATGAAGCTTGCCCTCCGGGTCGCTAAAAGTTTGATTTTCGGATGCAGGGATATCCAAGGCAGACTCAGGTACAAAATTTGTCTCTTTAGCATTTCTAGTTCATGAGTTATTCCCAACCTTAGCTGAGAAATTATTCAAGACCTTTTTGTGCCGGCTTTTTCTCACCTGCGATGACGTAGGCATGCTATACAGTGGAGTTTCGGGCAGCCCTACTTCCAGGAGGCTGGCCTCGCCTACAAAATTTTGATCTTAACGAAACTCACGGTAGAGAGAGCCCTTGAGACGGGCTTTCCAATGGTGTAAAACCTGTGAAGATCCAGTATTATTCTGAGGCTGATTTGACCGTGCTTACTTTGTCTTTGTTTCTTTGACAGCTCTGTGTACAAAAATCCCATTGGGGATGCTTTTGAGGAGCGTTCTGAGTAGCCCCACCTCCTGGTCATTTCCGCTATGAAGCTTGCCGTCCGGGTCGCTAAAAGTTTGATTTTCGGATGCAGGGATATCCAAGACAGACTCAGGTACAAAATTTGTCTCTCTAGCATTTCTAGTTCATGAGTTATTCCCAACCTTAGCTGAGAAATTATTCGGGACCTTTTTGTGCCGGCTTTTTCTCACCGGCGTTGACGTAGGCATGTAATACAGTGGAGTTTCGGGCAGCCCTACTTCCAGGAGGCTGGCCTCGCCTACAAAATCCTGATCTTAACGAAACTCACGGTAGAGAGAGCCCTTGAGACGGGCTTTCCAATGGTGTAAAACCTGTGAAAATCCAGTATTATTCTGAGGCTGATTTGACCGTAGCTCTGTTTACAAAAATCCCATTAGGGATGCTTTTGAGGAGCGTTCTGAGTAGCCCAACCTCCTGGTCATTTCCGCTATGAAGCTTGCCGTCCGGGTCGCTAAAAGTTTAATTTTCGGATGCAGGGATATCCAAGGCAGACTCAGGTACAAAATTTGTCTCTCTAGCATTTCTAGTTCATGAGTTATTCCCAACCTTAGCTGAGAAATTATTCCGGACCTTTTTTGTGCCGGCTTTTTCTCACCGGCGATGACGTAGGCATGTAATACAGAAAAGTTTCGGGCAGCCCTACTTCCAGGAGGCTGGCCTCGCCTACAAAATTTTGATCTTAACGAAACTCACGGTAGAGAGAGCCCTTGAGACGGGCTTTCCAATGGTGTAAAACTTGTGAAGATCCAGTATTATTTTGAGGCTAATTTGACCGTGCTTACTTTGTCTTTGTTTCTTTGACAGGTCTGTTTACAAAAATCCTATTAGGGATGCTTTTGAGGAGCGTTCTGAGTAGCCCCACCTCCTGGTCATTTCCGCTATGAAGCTTGCCGTCCGGGTCGCTAAAAGTTTGATTTTCGGATGCAGGGATATCCAAGGCAGACTCAGGTACAAATTTTGTCTCTTTAGCATTTCTAGTTCATGAGTTATTCCCAACCTTAGCTGAGAAATTGTTCCGGACCTTTTTATGCTGGCTTTTTCTCACCGGCGATGACGTAGGCATGTAATACAGTGGAGTTTCGGGCAGCCCTACTTCCAGGAGGCTGGCCTCGCTTACAAAATCTTGATCTTAACGAAACTCACGGTAGAGAGAGCCCTTGAGACGGGCTTTCCAATGGTGTAAAACCTGTGAATATCCAGTATTATTCTGAGGCTGCTTTGACCGTGCTTACTTTGTCTTTGTTTCTTTGACAGCTCTGTGTACAAAAATCCCATTGGGGATGCTTTTGAGGAGCGTTCTGAGTAGCCCCACCTCCTGGTCATTTCCGCTATGAAGCTTGCCCTCCGGGTCGCTAAAAGTTTGATTTTCGGATGCAGGGATATCCAAGGCAGACTCAGCTACAAAAATTGTCTCTCTAGCATTTCTAGTTCATGAGTTATTCCCAACCTTAGCTGAGAAATTATTCCGGACCTTTTTGTGCCGGCTTTTTCTCACCGGCGTTGACGTAGGCATGTAATACAGTGGAGTTTCGGGCAGCCCTACTTCCAGGAGGCTGGCCTCGCCTACAAAATCCTGATCTTAACGAAACTCTCGTAAAAGAGAGCCCTTGAGATGGGCTTTCCAATGGTGTAAAACTTGTGAAGATCCAGTATTATTCTGAGGCTAATTTGACCGTGCTTACTTTGTCTTTGTTTCTTTGACAGCTCTGTTTACAAATATCCCATTAGGGATGCTTTTGAGGGAGCGTTCTGAGTAGCCCCACCTCCTGGTCATTTCCGCTATGAAGCTTGCCGTCGGGGTCGCTAAAAGTTTGATTTTCGGATGCAGGGATATCCAAGGCAGACTCAGGTACAAATTTTTTCTCTTTAGCATTTCTAGTTCATGAGTTATTCCCAACCTTAGCTGAGAAATTATTCCGGATCTTTTTGTGCCGGCTTTTTCTCACCGGCGATGACGTAGGCATGTAATACAGAAAAGTTTCGGGCAGCCCTACTTCCAGGAGGCTGGCCTCGCCTACAAAATCCTGATCTTAACGAAACTCACGGTAGAGAGAGCCTTTGAGACGGGCTTTCCAATGGTGTAAAACCTGTGAAGATCCAGTATTATTCTGAGGCTGATTTGACCGTGCTTACTTTGTCTTTGTTTCTTTGACAGCTCTGTGTACAAAAATCCCATTGGGGATGCTTTTGAGGAGCGTTCTGAGTAGCCCCACCTGCTGGTCATTTCCGCTATGAAGCTTGCCGTCCGGGTCGCTAAAAGTTTGATTTTTGGATGCAGGGATATCCAAGGCAGACTCAGGTACAAAATTTGTCTCTCTAGCATTTCTAGTTCATGAGTTATTCCCAACCTTAGCTGAGAAATTATTCGGGACCTTTTTGTGCCGGCTTTTTCACACCGGCGTTGACGTAGGCATGTAATACAGTGGAGTTTCGGGCAGCCCTACTTCCAGGAGGCTGGCCTCGCCTACAAAATCCTGATCTTAACGAAACTCACGGTAGAGAGAGCCCTTGAGACGGGCTTTCCAATGGTGTAAAACCTGTGAAGATCCAGTATTATTCTGAGGCTGCTTTGACCGTGCTTACTTTGTCTTTGTTTCTTTGACAGCTCTGTGTAAAAAAATCCCATTGGCGATGCTTTTGAGGAGCGTTCTGAGTAGCCCCACCTCCTGGTCATTTCCGCTATGAAGCTTGCCCTCCGGGTCGCAAAAAGTTTGATTTTCGGATGCAGGGATATCCAAGGCAGACTCAGGTACAAAATTGTCTCTCTAGCATTTCTAGTTCATGAGTTATTCCCAACCTTAGCTGAGAAATTATTCCGGACCTTTTTGTGCCGGCTTTTTCTCACCGGCGTTGACGTAGGCATGTAATACAGTGGAGTTTCGGGCAGCCCTACTTCCAGGAGGCTGGCCTCGCCTACAAAATCCTGATCTTAACGAAACTCACGTTAAAGAGAGCCCTTGAGATGGGCTTTCCAATGGTGTAAAACTTGTGAAAATCCAGTATTATTCTGAGGCTGATTTGACCGTGCTTACTTTGACTTTGTTTCTTTGACAGCTCTGTTTACAAAAATCCCATTGGGGATGCTTTTGAGGAGCGTTCTGAGTAGCCCCACCTCCTGGTCATTTCCGCTATGAAGCTTGCCGTCCGGGTCGCTAAAAGTTTGATTTTCGGAGTCAGGGATATCCAAGGCAGACTCAGGTACAAATTTTTTCTCTTTAGCATTTCTAGTTCATGAGTTATTCCCAACCTTAGCTGAGAAATTATTCCGGACCTTTTTGTGCCGGCTTTTTCTCACCGGCGATGACGTAGGCATGTAATACAGAAAAGTTTCGGGCAGCCCTACTTCCAGGAGGCTGGCCTCGCCTACAAAATCCTGATCTTAACGAAACTCACGGTAGAGAGAGCCCTTGAGACGGGCTTTCCAATGGTGTAAAACCTGTGAAGATCCAGTACTATCACAGAGGCTGATTTGACCGTGCTTACTTTGTCTTTGTTTCTTTGACAGCTCTGTGTACAAAAATCCCATTGGGGATGCTTTTGAGGAGCGTTCTGAGTAGCCCCACCTCCTGGTCATTTCCGCTATAAAGCTTGCCCTCCGGGTCGCTAAAAGATTGATTTTCGGATGCAGGGATATCCAAGGCAGACTCAGGTACAAAATTTGTCTCTCTAGCATTTCTAGTTCATGAGTTATTCCCAACCTTAGCTGAGAAATTATTCGGGACCTTTTTGTGCCGGCTTTTTCTCACCGGCGTTGACGTAGGCATGTAATACAGTGGAGTTTCGGGCAGCCCTACTTCCAGGAGGCTGGCCTCGCCTACAAAATCCTGATCTTAACGAAACTCACGGTAGAGAGAGCCCTTGAGACGGGCTTTCCAATGGTGTAAAACCTGTGAAGATCCAGTATTATTCTGAGGCTGATTTGACCGTGCTTACTTTGTCTTTGTTTCTTTGACAGCTCTGTGTACAAAAATCCCATTGGGGATGCTTTTGAGGAGCGTTCTGAGTAGCCCCACCTGCTGGTCATTTCCGCTATGAAGCTTGCCGTCCTGGTCGCTAAAAGTTTGATTTTCGGATGCAGGGATATCCAAGGCAGACTCAGGTACAAAATTTGTCTCTCTAGCATTTCTAGTTCATGAGTTATTCCCAACCTTAGCTGAAAACTTATTCCGACCTTTTTGTGCTGGCTTTTTCTCACCGGCATTGACGTAGGCATGTACTACAGTGGAGTTTCGGGCAGCCCTACTTCCAGGAGGCTGGCCTCGCCTACAAAATCCTGATCTTAACGAAACTCACGGTAGAGATAGCCCTTGAGACGGGCTTTCCAATGGTGTAAAACCTGTGAAGATCCAGTATTATTCTGAGGCTGATTTGACCGTGCTTACTTTGTCTTTGTTTCTTTGACAGCTCTGTGTACAAAAATCCCATTGGGGATGCTTTTGAGGAGCGTTCTGAGTAGCCCCACCTCCTGGTCATTTCCGCTATGAAGCTTGCCCTCCGGGTCGCTAAAAGATTGATTTTCGGATGCAGGGATATCCAAGGCAGACTCAGGTACAAAATTTGTCTCTCTAGCATTTCTAGTTCATGAGTTATTCCCAACCTTAGCTGAGAAATTATTCGGGACCTTTTTGTGCCGGCTTTTTCTCACCGGCGTTGACGTAGGCATGTAATACAGTGGAGTTTCGGGCAGCCCTACTTCCAGGAGGCTGGCCTCGCCTACAAAATCCTGATCTTAACGAAACTCACGGTAGAGAGAGCCCTTGAGACGGGCTTTCCAATGGTGTAAAACCTGTGAAGATCCAGTATTATTCTGAGGCTGATTTGACCGTGCTTACTTTGTCTTTGTTTCTTTGACAGCTCTGTGTACAAAAATCCCATTGGGGATGCTTTTGAGGAGCGTTCTGAGTAGCCCCACCTCCTGGTCATTTCCGCTATGAAGCTTGCCGTCCTGGTCGCTAAAAGTTTGATTTTCGGATGCAGGGATATCCAAGGCAGACTCAGGTACAAAATTTGTCTCTCTAGCATTTCTAGTTCATGAGTTATTCCCAACCTTAGCTGAAAACTTATTCCGACCTTTTTGTGCCGGCTTTTTCTCACCGGCATTGACGTAGGCATGTACTACAGTGGAGTTTCGGGCAGCCCTACTTCCAGGAGGCTGGCCTCGCCTACAAAATCCTGATCTTAACGAAACTCACGGTAAAGAGAGCCCTTGAGACGGGCTTACCAATGGTGTAAAACTTGTGAAGATCCAGTATTTTTCTGAGGCTGATTTGACCGTGCTTACTTTGTCTTTGTTTCTTTGACAGCTCTGTTTACAAAAATCCCATTAGGGATGCTTTTGAGGAGCGTTCTGAGTAGCCCCACCTGCTGGTCATTTCCGCTATGAAGCTTGCCGTCCGGGTCGCTAAAAGTTTGATTTTCGGATGCAGGGATATCCAAGGCAGACTCAGATACAAAATTTGTCTCTCTAGCATTTCTAGTTCATGAGTTATTCCCAACCTTAGCTGAGAAATTATTCTGGACCTTTTTGTGCCGGCTTTTTCTCACCGGCGTTGACGTAGGCATGTAATACAGTGGAGTTTCGGGCAGCCCTACTTCCAGGAGGCTGGCCTCGCCTACAAAATCTTGATCTTAACGAAACTCACAGTAGAGAGAGCCCTTGCGACGGGCTTTCCAATGGTGTAAAACTTGTGATAACCAGTATTATTCTGAGGCTAATTTGACCGTGCTTACTTTGTCTTTGTTTCTTTGACAGGTCTGTTTACAAAAATCCTATTAGGGATGCTTTTGAGGAGCGTTCTGAGTAGTCCCACCTTCTGGTCATTTCCGCTATGAAGCTTGCCGTCCGGGTCGCTCAAAGTTTGATTTTCGGATGCAGGGATATCCAAGGCAGACTCAGGTACAAATTTTGTCTCTTTAGCATTTCTAGTTCATGAGTTATTCCCAACCTAAGCTGAGAAATTGTTCCGGACCTTTTTGTGCTGGCTTTTTCTCACCGGCGATGACGTAGGCATGTAATACAGTGGAGTTTCGGGCAGGCCTACTTCCAGGAGGCTGGCCTCGCTTGCAAAATCCTGATCTTAACGAAACTCACGGTAAAGAGAGCCCTTGAGACGGGCTTTCCAATGGTGTAAAACTTGTGAAGATCCAGTATTATTCTGAGGCTGCTTTGACCGTGCTTACTTTGACTTTGTTTCTTTGACAGCTCTGTTTACAAAAATCCCATTAGGGATGCTTTTGAGGAGCGTTCTGAGTAGCCCCACCTCCTGGTCATTTCCGCTATGAAGCTTGCCGTCCGGGTCGCTAAAAGTTTGATTTTCGGATGCAGGAATATCCAAGGCAGACTCAGGTACAAATTTTTTCTCTTTAGCATTTCTAGTTCATGAGTTATTCCCAACCTTAGCTGAGAAATTATTCCGGACCTTTTTGTGCCGGCTTTTTCTCACCGGCGATGACCTAGGCATGTAATACAGAAAAGTTTCGGGCAGCCCTACTTCCAGGAGGCTGGCCTCGCCTACAAAATCCTGATCTTAACGAAACTCACGGTAGAGAGAGCCTTTGAGACGGGCTTTCCAATGGTGTAAAACTTGTGAAGATCCAGTATTATTCTGAGGCTGATTTGACCGTGCTTACTTTGTCTTTGTTTCTTTGACAGCTCTGTTTACAAAAATCCCATTAGGGATGTTTTTGAGGAGCGTTCTGAGTAGCCCCACCTCCTGGTCATTTCCGCTATGAAGCTTGCCGTCCGGGTCGCTAAAAGTTTGATCTTCGGATGCAGGGATATCCAAGGCAGACTCGGGTACAAATTTTGTCTCTTTAGCAATTCTAGTTCATGAGTTATTCCCAACCTTAGCTGAGAAATTATTCCGGACCTTTTTTTGCTGGCTTTTTCTCACCGGCGATGACGTAGGCATGTAATACAGTGGAGTTTCGGGCAGCCCTACTTCCAGGAGGCTGGCCTCGCCTACAAAATCCTGATCTTAACGAAACTCACGGTAGAGAGAGCCCTTGAGACGGGCTTTCCAATGGTGTAAAACCTGTGAAGATCCAGTATTTTTCTGAGGCTGATTTGACCGTGCTTACTTTGTCTTTGTTTCTTTGACAGCTCTGTGTACAAAAATCCCATTGGGGATGCTTTTGAGGAGCGTTCTGAGTAGCCCCACCTCCTGGTCCTTTCCGCTATGAAGCCTGCCGTCCGGGTCGCTAAAAGTTTGATTTTCGGATGCAGGGATATCCAAGGCAGACTCAGGTACAAAATTTGTCTCTCTAGCATTTCTAGTTCATGAGTTATTCCCAACCTTAGCTGAAAACTTATTCCGACCTTTTTGTGCCGGTTTTTCTCACCGGCATTGACGTAGGCATGTAATACAGTGGAGTTTCGGGCAGCCCTACTTCCAGGAGGCTGGCCTCGCCTACAAAATCCTGATCTTAACGAAACTCACGGTAAAGAGAGCCCTAGAGACGGGCTTACCAATGGTGTAAAACTTGTGAAGATCCAGTATTTTTCTGAGGCTGATTTGACCGTGCTTACTTTGTCTTTGTTTCTTTGACAGCTCTGTTTACAAAAATCCCATTAGTGATGCTTTTGAGGAGCGTTCTGAGTAGCCCCACCTCCTGGTCCTTTCCGCTATGAAGCCTGCCGTCCGGGTCGCTAAAGTTTGATTTTCGGATGCAGGGATATCCAAGGCAGACTCAGGTACAAAATTTGTCTCTCTAGCATTTCTAGTTCATGAGTTATTCCCAACCTTAGCTGAGAAATTATTCTGGACCTTTTTGTGCCGGCTTGTTCTCACCGGCGTTGACGTAGGCATGTAATACAGTGGAGTTTCGGGCAGCCCTACTTCCAGGAGGCTGGCCTCGCCTACAAAATCCTGATCTTAACGAAACCCACGGTAGAGAGAGCCCTTGAGACGGGCTTTCCAATGGTGTAAAACCTGTGAAGATCCAGTATTATTCTGAGGCTGATTTGACCGTGCTTACTTTGTCTTTGTTTCTGTGACAGCTCTGTGTACAAAAATCCCATTGGGGATGCTTTTGAGGAGCGTTCTGATTAGCCCCACCTCCTGGTCATTTCCGCTATGAAGCTTGCCCTCCGGGTCGCTAAAAGTTTGATTTTCGGATGCAGAGATATCCAAGGCAGACTCAGGTACAAAATTTGTCTCTCTAGCATTTCTAGTTCATGAGTTATTCCCAACCTTAGCTGAGAAATTATTCCGGACCTTTTTGTGCCGGCTTTTTCTCACCGGCGTTGACGTAGGCATGTAATACAGTGGAGTTTCGGGCAGCCCTACTTCCAGGAGGCTGGCCTCGCCTACAAAATCCTGATCTTAACGAAACTCACGGTAGACAGAGCCCTTGAGACGGGCTTTCCAATGGTGTAAAACCTGTGAAGATCCAGTATTATTCTGAGGCTGATTTGACCGTGCTTACTTTGTCTTTGTTTCTTTGACAGCTCTGTTTACAAAAATCCCATTAGGGATGCTTTTGAGGAGCGTTCTGAGTAGCCCCACCTCCTGGTCATTTCCGCTATGAAGCTTGCCGTCCGGGTCGCTAAAAGTTTAATTTTCGGATGCAGGGATATCCAAGGCAGACTCAGGTACAAATTTTGTCTCTTTAGCATTTCTAGTTCATGAGTTATTCCCAACCTTAGCTGAGAAATTGTTCAGGACCTTTTTGTGCTGGCTTTTTCTCACCGGCGATGACGTAGGCATGTAATACAGTGGAGTTTCGGGCAGCCCTACTTCCAGGAGGCTGGCCTCGCCTACAAAATCCTGATCTTAACGAAACTCACGGTAGAGAGAGCCCTTGAGACGGGCTTTCCAATGGTGTAAAACCTGTGAAGATCCAGTATTATTCTGAGGCTGATTTGACCGTGCTTACTTTGTCTTTGTTTCTTTGACAGCTCTGTTTACAAAAATCCCATTGGGGATGCTTTTGAGGAGCGTTCTGAGTAGCCCCACCTCCTGGTCATTTCCGCTATGAAGCTTGCCCTCCGGGTCGCTAAAAGATTGATTTTCGGATGCAGGGATATCCAAGGCAGACTCAGGTACAAAATTTGTCTCTCTAGCATTTCTAGTTCATGAGTTATTCCCAACCTTAGCTGAGAAATTATTCGGGACCTTTTTGTGCCGGCTTTTTCTCACCGGCGTTGACGTAGGCATGTAATACAGTGGAGTTTCGGGCAGCCCTACTTCCAGGAGGCTGGCCTCGCCTACAAAATCCTGATCTTAACGAAACTCACGGTAGAGAGAGCCCTTGAGACGTGCTTTCCAATGGTGTAAAACCTGTGAAGATCCAGTATTAATCTGAGGCTGATTTGACCGTGCTTACTTTGTCTTTGTTTCTTTGACAGCTCTGTGTACAAAAATCCCATTGGGGATGCTTTTGAGGAGCGTTCTGAGTAGCCCCACCTCCTGGTCATTTCCGCTATGAAGCTTGCCCTCCGGGTCGCTAAAAGTTTGATTTTCGGATGCAGGGATATCCAAGGCAGACTCAGGTACAAAATTTGTCTCTCTAGCATTTCTAGTTCATGAATTATTCCCAACCTTAGCTGAGAAATTATTCCGGACCTTTTTGTGCCGGCTTTTTCTCACCGGCGTTGACGTAGGCATGTAATACAGTGGAGTTTCGGGCAGCACTACTTCCAGGAGGCTGGCCTCGCCTACAAAATCCTGATCTTAACGAAACTCACGGTAGACAGAGCCCTTGAGACGGGCTTTATAATGGTGTAAAACCTGTGAAGATCCAGTAATATTCTGAGGCTGATTTGACCGTGCTTACTTTGTCTTTGTTTCTTTGACAGCTCTGTTTACAAAAATCCCATTAGGGATGCTTTTGAGGAGCGTTCTGAGTAGCCCCACCTCCTGGTCATTTCCGCTATGAAGCTTGCCGTCCGGGTCGCTAAAAGTTTGATTTTCGAATGCAGGGATATCCAAGGCAGACTCAGGTACAAATTTTGTCTCTTTAGCATTTCTAGTTCATTAGTTATTCCCAACCTTAGCTGAGAAATTATTCCGGACCTTTTTGTGCCGGCTTTTTCTCACCGGCGTTGACGTAGGCATGTAATACAGTGGAGTTTCGGGCAGCCCTACTTCCAGGAGGCTGGCCTCGCCTACAAAATCCTGATCTTAACGAAACTCACGGTAGAGAGAGCCCTTGAGACGGGCTTTCCAATGGTGTAAAACCTGTGAAGATCCAGTATTATTCTGAGGCTGATTTGACCGTGCTTACTTTGTCTTTGTTTCTTTGACAGCTCTGTGTACAAAAATCCCATTGGGGATGCTTTTGAGGAGCGTTCTGAGTAGCCCCACCTCCTGGTCATTTCCGCTATGAAGCTTGCCCTCCGGGTCGCTAAAAGATTGATTTTCGGATGCAGGGATATCCAAGGCAGACTCAGGTACAAAATTTGTCTCTCTAGCATTTCTAGTTCATGAGTTATTCCCAACCTTAGCTGAAAACTTATTCCGACCTTTTTGTGCCGGCTTTTTCTCACCGGCGTTGACGTAGGCATGTAATACAGTGGAGTTTCGGGCAGCCCTACTTCCAGGAGGCTGGCCTCGCCTACAAAATCCTGATCTTAACGAAACTCACGGTAGAGAGAGCCCTTGAGACGGGCTTTCCAATGGTGTAAAACCTGTGAAGATCCAGTATTATTCTGAGGCTGATTTGACCGTGCTTACTTTGTCTTTGTTTCGTTGACAGCTCTGTGTACAAAAATCCCATTGGGGATGCTTTTGAGGAGCGTTCTGAGTAGCCCCACCTCCTGGTCATTTCCGCTATGAAGCTTGCCCTCCGGGTCGCTAAAAGATTGATTTTCGGATGCAGGGATATCCAAGGCAGACTCAGGTACAAAATTTGTCTCTCTAGCATTTCTAGTTCATGAGTTATTCCCAACCTTAGCTGAGAAATTATTCCGGACCTTTTTGTGCCGGCTTTTTCTCACCGGCGTTGACGTAGGCATGTAATACAGTGGAGTTTCGGGCAGCCCTACTTCCAGGAGGCTGGCCTCGCCTACAAAATCCTGATCTTAACGAAACTCACGGTAGAGAGAGCCCTTGAGACGGGCTTTCCAATGGTGTAAAACTTGTGAAGATCCAGTATTATTCTGAGGCTGATTTGACCGTGCTTACTTTGTCTTTGTTTCTTTGACAGCTCTGTGTACAAAAATCCCATTGGGGATGCTTTTGAGGAGCGTTCTGAGTAGCCCCACCTCCTGGTCATTTCCGCTATGAAGCTTGCCCTCCGGGTCGCTAAAAGTTTGATTTCGGATGCAGGGATATCCAAGGCAGACTCAGGTACAAAATTTGTCTCTCTAGCATTTCTAGTTCATGAGTTATTCCCAACCTTAGCTGAGAAATTATTCCGGAGCTTTTTGTGCCGGCTTTTTCTCACCGGCGTTGACGTAGGCATGTAATACAGTGGAGTTTCGGGCAGCACTACTTCCAGGAGGCTGGCCTCGCCTACAAAATCCTGATCTTAACGAAACTCACGGTAGACAGAGCCCTTGAGACGGGCTTTATAATGGTGTAAAACCTGTGAAGATCCAGTAATATTCTGAGGCTGATTTGACCGTGCTTACTTTGTCTTTGTTTCTTTGACAGCTCTGTGTACCAAAATCCCATTGGGGATGCTTTTGAGGAGCGTTCTGAGTAGCCCCACCTCCTGGTCATTTCCGCTATGAAGCTTGCCCTCCGGGTCGCTAAAAGTTTGATTTTCGGATGCAGGGATATCCAAGGCAGACTCAGGTACAAAATTTGTCTCTCTAGCATTTCTAGTTCATGAGTTATTCCCAACCTTAGCTGAGAAATTATTCCGGACCTTTTTGTGCCGGCTTTTTCTCACCGGCGTTGACGTAGGCATGTAATACAGTGGAGTTTCGGGCAGCACTACTTCCAGGAGGCTGGCCTCGCCTACAAAATCCTGATCTTAACGAAACTCACGGTAGACAGAGCCCTTGAGACGGGCTTTATAATGGTGTAAAACCTGTGAAGATCCAGTAATATTCTGAGGCTGATTTGACCGTGCTTACTTTGTCTTTGTTTCTTTGACAGCTCTGTTAACAAAAATCCCATTAGGGATGCTTTTGAGGAGCGTTCTGAGTAGCCCCACCTCCTGGTCATTTCCGCTATGAAGCTTGCCATCCGGGTCGCTAAAAGTTTGATTTTCGGATGCAGGGATATCCAAGGCAGACTCAGGTACAAATTTTGTCTCTTTAGCATTTCTAGTTCATGAGTTATTCCCAACCTTAGCTGAGAAATTGTTCAGGACCTTTTTGTGCTGTCTTTTTCTCACCGGCGATGACGTAGGCATGTAATACAGTGGAGTTTCGGGCAGCTCTACTTCCAGGAGGCTGGCCTCGCCTACAAAATCCTGATCTTAACGAAACTCACGGTAGAGAGAGCCCTTGAGACGTGCTTTCCAATGGTGTAAAACCTGTGAAGATCCAGTATTATTCTGAGGCTGATTTGACCGTGCTTACTTTGTCTTTGTTTCTTTGACAGCTCTGTGTACATAAATCCCATTGGGGATGCTTTTGAGGAGCGTTCTGAGTAGCCCCACCTCCTGGTCATTTCCGCTATGAAGCTTGCCTTTCGGGTCGCTAAAAGTTTGATTTCGGATGCAGGGATATCCAAGGCAGACTCAGGTACGAAATTTGTCTCTCTAGCATTTCTAGTTCATGAGTTATTCCCAACCTTAGCTGAGAAATTATTCCGGACCTTTTTGTGCTGGCTTTTTCTCACCGGCGATGACGTAGGCATGTAATACAGTGGAATTTCGGGCAGCCCTACTTCCAGGAGGCTGGCCTCGCCTACAAAATCCTGATCTTAACGAAACTCACGGTAGAGAGAGCCCTTGAGACGGGCTTTCCAATGGTGTAAAACCTGTGAAGATCCAGTATTATTCTGAGGCTGATTTGACCGTGCTTACTTTGTCTTTGTTTCTTTGACAGCTCTGTGTACAAAAATCCCATTGGGATGCTTTTGAGGAGCGTTCTGAGTTGCCCCACCTCCTGGTCATTTCCGCTATGAAGCTTGCCCTCCGGGTCGCTAAAAGTTTGATTTTCGGATGCAGGGATATCCAAGGCAGACTCAGGTACAAAATATGTCTCTCTAGCATTTCTAGTTCATGAGTTATTCCCAACCTTAGCTGAGAAATTATTCCGGACCTTTTTGTGCCGGCTTTTTCTCACCGGCGTTGACGTAGGCATGTAATACAGTGGAGTTTCGGGCAGCACTACTTCCAGGAGGCTGGCCTCGCCTACAAAATCCTGATCTTAACGAAACTCACGGTAGACAGAGCCCTTGAGACGGGCTTTATAATGGTGTAAAACCTGTGAAGATCCAGTAATATTCTGAGGCTGATTTGACCGTGCTTACTTTGTCTTTGTTTCTTTGACAGCTCTGTTAACAAAAATCCCATTAGGGATGCTTTTGAGGAGCGTTCTGAGTAGCCCCACCTCCTGGTCATTTCCGCTATGAAGCTTGCCATCCGGGTCGCTAAAAGTTTGATTTTCGGATGCAGGGATATCCAAGGCAGACTCAGGTACAAATTTTGTCTCTTTAGCATTTCTAGTTCATGAGTTATTCCCAACCTTAGCTGAGAAATTGTTCAGGACCTTTTTGTGCTGTCTTTTTCTCACCGGCGATGACGTAGGCATGTAATACAGTGGAGTTTCGGGCAGCTCTACTTCCAGGAGGCTGGCCTCGCCTACAAAATCCTGATCTTAACGAAACTCACGGTAGAGAGAGCCCTTGAGACGTGCTTTCCAATGGTGTAAAACCTGTGAAGATCCAGTATTATTCTGAGGCTGATTTGACCGTGCTTACTTTGTCTTTGTTTCTTTGACAGCTCTGTGTACAAAAATCCCATTGGGGATGCTTTTGAGGAGCGTTCTGAGTAACCCCACCTCCTGGTCATTTCCGCTATGAAGCTTGCCCTTCGGGTCGCTAAAAGTTTGATTTCGGATGCAGGGATATCCAAGGCAGACTCAGGTACGAAATTTGTCTCTCTAGCATTTCTAGTTCATGAGTTATTCCCAACCTTAGCTGAGAAATTATTCCGGACTTTTTTGTGCTGGCTTTTTTCTCACCGGCGATGACGTAGGCATGTAATACAGTGGAATTTCGGGCAGCCCTACTTCCAGGAGGCTGGCCTCGCCTACAAAATCCTGATCTTAACGAAACTCACGGTACAGAGAGCCCTTGAGACGGGCTTTCCAATGGTGTAAAACCTGTGAAGATCCAGTATTATTCTGAGGCTGATTTGACCGTGCTTACTTTGTCTTTGTTTCTTTGACAGCTCTGTGTACAAAAATCCCATTGGGATGCTTTTGAGGAGCGTTCTGAGTTGCCCCACCTCCTGGTCATTTCCGCTATGAAGCTTGCCCTCCGGGTCGCTAAAAGTTTAATTTTCGGATGCAGGGATATCCAAGGCAGACTCAGGTACAAAATTTGTCTCTCTAGCATTTCTAGTTCATGAGTTATTCCCAACCTTAGCTGAGAAATTATTCCGGACCTTTTTGTGCCGGCTTTTTCTCACCGGCGTTGACGTAGGCATGTAATACAGTGGAGTTTCGGGCAGCCCTACTTCCAGGAGGCTGGCCTCGCCTACAAAATCCTGATCTTAACGAAACTCACGGTAGAGAGAGCCCTTGAGACTGGCTTTCCAATGGTGTAAAACCTGTGAAGATCCAGTATTAATCTGAGGCTGATTTGACCGTGCTTACTTTGTCTTTGTTTCTTTGACAGCTCTGTGTACAAAAATCCCATTGGGGATGCTTTTGAGGAGCGTTCTGAGTAGCTCCACCTCCTGGTCATTTCCGCTATGAAGCTTGCCCTCCTGGTCGCTTAAAGTTTGATTTTCGGATGCAGGGATATCCAAGGCAGACTCAGGTACGAAATTTGTCTCTCTAGCATTTCTAGTTCATGAGTTATTCCCAACCTTAGCTGAGAAATTATTCCGGACCTTTTTGTGCTGGCTTTTTCTCACCGGCGATGACGTAGGCATGTAATACAGTGGAGTTTCGGGCAGCCCTACTTCCAGGAGGCTGGCCTCGCCTACAAAATCCTGATCTTAACGAAACTCACGGTAGAGAGAGCCCTTGAGACGGGCTTTCCAATGGTGTAAAACTTGTGAAGATCCAGTATTATTCTGAGGCTGATTTGACCGTGCTTACTTTGTCTTTGTTTCTTTGACAGCTCTGTGTACAAAAATCCCATTGGGGATGCTTTTGAGGAGCGTTCTGAGTAGCCCCACCTCCTGGTCATTTCCATTATGAAGCTTACCCTCCGGGTCGCTAAAAGTTTGATTTTCGGATGCAGGGATATCCAAGGCAGACTCAGGTACAAATGTTGTCTCTTTAGCATTTCTAGTTCATGAGTTATTCCCAACCTTAGCTGAGAAATTGTTCCGGACCTTTTTGTGCTGGCTTTTTCTCACCGGCGATGACGTAGGCATGTAATACAGTGGAGTTTCGGGCAGCCCTACTTCCAGGAGGCTGGCCTCGCCTACAAAATCCTGATCTTAACAAAACTCACGGTAGAGAGAGCCCTTGAGACGGGCTTTCCAATGGTGTAAAACCTGTGAAGATCCAGTATTATTCTGAGGCTGATTTGACCGTGCTTACTTTGTCTTTGTTTCTTTGACAGCTCTGTGTACAAAAATCCCATTGGGGATGCTTTTGAGGAGCGTTCTGAGTAGCCCCACCTCCTGGTCATTTCCATTATGAAGCTTGCCCTCCGGGTCGCTAAAAGTTTGATTTTCGGATGCAGGGATATCCAAGGCAGACTCAGGTACAAAGGTTGTCTCTTTAGCATTTCTAGTTCATGAGTTATTCCCAACCTTAGCTGAGAAATTGTTCCGGACCTTTTTGTGCTGGCTTTTTCTCACCGGCGATGACGTAGGCATGTAATACAGTGGAGTTTCGGGCAGCCCTACTTCCAGGAGGCTGGCCTCGCCTACAAAATCCTGATCTTAACAAAACTCACGGTAGAGAGAGCCCTTGAGACGGGCTTTCCAATGGTGTAAAACCTGTGAAGATCCAGTATTATTCTGAGGCTGATTTGACCGTGCTTACTTTGTCTTTGTTTCTTTGACAGCTCTGTGTACAAAAATCCCATTGGGGATGCTTTTGAGGAGCGTTCTGAGTAGCCCCACCTCCTGGTCATTTCCGCTATGAAGCTTGCCCTCCGGGTCGCTAAAAAATTGATTTTCGGATGCAGGGATATCCAAGGCAGACTCAGGTACAAAATTTGTCTCTCTAGCATCTCTAGTTCATGAGTTATTCCCAACCTTAGCTGAGAAATTATTCCGGACCTTTTTGTGCCGGCTTTTTCTCACCGGCGATGTCGTAAGCATGTAATACAGAAAAGTTTCGGGCAGCCCTACTTCCAGGAGGCTGGCCTCGCCTACAAAATCCTGATCTTAACGAAACTCACGTTAGAGAGAGCCCTTGAGACGGGCTTTCCAATGGTGTAAAACTTGTGAAGATCCAGGTATGAAGCTTGGATATCCAAGGAAGAGTCAGGTACAAATTTTGTCTGTCTAGCATGCCTAGATCGGGAGTTATTCACTGTCTTAGCCAAAATTTTATTTCGGACTTTTCTGTGCCGGCATTTTCACACTGGTGATGACGAAGGCATGTACTACAGTGGTGTTTCGGGCAGCCCTACTTCCAGGCCGCTAAGCTCACCTACAAAAACCTTAGCTAAACGAAACTTACCGAAGAGATAGCCCTTGAAACGAGCTTTCCAATGGTGTAAAACTTTTACAGATCCAGTATAATCATGGGGATGATTTGATCGTCCTTACTTTGTCTTTGTTTCTGTGACAGCTCTGTTTACAAAAATCCCATTGGAGATGCTTTTGAGAAGCGTTCGGAGCAGGCCCACTTGCTGGTCATTTCCTTGCCCGCAGCGACCCTAAAAGTTGGATTTTCGGATGCAGGGATATCCAAGGAAGAGTCAGGTAGAAATGTTTTCTCCTTAGCATGCCTAGATCGGGAGTTATTCCCAATCTTAGCCGAGATTTTATTTCGGACCTTTCTGTGCCGGCATTTTCTCACTGGCGATGACGTAGGATTGTACTACACTGGTGTTTCGGGCAAACCCTACTTCCAGGTCGCTCAGCCCTTATACAAAATTGTCAGCTGAACGAAACTCACGGAAGAGATAGCCAAGAAACGAGCTTTCCAATGGTGTAAAAATTGTGCAGATCCAGTATTATTCTGGGGGTGATTTGACCGTACTAACTGTGTTTTTGTTTCTTTGACAGCTCTTTGTACAACAATCTCATTGGAGATGCTTTTGAGGAGCGTTCGGAGCAAGCCCACCTGCTGGTCATTTCCGGTATGAAGCTTGGATATCCAAGGAAGAGTCAGGTACAAATTCTGTCTCTCTAGCATGCCTAGATCGGGAGTTATTCACTGTCTTCGCCAAAATTTTATTTCGGACTTTTCTGTGCCGGCATTTTCACACTGGTGATGACGAAGGCATGTACTACAGTGGTGTTTCGGGCAGCCCTACTTTCAGGCTGCTCAGCTCGCCTACAAAAATCTTAGCTAAACGAAACTTACCGAAGAGATGAAATTTATATTTGCGGATGCAGGGATATCCAATGAAGAGTCAGGTACCAAATTTGTCTCCTAGCATGCCTAGATCGGGAGTTATTACCAAATTGAGCCAGGATTTTATTTCGGACCTTTCTGTGCCGGCATTTTCTCACTGGCGATGACGTAGGCATTTACTACAGTGGTGTTTCGGGAAGCCCTACTTCCAAGCCGCTCAGCTCTTATACAAAATTGTCAGCTAAACGAAACTCACGGAAGAGATAGCCCCTAAAACGAGCTTTCCAATGGTGTAAAACGTGTGCAGATCCAGTATTATTCTAGGGGTGATTTGACCGTCCTCATATGTCTTTGTTTCTTTGACAGGTCTGTGTACAAACATTCCATTGGAGATGCTTTTGAGGAGCGTTCGGAGCAGGCCCATTTGCGGGTCATTTCCGGTATGAAGCTTACCCGCCGCGTTCCTTAAAATGTACTTTTCAGATGTAGGGATATCCAAGAACGAGTCAGGTACAAATTTTGTCTTTCTAGCATGCCTAGATCGGGAGTTATTCCCTGTCATAGCCAAGATTTTATTTCGGACCTTTCTGTGCCGGCATTTTTTCACTGGCGATGACGAAGGCTCGTACTACAGTGGTGTTTCGGGCAGCCCTACTTCTAGGACGCTCAGCCCTTATACAAAATGGTCAGCTAAACGAAACTCACGGAAGAGATAGCCCTTGAAACGAGCTTTCAATTGTGTAAAACTTGTGCAGATCCAGTATTGTTTTGGGGTGGTTTGACCGTCCTTACTTTGTCTTTGTTTCTGTGACAGCTCTGTGTACACAAATTCCATTGGAGATGCTTTTGAGGAGCGTTCGGAGCAGGCCAACTTGCTGGTCATTTCCGGTATGAAGCTTACCCGCCGCTTCCCTAAAAATTTAACATTCGGATGTAGGGATATCCAAGGAAGAGTCAGGTACAAATTTTGTCTCTCTAGCATGCCTAGATCGGGAGTTATTCCCTGTCAATAGATTGGGACGAGGAGGATGATCCCCACGGGGAAGAGGCTGCGGATTTGGTTGGCGCTCATCTCGCCTCGTTTCGTCATGTTGTCTGTGCCGACGTTCAGCTCTCCTGTCAACCTTGCTGTTTATAACGTGCTGAATGTTTTGTACCATCGATAGAATGTTCTCCATCACTTCGGTCGTCTGCGCATGTTGCCTCTGAAAGATCACCGTTTGTCGTTCCTGTTGATGTCGAATTTCCTGCAGATTTCTTTCCTGTCGCAATCGCTCTCTCTTGGCTTCTTCGCGTTCCCTGTCCATGGCCAGGGATTGCTCTTCCAGCATTTGTTTCAGCTGCTTGATGTGTGACTCCTGTTTGATGAGTCGTTCAGCCACTTCATCTTGGCCATCCGCCCGGACTTGTTCAGTCTGCTGACGGTTTTCTCTCACAATCGTTGCAAGAGGGGCATCGTCATCGTCACTGCTGTCACCGGGCTGGTTGACATGCGTTTTCTGCCGCTTTGCTGAAAATATTAGCAACAAAAGCAATACATGAAAAAGAAATAAAGTACAGTTTGTCCCCTTCTAACAGTCACTAGAAAACTGTTATGTTTAATGTTTTAATGTTTATGTTTAAAATAATATATACTCCGATCTATAGTTGATAGTCTCAATTATATAGCTTGTCTGTTTGTTGTACTTACCTAACTGGATGCTGGTATCCATCCCTGGTTTAGTTGTTTACTTGATGAGTATACCGAATACAAGAGTTTTATAAATGTGTTTTATGTAGTTGTGCTCACTGCTTACAATTGGTATACTCTACAATTAACATAGAAGTACGTTGTGTCTTGTGATATAAAACCAAATGATAAGGTTTTCTTTGATGAGACTAGTGCGCACTGATATGGATGAATGAATATTTAAGGTTCTAACAAAGAACATTAGTCGATGGGGCCGCTTTCTATGTAGAGGTCTGGCCGAATACTGGCCGAGTTGGCTTTGAGATTTCGACCCATGCAGATCAAAACACACCGATTTCTAAAGAAGGGTGTCCAAGATATGTTTATGGAATAGTCCAAGGGTTGTGAATACAGCGAAGGGGTTCACTTTCTCTGAAAGATACCACACGAGTCAGCACGATAAATTATTTCAGTACAAATTTTATTTAAGTATTAGTTTCTGCTTAAAGCGTTGCATCGGCCTATAAATTGATTGATATGGACGGCAGCGACACAGATTCGTGGCTAGATTCATCATTTCTTGACGTTGACAATGACTCCTCTACAGACTCATGGCTGATGTCGAGTGATGACAATACTGAGAATAGAGCTCCCCTGCAGGTATGTGAAGAATTTTTTTCCACATAGACAATTTAGTTGGTTAAAATAAGTTGTGAATCACTTTTTATTGAACATCATACAAAACAAAACAAAAGATCAATTGAAGACAATCAAAGATATTAGCTAATGAAAATAAAGCAAGGAAAAACAATTAAATGAAGAGCGGGGAGGAGTGGCTGAAATCCGCCGGGAAATAATTTTAAAACGAGAACCAGGAAAGATCATAAAAACGGAAACATCATATATATTACTTTTTATACTTAGTGGGAATATTTACCCATATCTTAATAGTGCAGTCCATTGGTATTGGTCTTGAGTTGTCTTGAGTTGTTGTGAAAATTCTTATGAATATGACCCTGAAGTTCTTAATAACATTAATTTTGTAAGGGTCATTATTATCGACTGTTACGATACCAAAAACCTTTCCATTTCAAAACCGATGAATCAGATTTCCGGTAACCATCGAGTCCTCTACAATGGATTTAACAATATATCCCAATTCTTTTTTTGTTTAGGTTCCTTCGCCAATCCGCAAAGGAAAAGACTATAGGCGGAAAAACAACTTCGCAGGAAAAAGTGGTGGCCGTCGACCATTGCAGCAGATTTTTACAAATCTGGTGGATGTAGCCACCGGTTTTGTAACCCAGAATAGTTACGCTGCAGATTCACGACGTCGTTCAAGCGTCGGGCGTGCGTGTGGTACATCGATCCCGGCATTGAAGGAGCATCTTAGGGCAGAAATTCCCGGCTTGAAACTAAGCAACTCCACCTGCGCCCGACTGATGGTCGCTCCACACAAACGACGACTATCCAGCAAAGTCTACAAGGGGCTCATCCAAGCTAAGGTGCCTCCAAAGAAAAACAATGAAAAGGCAACACACATGGATTCCCACTACTGTAGCTGTGCTGTCAAGTACAGGATGGAGTTTGCGGCGCAGTTCGAGAAGGAGGTCGCCATTTTTTCATGCGACTGTATGAACAAAGTTCATGTGGGTGGCATGGCAGTCAGTAGATACCACCAGGTGAACCGTATCCATATGGTCAACGACTCTCCCAACTACCCGGATCACGATTTCCCACAAGGCAGTGGGTATCTCATCACCCCATGTGGATACATGCGTCTGGAGAAGGTGGATGACGATCCACTTTTTTCTCACGACGATTTGGGGCGTGCCCACCTGAACACACCGAGAACTGGTCAAATACACATTGTTAATCGATCGCAGAAGTTCAACAAAATGACAATTCAAGAACATGTTAATGATCTTATCCCCATCATTGAAGCTACCTGCACCAACAACAACAAAACAGGGATAGTTCTTCTTGTTGACGGAGGACCAGACTGGAGCGATGCATCATGGACTGTCCTCCTGTATCTGTCCCGGATGTTCCGTCGGCTTAACCTTGACTTTTTGTGCATGACAAAAATATATGCACCCAAAAACTCAGCACTCAATCCAATTGAGCATGGTTGGGCGCCGCTGAGTAAGATGCTGACATCCGTTCGGCTTCGGAGCAGCCTGGACGGAGAAAGCTCGACCCCTGCCAAGCAGTCTCAACTGACCACGACGGAACGAAAGGAGAAAGAAGCCCTTGTTTTTGACACTGCCATGGAAGACATCAACTCATACTGGGATGGCCAAGTTTACAACGGGCACACTGTGCATTCTACACACCGTCCATGCATTTCCGAGGGTTCACCCTATACCGACTACGAGCGCGTGCATCCTCTGGTATCATCAGGGACAAAACTGTCAAGCGAGCCTGAACTGCTCGCTGAGATTAACTTTGCCGTCCAGCACACATATAGGCGCCCTCGAGAACTTTCGCTCTTCAAGTGCACCTTCAAAAGTTGCACTTTCTGCTCCAAGCATCCAGTGCGTGCTGTCAAATCTATGGAGGAGATACGCGCAGGTAGAGGGCTATTTCTGCTGCCAACACCTTCAACTCACTTTCCAGGTCATTATCAAACATACCTGGAACTTCAGTCTTCACCACTGGAACATGAATATGAAAATATGCCTTCGTTCGTCCAAAAAGATTTGGGAAGTTGTCCTCACTGCCAGTGCTACATGTATTCCTCGAAGGCGGACAAAAGACGGCACCTGGCCATTATTGACCCTACCACATGAACTGAACTCCTATACATCTGAATATTTTATTTTCACTTTTCAAGGTGCTATATATTAAAAAATAAAGGTTCAGTTCCAGTCTCAAAGCTTACTGGTGATGAATATCTTAGTAGGAACAAATTGCCCCTCTTCAATGCTGACTTAATGTAAATAAATATATTGTTTTGTTAATATTTGTATTTTGTATGTGTTTTAATTCCGAATAAATGATAATAATAATGTCTTGTTTTCGCAAATCAGTTTCGTTTGGAATTTAAAACGTATACATTTTACAAGTATATTTCTTTGATGCGACATCTTAATGTGAAAACCCCAAATCAACAACTTAGTTTATACTTATACACTGATTCTTGTGTGGATCTAAGCACGTACACAGCCACCATTGTATTGTATCCCGAGATTATACTGTCGATAATTGTTCAATAAATTTTGAGTAAAGCATCTTAATATTAATGCTGCCTATGTGAGGTTAAAACAAACTTGTTTCCGCCCGACTATGTTTTCCTCTCCTTGGACATTTTTCCGTCTCGTTTATTTAAGTTTCCGCCCGTTAGCCCTATACTTCTCAGTCCCGGTTACTGTTTTCCTGTCCTGGGTTACTTCTCAGTTAAAAATAATATTTTGTTTACCGTCCCGTTCATGTTTTCCCATGCGCTTTATATTTCATCCCGTTCCGTAAAAATTTCTGAAATCTGAAGTGTTAACATTTTGTAGTATAGTCCTTAGATGTGGCATCTTGATGACACAAATTAAACAACTTGGCTTTTACTAACTCATTTTTGGTTGAAAATGAAATGTGGTTGAAAATGCAATTTATATAAACGTTTTATGAAATGCAAACGTTTGAGAAAACGGAGACAAAATTCAAGTCATTTGAAACATTGTTTTTTGCCTCAGTTAGTAATGTCTTTCAGTTCCCAAAACGTAGTCATTACTAATACCTTTTGAAAGACTAGTTACAATGTATCAACAACGGATTAGCGCTTGTCCGGCGGAGCGATCAGCCATAACAAAGCGGAACAATCAATTTCTGAAGTCTGAATTGTTTACATTTTTCTAGTATAGTCCTTAGATGTGGCATCTTGATGACACAAATTAAACAACTTGGCTTTTACTAACTCATTTTTGGTGGTTGAAAATGCAATTTATATAAACGTTTTATGAAATGCAAACGTTTGAGAAAACGGAGACAAAATTCAAGTCAGTTGAAACATTATTTTTTCCCTCAGTTAGTAATGTCTTTCAGTTCCCAAAACGAAGTCATTACTAAAACCTTTTGAAAGACTAGTTACAGTGTATCAACAACGGATTAGCGCTTGTCCGGCGGAGCGAGCAGCCATAGCAAAGCGGAACAATCAATTTCTGAAGTCTGAATTGTTTACATTTTTCTAGTATAGTCCTTAGATGTGGCATCTTGATGACACAAATTAAACAACTTGGCTTTTACTAACTCATTTTTGGTGGTTGAAAATGCAATTTATATAAACGTTTTATGAAATGCAAACGTTTGAGAAAACGGAGACAAAATTCAAGTCAGTTGAAACATTATTTTTTCCCTCAGTTAGTAATGTCTTTCAGTTCCCAAAACGAAGTCATTACTAAAACCTTTTGAAAGACTAGTTACAGTGTATCAACAACGGATTAGCGCTTGTCCGGCGGAGCGAGCAGCCTTAACAAAGCGGAACAATCAATTTCTGAAGTCTGAATTGTTTACATTTTTCTAGTATAGTCCTTAGATGTGGCATCTTGATGACACAAATTAAACAACTTGGCTTTTACTAACTCATTTTTGGTGGTTGAAAATGCAATTTATATAAACGTTTTATGAAATGCAAACGTTTGAGAAAACGGAGACAAAATTCAAGTCAGTTGAAACATTATTTTTTCCCTCAGTTAGTAATGTCTTTCAGTTCCCAAAACGAAGTCATTACTAAAACCTTTTGAAAGACTAGTTACAGTGTATCAACAACGGATTAGCGCTTGTCCGGCGGAGCGAGCAGCCATAACAAAGCGGAACAATCAATTTCTGAAGTCTGAATTGTTTACATTTTTCTAGTATAGTCCTTAGATGTGGCATCTTGATGACACAAATTAAACAACTTGGCTTTTACTAACTCATTTTTGGTGGTTGAAAATGCAATTTATATAAACGTTTTATGAAATGCAAACGTTTGAGAAAACGGAGACAAAATTCAAGTCAGTTGAAACATTATTTTTTCCCTCAGTTAGTAATGTCTTTCAGTTCCCAAAACGAAGTCATTACTAAAACCTTTTGAAAGACTAGTTACAGTGTATCAACAACGGATTAGCGCTTGTCCGGCGGAGCGAGCAGCCATAACAAAGCGGAACAATCAATTTCTGAAGTCTGAATTGCTTACATTTTGTAGTATTGTCCTTTGATGTGGCATCTTGATGACACAAATTAAACAACTTGGCTTTTACTAACTCATTTTTGGTGGTTGAAAAGGCAATTTATATAAACGTTTTATGAAATGCAAACGTTTGAGAAAACGGAGACAAAAGTCAAGTCATTTGAAACATTATTTTTTCCCTCAGTTAGTAATGTCTTTCAGTTCCCAAAACGTAGTCATTACTAAAACCTTTTGAAAGACTAGTTACAGTGTATCAACAACGGATTAGCGCTTGTCTGGCGGAGCGAGCAGCCTTAACAAAGCAGAACAATCAAAGTGTTGCATCCGATAATTGGTCCCTGAAGTCACTTTTCCAGCCTGCTTGAGTAGAACTCATGCATATTCGTCTGACGTATATACAGCTAAGTGAATTGACCCGAAGATAATGAGCTCATTAAAGTGGTGTTAGACTATCCGTCGGGATCCTGCGGGTTTCGGCGGATATTGAGGGTTAGTTAAAGAGGGCTTCCCTTAGCCAAAATTTTATTTCGGACCTTTCTGTGCCGGAATTTTCACACTGGCGATGACGTAGGCATGTATTACAGTGGTGTTTCGGGCAGCCCTACTTCCAGGCCGCTCAGCTCGCCTACAAGTTCGTCAGCTAAACGAAACTCACGGAAGAGATAGCCCGTGAAACGAGCTTTCCAATGGTGTAAAACTTGTTTCAAATCCAGTATTATTCTGGTGGTTATTTGACCGTCCTTACTTTGTCTTTGTTTTCTTAACAGCTCTGTGTACAAAAATCCCATTGGAGATGCTCTTGAGGAGCGTTCGGAGCAGGCCTACTTGCTGGTCATTTCCGGTATGAAGCTTGCCCACCGCGACCATTAAAGTTATTTTTTCGTATGCAGAAATATTCAAGGAAGAGTCAGGTACAAATGTTTTCTCCCTAGCATGCCTAGATCGGGAGTTATTCCCAATCTTAGCCAAGATTTTATTTCGGACCTTTCTGTGACGGCATTTTCTCACTGGCGATGACGTAGGCATGTACTACAGCGGTGTTTCGGGCAGCCCTACTTCCAGGCCGCTCAGCTCACCTACAAATTCGTCAGCTAAACGAAACTCACGGAAGAGATAGCCCTTGAGACGAGCTTTCCAATGGTGTAAAACTTGTGCAGATCCAGTATTATTCTGGTGGTTATTTGACCGTCCTTACTTTGTCTTTGTTTTCTTAACAGCTCTGTGTACAAAAATCCCATTGGAGATGCTCTTGAGGAGCGTTCGGAGCAGGCCTACTTGCTGGTCATTTCCGGTATGAAGCTTGCCCACCGCGACCATTAAAGTTATTTTTTCGTATGCAGGGATATTCAAGGAAGAGTCAGGTACAAATGTTTTCTCCTTAGCATGCCTAGATCGGGAGTTATTCCCAATCTTAGCCAAGATTTTATTTCGGACCTTTCTGTGACGGCATTTTCTCACTGGCGATGACGTTTGCATGTACTACAGCGGTGTTTCGGGCAGCCCTACTTCCAGGCCGCTCAGCTCACCTACAAATTCGTCAGCTAAACGAAACTCACGGAAGAGATAGCCCTTGAGACGAGCTTTCCAATGGTGTAAAACTTGTGCAGATCCTGTTTTATTCCTTGGGTGATTTGACCGTCCTTACTTTGTCTTTGTTTCTGTGACAGCTCTGTGTACAAACATTCCATTGGAGATGCTTTTGAGGAGCGTTCGGAGCAGGCCCATTTGTTGGTCATTTCCGGTATAAAGCTTGCCCGATGCGACCCTAAAAGTTGGATTTTCGGATGCAGGGATATCCCTGGACGAGTCAGGTACAATTTTGTCTCTCTAGCATGCCTAGATCGGGAGTAATTCCCAATATTAGCCAAGATTTTATTTCGGACTTTTCTGTGCCGGCATTTTTCTCACTGGCGTTGACGCAGGCTCTTACTACATTGGTATTTCGGGCAGCCGTACTTCCAGGCCGCTCAGCCCTTATACAAAATGGTAAGCTAAACGAAACTCACGGAAGAGATAGCCTTTGAAAGGAGCTTTCCAATGGTGCAAAACTTGTGCAGATCCAGTATTGTTTTGGGGTGATTTGACCGTCCTTACTTTGTCTTTGTTTCTGTGACAGCTCTGTGTACAAAAATTCCACTGAAGATGCTTATGAGGAGCGTTCGGAGCAGGCCCGCTTGCTGGTCATCTCCGGTATGAAGCTTACCCGCCGCTTCCCTAAAAATTTAACTTTCGGATGTATGGATATTCAAGGAAGAGTCAGGTACAAATTCTGCCTCTTTAGCATGCCTAGATCGGGAGTTATACTCAATCTTAGCCAAGATTTTATTTCGGACCTTTCTGTGACGGCACTTTCTCACTGGCGATGACGTATGCATGTACTACAGTGGTGTTTCGGGCAGCCCTACTTGCAGGCCGCTCAGCTCACGTACAAATTCGTCAGCTAAACGAGACTCACGGAAGAGATAGCCCTTGAGACGAGCTTTCCAATGGTGTAAAACTTGTGCAGATCCAGTTGTATTCCTTGGGTGATTTGACCGTCCTTACTTTGTCTTTGTTTCTGTGACAGCTCTGTGTACAAACATTCCATTGGAGATGCTTTTGAGGAGCGTTCGGAGCAGGCCCACTTGTTGGTCATTTCCGGTATGAAGCTTGTCCGATGCGACCCTAAAAATAAATTTTCGGATGCAGGGATATCCAAGGACGAGTCAGGTACAAATTTTGTCTCTCTAGCATGCCTAGATCGGGAGTTATTCCCTGTCATAGCCAAGATTTTATTTCGGACCTTTCTGTGCGGGCATTTTCTCACTGGCGATGACGTACGCATGTTCTACAGTGGTGTTTCGGGCAGCCCTACTTCTAGGCCACTCAGCTTGCCTACAAAATCGTCAGCTAAACGCAACTCACGGAAGAGATAGCCCTTGAGACGAGCTTTCCAATAGTGAAAAACTTGTGCAGATCCAGTATTATTCTTGGGTGATTTGACCGTCCTTACTTTGTCTTTGTTTCTGTGACAGCTCTGTGTACAAACATTCCTTTGGAGATGCTTATGAGGAGCGTTCGGAGCAGGCCCATTTGTTGGTCATTTCCGGTATAAAGCTTGCCCGATGCGACCCTAAAAGTTGGATTTTCGGATGCAGGGATATCCCTGGACGAGTCAGGTACAAATTTTGTCTCTCTAGCATGCCTAGATCGGGAGTAATTCCCAATATTAGCCAAGATTTTATTTCGGACTTTTCTGTGCCGGCATTTTTCTCACTGGCGTTGACGCAGGCTCGTACTACATTGGTATTTCGGGCAGCCGTACTTCCAGGCCGCTCAGCCCTTATACAAAATGGTAAGCTAAACGAAACTCACGGAAGAGATAGCCTTTGAAAGGAGCTTTCCAATGGTGCAAAACTTGTGCAGATCCAGTATTGTTTTGGGGTGATTTGACCGTCCTTACTTTGTCTTTGTTTCTGTGACAGCTCTGTGTACAAAAATTCCACTGAAGATGCTTATGAGGAGCGTTCGGAGCAGGCCCGCTTGCTGGTCATCTCCGGTATGAAGCTTACCCGCCGCTTCCCTAAAAATTTAACTTTCGGATGTATGGATATTCAAGGAAGAGTCAGGTACAAATTCTGCCTCTTTAGCATGCCTAGATCGGGAGTTATACTCAATCTTAGCCAAGATTTTATTTCGGACCTTTCTGTGACGGCACTTTCTCACTGGCGATGACGTATGCATGTACTACAGTGGTGTTTCGGGCAGCCCTACTTGCAGGCCGCTCAGCTCACGTACAAATTCGTCAGCTAAACGAGACTCACGGAAGAGATAGCCCTTGAGACGAGCTTTCCAATGGTGTAAAACTTGTGCAGATCCAGTTGTATTCCTTGGGTGATTTGACCGTCCTTACTTTGTCTTTGTTTCTGTGACAGCTCTGTGTACAAACATTCCATTGGAGATGCTTTTGAGGAGCGTTCGGAGCAGGCCCACTTGTTGGTCATTTCCGGTATGAAGCTTGTCCGATGCGACCCTAAAAATAAATTTTCGGATGCAGGGATATCCAAGGACGAGTCAGGTACAAATTTTGTCTCTCTAGCATGCCTAGATCGGGAGTTATTCCCTGTCATAGCCAAGATATTATTTCGGACCTTTCTGTGCGGGCATTTTCTCACTGGCGATGACGTACGCATGTTCTACAGTGGTGTTTCGGGCAGCCCTACTTCTAGGCCACTCAGCTTGCCTACAAAATCGTCAGCTAAACGCAACTCACGGAAGAGATAGCCCTTGAGACGAGCTTTCCAATGGTGAAAAACTTGTGCAGATCCAGTATTATTCTTGGGTGATTTGACCGTCCTTACTTTGTCTTTGTTTCTTTGACAGCTCTGTGTAAAAAAATCCCATTGGAGATGCTTTTGAGGAACGTTCGGAGCAGGCCCATATGCTGGTCATTTCCGGTATGAAGCTTACCCGGCGCGTCCCTAAAAATATAATTTTCGGATGCAGGTATATCCAAGGAAGAGTCAGGTACAGATTTTGTCTCTCTAGCATGCCTAGATCGGGAGTTATTCCCAATCTTAGCCCAGATTTTATTTCGGACCTTTCTGTGCCGGCATTTTCTCACTGGCGATGACGTAGGCATGTACTACAGTGGTGTTTCGGACACCCCCACTTCCCGGCCGCTCAGCTCGCCTACAAAATCGTCAGCTAAACGCAACTCACGGAAGAGATAGCCCTTGAGACGAGCTTTCCAATGGTGAAAAACTTGTGCAGATCCAGTATTATTCTTGGGTGATTTGACCGTCCTTACTTTGTCTTTGTTTCTGTGACAGCTCTGTGTAAAAAAATCCCAATGGATATGCTCTTGAGGAGCGTTCGGAGCAGGCCTACTTGTTGGTCATTTCCGGTATGAAGCTTGCCCACCGCGACCCTTAAAATTATATTTTCGTATGCAGGGATATCCAAGGAAGAGTCAGGAACAAATGATTTCTCTCTAGCAAGCCTAGATCGGGAATTATTCCCTGTCTTAGCCAAAATTTTATTTCGGATATTTCTGTGCCGGCATTTTCTCACTGGCGATGACGTAGGCATGTTCTACAGTGGTGTTTCGGGCTGCCCTACTTCCAGGCCACTCAGCTCTCCTACAAATATGTCAGCTAAACGAAACTCACGGAAGAGATAGCCCTTGAAATGAGCTTTCCAATGGTGTAAAACTTGTGCAGATCCAGTATTGTTCTGGTGGTTATTTGACCGTCCTTACTTTGTCTTTGTTTCTTTGACAGCTCTGTGTACAAAAATCCCATTGGAGATGCTTTTGAGGAGCGTTCGGAGCAGGCCCACTTACTGGTCATTTCCGGTACTAAGCTTGCCCGACGCGACTCTAAAAATTTAACTATCGGATGCAGGTATATCCAAGGAAGAGTCAGGTACAAATTTGGTCTCTCTAGCACGCCTAGATCGGGAGTTATTCCCAATCTTAGCCCAGATTTTATTTCGGACCTTTCTGTGCCGGCATTTTCTCACTGGCGATGACGTAGGCATGTACTACAGTGGTTTTTCGGGCAGCCCTACTTCCAGGCCGCTCAGCCCTTATACAAAATGGTCAGCTAAACGAAACTCACGGAAGAGATAGCCTTTGAAACGAGTTTTCCAATGGTGTAAAACTTGTGCAGATCCAATATTGTTTTGGGGTGATTTGACCGTCCTTACTTTGTCTTTGTTTCTGTGACAACTCTGTGTACAAAAATTCCATTGGAGATGCTTTTGATGAGCGTTCGGAGCAGGCCCACTTACTGGTCATTCCGGTACGAAGCTTGCCCGACGCGACTCTAAAAAGTAAATTTTCGGATGCAGGTATATCCAAGGAAGAGTCAGGTACAGATTTTGTCTCTCTAGCATGCCTAGATCGGGAGTTATTCCCAATCTTAGCCCAGATTTTATTTCGGACCTTTCTGTGCCGGCATTTTCTCACTGGCGATGACGTAGGCATGTACTACAGTGGTGTTTCGGACACCCCCACTTCCCGGCCGCTCAGCTCGCCTACAAATTTTTCAGCTAAACGAACCTCACGGAAGACATAGCCCTTGAAACGAGTTTTCCAATGATTTAAAACTTGTGCAGATCCAGTATTATTCTGGTGGTTATTTGACCGTCCTTACTTTGTCTTTGTTTTTTTGATAGCTCTGTGTAAAAAAATCCCAATGGATATGCTCTTGAGGAGCGTTCGGAGCAGGCCTACTTGCTGGTCATTTCCGGTATGAAGCTTGCCCACCGCGACCCTTAAAATTATATTTTCGTATGCAGGGATATCCAAGGAAGAGTCTGGAACAAATTATGTCTCTCTAGCATGCCTAGATCGGGAATTATTCCCTGACTTAGCCAATATTTTATTTCGGACCTTTCTGTGCCGGCATTTTCTCACTGGCGATGACGCAGACTCGTTCTACAGTGGTGTTTCGGGCAGCCCTAATTCCAGGCCGATCAGCCCTTATTAAAAATGGTCAGCTAAACGAAACTCACGGAAGAGATAGCCTTTAAAACGAGCTTTCCAATGGTGTAAAACTTGTGCAGATCCAGTATTATTCTTGGGGTGATTTGACCATCCTTACTTTTTTTTTGTTTCTTTGACACCTCTGCGTACAAAAATCCCATTGGAGATGCTTTTGTGGAGCGTTCGGAGCAGGCCCACTAGCTGGTCATTTCCAGTATGAAGCTTGCCCACCGCGACCCTTAAAATTTGATTTTTAGAGGCATTGATATCCAAGGAAGAGTCAGGTAAAAAATGTGTCTCTCTAGCATGCGTACATCCGGAGTTTTTTCACAATGTTAACCAAGAATTTATTTCGGACCTTTCTGTGCCGGGATTTTCTCACTGGCGATGACGTAGGCATGTATTACAGTGGTGTTTCGGGCAGCCCTACTTCCAGGCCGCTCAGCTAGCCTACAAATTCGTCAGCTAAACGAACCTCACGGAAGAGTTGGCCCTTGAAACGAACTTTCCAATGGTGTAAAACTTGTGCAGATCCAGTATTATTTTAAGGGTGATTTGACCGTCCTTACCTTGTCGTTGTTTCTTTGACACCTCTGCGTACAAAAATCCCATTGGAGATGCTTTTGAGGAGTGTTCGAAGCAGGCCCACTAGCTGGTCATTTCCGGTATGAAGCATGCCCACCGCGACCCTTAAAATTTGATTTTCGGATGCAGAGATATCCAAGGAAAAGTCAGGTACAAAATTTGTCTCTCTAGCATGCCTAGATCGGGAGTTATTCTGAATCTTAGCCAAGATTTTATTTCGGACCTTTCTGTGCCGCCATTTTCTCAATGGCGATGACGCAGGCTCGTACTACAGTGGTGTTCGGGCTTCCCTACTTCCAGGCCGCTCAGCTCTTATACAAAATTGTCAGCTAAACGAAACTCACGGAAGTGATAACCTTCAAACGAGCTTTCGAATGGTGTAAAACTTGTGCAGATATTGTACTATTCTGGAGGTGATTTGACCGTCCTTACTTTGTCTTTGTTTTTTGACAGCTCTGTGTAAAAAAATCCCATTGGAGATGCTTTTGAGGAGTGTTCGGAGCAGGCCCACTAGCTGGTCATTTCCGGTATGAAGCTTGCCCACCGCGACCCTTAAATTTAAATTTTCGGATGCAGGGATATCCAAGGAAGAGTCAGGTACAAAATTTGTCTCTGTAGCATGCATAGATCGGGAGTTATTCCCAATCCTAGCCAAGATTTTATTTTGGACCTTTCTGTGCCGGCATTTTCACACTGGCGATGACGTAGGCTTGTACTACACTGGTGTTTCGGGCAGCCCTACTTCCAGGCCATTCAGCTCGCTTTCAAAATCGTCGGCTAAACGAAACTCACGGAAGAGATAGCCCTTGAAACGAGCTTTCCAATGGTGTAAAACTTGTGCAGATCCAGTATTATTCTGGGGGTGATTTGACCGTCCTTACTTTGTCTTTGTTCCTTTGACACCTCTGTGTACAAAAATCCCATTGGAGATGCTTTTGATGAGCGTTCCGAGCAGGCCGACTAGCTGGTCATTTCCGGTATGAAGCTTACCCACCTTGACCCTTAAAGTTTAATTTTCGGATGCAGGGATATCCAAGAAATAGTCAGGTACAAAATTTGTCTCTCTAGCATGCCTAGATCGGGAGTTATTCCCAATCTTAGCCAAGAATTTATTTTGGACGTTTCTGTGCCGGCATTTTCTCACTGGCGATGACGCAGGCTCGTACTACAGTGGTGTTTCGGGCAGTTATTCCCAATCTTAGCCAAGAATTTATTTCGGACCTTTCTGTTCCGGCATTTTCTCACTGGCGATGACGCAGGCTCGTACTACAGTGGTGTTTCGGGCAGCCCTACTTCCAGGCCGCTCAGCTCTTATACACAATTTTCAGCTAAACGAAACTCACGGAAGTGATAGCCTTTAAACGAGCTTTCCAATGGTGTAAAACTTGTGCAGATCCAGTATTATACTGGGGGTGATTTGACCATCCTTACTTTGTCTTTGTTTCTTTGACAGCTCTGTGTAAAAAAATCCCATTGGAGATGCTTTTGAGGAGCCATCGGAGCAGGCCCATTTGCTGGTCATTTCTGGTATGAAGCTTACCCGCCTTGTCCCTAAAAAATTTACTTCCGCATGCCGGGATATCCAAGAAAGAGTCAGGTACAAAATTTGTCTCTCTAGCATGCGTAGATCGGGAGTTATTCCCAATCTTAGCCAAGATTTTATTTTGGACCTTTCTGTGCCGGCATTTTCACACTGGCGATGACGTAGGCTTGTACTACACTGGTGTTTCGGGCAGCCCTACTTCCAGGCCATTCAGCTCGCTTTCAAAATCGTTGGCTAAACGAAACTCACGGAAGAGATAGCCCTTGAAACGAGCTTTCCAATGGTGTAAAACTGGTGCAGATCCAGTATTATTCTGGGGGTGATTTGACCGTCCTTACTTTGTCTTTGTTCCTTTGACACCTCTGTGTACAAAAATCCCAATGGAGATGCTTTTGATGAGCGTTCCGAGCAGGCCGACTAGCTGGTCATTTCCGGTATGAAGCTTACCCACCTTGACCCTTAAAGTTTAATTTTCGGATGCAGGGATATCCAAGAAATAGTCAGGTACAAAATGTGTCTCTCTAGCATGCCTAGATCGGGAGTTATTCCCAATCTTAGCCAAGATTTTATTTCGGACCTTTCTGTGCCGGCATTTTCTCACTGGCGATGACGCAGGCTCGTTCTACAGTGGTGTTTCGGGCAGCCCTACTTCCAGGCCGCTCAGCTCTTATACAAAATTGTCAGCTAAACGAAACTCACGGAAGAGATAGCCCTTGAAACGAGCTTTCCAATGGTGTAAAACTTGTGCAGATCCAATATTATTCTGGGGGTGATTTGACCGTCCTTACTTTGTCTTTGTTTCTTTGACAGCTCTGTGTACAAAAAATCCCATTGGAGATGCTTTTGAGAAGCGTTCGGAGTAGTCCCCTATTCTGGTCATTTCCTTTACGAAGCTTGCCTGCCGCGACCATTAAAAATATATTTTTGGATATCCAAGGAGGAGTCGGGTACAAATTATTTTCTCTCTAGCAGGCCTGAATCGGGAGTTATTCCCAAGCTTAGCACAGAATTTTTTTCGGACGTTTTTGTGCCGGCTTTTTCTCACTGGCGATGACGTAGGCTTGTAATAGAGTGGTGTTTCGTGCAGGTCTACTTCCAGGCCGCTCAGCTCGCCTACAAAATCGTCAGCTCAACGAAACTCACGGAGAAAGCCCTTGAGACCAGCTTTTCAATGGTGTAGAACTTGTGCAAATCCAGTATTATTTTTAGGGTGATTTGACCGTCCTTACTTTGTCTTTGTTTCTTTGACAGCTCTTTGTACTAAAATCCCATTTGAGATTTGTTGAGGAGCGTTCGGAGGAGTTCCATATTCTGGTCATTTTCAGTACGAAGCTTGCCCGCCAAGACCATTAAAAATTGATATTTGGATGCAAGGATATCCCAGGAGGAGTCAGGTGCAAATTTGTTTTTCAAGCAGGCCTAAATCGAGAGTTATTTCCAAGCTTAGCACATAATTTTTTTCGGACATTTCCGTGCCGGCATTTTCTCACTGGCAATGATGTAGACACGTAATACAGTGTTGTTTCGGGCAGCCCTACTTCAAGGCCGCTCCGCTCGCCTACAAAATCGTCAGCTCAACGAAACTTAAGAAAGTGAGAGCACATAAGACGAGCTTTTCAATAGTGTAAAACTTGTGCATATCCAGTAATATTCTGATGGTGATTTGACCGTCCTTACCTTGTCTTTGTTTCTTTGACAGCTCTGGTACAAAAATCCCATTGGAGATGCTTTTGTGTAGCGTTCGGAATAGCCCCACGTGCTGGTTCTTTTTATGTATAAAGCTTGCCCACCGCGACCCTTAAAATTTAATTTTGGGATGCGGGGATATCCAAGGAAGAGTCAGGTACACATTTTAACTCTCTAGCATGCCTAGATCGGGAGTTATTCCCAAGCTTAGCGCAGAATTTATTTCGGACCTTTCTGTGCCGGCTTTTTCTCACTAGCGATGACGCAAGCGTGTTATACAGTGGTATTTCGGGCAGGCCTACTTCCAGGCCGATCAGCTCGCCTACAAAATCGTCAGCTCAACAAAACTCACGGAGAAAGCCCTTGGGACCAGCTTTTCAATGGGGTAAAACTTGTGCAAATCCAGTATAATTTTGTGGGTGATTTGACCGTCCTTACTTTGTCTTTGTTTCTTTGACAGCTTTGTGTACAAAGATCCCATTGGAGATGATTTTGAGGAGCGTTCGGATTAGCCCCACCTGCTGGTCATTTCCTTTACGAAGCTTGCCCGCCGTGCCCCTGAAAGTTAGTTTTTTCGGAAGCAGGGATATCCAAGCCAGAGTCAGGTACAAAGTTTGTTTCTCTTGCATGCATAGATTGGGATTTATTCCAAAGCTTAACGCAGAAAATGATTTTGGGCCCTCTGTGCCGGCATTTTCTCACTGGCAGTGACGTAGGCATGTAATACACTGGTGTTTCAGGTAGCCCTACTTCCAGGCCGCTCATCGTGCTTAAAAACACGTCAGTTAAACGAAACTCAGGGAAGAGAGAGCCCTTTAGACCAGCTTTCTAATGGTGTCAAATTTGTGCAAAATTTTATTATATGGGTGATTTTACCGTTCTTACTTTGTCTTTGTTTCTTTGACAGCTCTTGGCACAAAAATCCCAAAGGAAATGCTTTTGAGGAGCGTTCGGAGTAGCCCAACCTGCTTGTCATTTCCGGTATGAAGCTTGCCCACCGCGACCTTTAATGTTTGATTTTAGGATGAAGTGATACCCTAGGCAAGGTCAGGTTCAAACTTTGTCTCTCTAGCATGTCTAGATTGGGAGTTATTCCCAAGCTTAGTGCAGAATTTATTTCGGAGCTTTCTGTGCCGGTTTTTTGTCACTGGCGATGACCTAGGCAAGTAACACTACAGTGGTGTTTCGGGCTGCCCTACTTCCAGGCTGCTCAGCTCGCCTACAGAATGTTTCATAGTTTGGCCTTGCGGCGCTAAATTGCACATAGACTGGTAACTACTTAAAAAATTAATGCCCATAAAATATTACTTGGAGAGAAGCACTGAAACTGTTGAAAGTATATTTTAAGAAAGGATTTTCTCCTTCGAAGGAATATGGTTTGTATAATTTTGGTACATCTGGCACAGGAAGCTGACAGTTTCCAAGGCATGTATCTGACGTTATTCACGAGCCCAGAAGAGTGACGACAGTTGTTCAGGATAGGTTAGAATTTAAACATCTGCCAAGCAATATTTACCCGGATGTTGTCATGGAAATTGATTGAAAAAAAGTACGGTATTAAGTTGCATTGTACGAGGAACGCAACTATATTGCACAGGGTTATTGTTAAATTTTCTTCCTCCATCTTGCACTCAGGGTGACAGTGGAAACCCCCTTATTGGTAATTATGCCGAGAACCACGAATCCACATCAAGGCCTGATGGCAACAGCCCGGTGTTGGAGGGCATATTCAGCTTGAGCTGCGGGTGATCGAATGCCAAATATCTCGATGTAGGCGTTGAGATAGCGAGGTACTGCGGATGGATCTCCACTACTACCGGAGGAGAAGTCACATGTGTCTATTAGGTTGGTCTTGCGCATACTCGTACGGTTTTTGTAAACCTGGGTTTAATAAATTTAAGGTATTATACAAGATTGGTAAGAGAAAAAACATCTTTGTTTATTTTTATTAAAGTTTCATACTAGAACCTTGTTTTCCCCTCTGAAATGAAGCAATATTCGGGACCCAAATTAATGTTTCCATTAAAAGGGTAAACAAAAAATATATATATTGGCCTATCCCGTCGTAAACGACGATGAGTTCGGCGTCTGTCACAATCATCAATGTAGCCTTGAGAACAGACTGAGCACCCTGAGTGGATAGCAGAGCGCCAGGAGGAGCGATCCAGTGCAACAATCTCCCAGGTGGCAACTGGGATGTTGAAAGCAGCCAGGTCTCGCTTTAGGACATCCTTGAAGTGCAGCCTTAAGTGCGGCCACAAGGACGTGGGGCATCAGCCAGTTCACCATAGAAGATGTTCTTGGAGAGGCGGCCGTCATCCAGTCTGCAGATATGACCAGTCCAGCGAAGGCGACGCACTCTCAGCATGGTGAACAAATCAGTTGCTCCAGTGAGTTCAAGGATCGAGGTGTTCGGGACACGATCATACCAGGAGATGCCAAGTATGGAGCGAAGGCAACGAAAGTGAAATGAGTTCAGGCGACGTTCCTGGCGGCTATACGTGGGCCATGACTCACTGCAATAAAGTAGAGTACTCAACACACAAGCCGTGTATACCCGAATCTTCAGGATGATGGAAAGGTCCTGATTGTCCCACACACGAGAGCGAAGTCGACCGAAGGTTGTTTAAGCCTTCCCAATACGGGTATCAATCTCAGCATCCAGGGAGTTAGAGTTGGTCAATGTGGATCCGAGGTAGCAAAACTTGTTTACCACACTTAGTGCTGTTCCATTGATGTAGATGTTTGGCGGAGCTGCAGTCCCCTAGGAGAGAACTACTGTCTTGTTGAGGCTGATCTTCATGCCAAACTCCGAGCATGCTTTGGCAAAAGATTTGCAGAGATCTTGGAGCTCAGCTTCGGAGTGTGCAACAATAGCAGCGTCATCTGTGTACAGGAGCTCACGAATAAAAACCCTTCTGATCTTCGTTCTTGCACGGAGGCGGGAGAGGTTAAAAAACTTCCCAGAGCTGCGGGTGTGAAGTAGTAGTCCAGACGGGTCAGGAAATGCACGCTGCAGTAGTGCAGAGAAGTAGATGCCAAACAGGGTCGGAGCAAGCACACATCCCTGTCTGACGCCTCGGTGAATGGCAAACTTCCTGGATCTTGAACCTTTATATTGGACTGTGGATTTCATGTCCTCGTGAAATCCCATCAAGAAAGATCGTAGGGTGTCTGGACAGCCAAGGCCTGATTTACTCACGGTCGAATGCTTTTGTCAGATCGATAAACACAACATATAGTGGGCGGTGCTGTTCAACACATTTCTCCTGGATCTGACGTAGAGAGAATACCGCATCGACAGTAGAGCGAGATGTGCGGAAACCGCGTTGACTCTCAGGAATGATCTTGTTGGCAATGACCTGCAGCCTAGGTAGTAGCACACGCGAAAAAAACTTGCCAGCTAAGCTAAGCTTGTAATTGTTGCAGTTTTGTCGATTTCCTTTGTTCTTGTAAGAGGTTGATAATGTTAGCATCTACCAAGTCTTGTGGAATGCAGAGCGTATTCCAACAAACCGTGATGACGTTGTGGAGATCGACAGCAAGGGTCTCACCTCCCGTTTTGAACACTTCGGGTGGGATGCCATCTATACCAGGACACTTGTTGTTTTTTAGCCCAATGATGGCACGCTTTACTGCATCTAATGTGATGTCACTGTCAAGATCATGAACGGTGGGAATTTTTGGCAGGGAAGTTATGGCAGCAGTGTCCACTACAACATCGCTAGCATACAAGGAAATGTAGTGCTCTGCCCAGCGGTCAAGCATTGCTGAAAGATCAGTGAGAATTTCGCCACTTGCTGACAGCAGCGGAGAGGACTTCTTAGGAGTAGGGCCGATGGCTTCTTTGATACCTTTGCACATTCCATGTAGGTCACCGGAGTTGGCACATCGTTGAATACGATCATTAAGGCCAGTCCAATAACGACTGAGAGCTGTGCGAGTTAGACGTTGAAAATCAGCCTTTGCAACTCGAAGTTTTGCTTTTAAGGAGCTAGTATTATGTAAGCAGGCCTTTGCTCTAGCTATGCGCTTAGCCTTAAGAGCTGGAAGTAGTATATCAGCACTGTCATGGAACCAGTCAGGCTGCAGTCGTCGACGATGACCAAAGGCAGTGAGAGCGCTGTCCATGACTGTAGAGTGGAACCTGGACCAAGAATCTTCAGAGTTTTTTTGGCAAAGATGAAGAGCTGAATTGACCAGTGAGCATCTTCTGAAACTGGGCGACGCGGAGTTTGTCCTTCGTGGCATCAGTGTCAATTGCAGGTAAAGGTCTTGGCTGAGCTTGGTGGAACCGTTTAGGGAGCATTCTCAGCTTACAGCGAACAAGAGCATGGTCTGTGCAGCAATCAGCAGAGTGCATGCTACGGCAATGATTGACGTCCCGTAGCTGTCTCCTTCTTATGATGATGTGATCGAGTTGGTGCCAACGGCAAGAGCGAGGGTGCATCCAGGTGACCTTGGAGCGAGATGAGCCTGCAAAAAACGTGCTAGCAATGCACATCAGGTCGAGACCAGCACAGAGATCGAGTATCCGTTGACCATTGTCGTTCATTTTTCCCAGACCATGAGGTCCCATCACCCCACTCCAGGCATTGCAGTCAGATCAGAGCCAATGCGAGTGTTGAAATCCCCAATAAGAGCAATGCTGTCACCAGCTGGGATGCCGAGTAATGTCTCACTGAGCAGTTGGTAGAATTCATCCTTGGACTCTGAGGCAGATGTCAGGGTAGGAGCGTAGGCAGAAATGATGGTAATAAATCCGCTACTGAGACACATCCGCAAGGACATGAGGCGAGGAGAGATGGAAATGGGCTGCTGAAAGCACGTGAGCAAGGAATTTTTCACTGCAAGGCCAACCCCATGCATAGGTCTCTCGATGTCTGGGTAGCCACTCCAAAAGAATGTGAAACTAGCCTCCCGGATTGAGCCACTACCAGTGAGCCACGTCTCACTGAGGGTAGAAACACTGATGCCTAATCGAGTGAGTTCAAGGTCAATGACTGCCGACTTCCTTGGGGAAGAAGATTGCGAGTTTGTACGAATATTAAGGGAACGTACATTCCAACAAGCTAAAACTAGGGAGGCAGTAGCAGGATGTCGACCCGGATGCGCCTGCCTGGAACGCATACCTTGCCGAGCAACGAAGGCCCCTAAATTAGACGACCCCGAGTTGCCAGGGCAAAGTATTGTGAGCGGATGCTTGCCCAGGACAAATGCTCACCTCTGGGCCTTACACTCAACGTAACCAGCGGAACGCACAGCGTGACAGCTAGGATGAGAGAAGGTTGTAAACAAAAATAAACTATATTAAAGACTATTCCTAAGTTTAAGGCTGACAACAACAAAAATGGTAAGTGACATCCGTTGCCAGCACCGTGTTAGCCGACAAGTCGACGGATCAATTCTTTGGACCGGGCATTTTACAGACTGACCGTGGTGGGACAGCTTTGGTCTTTCGTCTCATAGTCTCTTAAAGCTGTTTATCTTCGAATCCAACCACCATCAATTAAATGCAATTAGCTACATGTTCGCATGCTCGAGTGCGTCATAGATTATGATATTGAGGTTGCAACGTTTGGTCCTAAATTTGCAGGCATTTGCTCGACTGCTACTTGTGGATTGCCCGGTACTTTCACCTTCAAGCACATACACCATATTGAAAAAAAATACTCTTCGACGAAGGTTAAAATGAACAGTTATTTCAAATTGTTTTAAGTGATTTTCATTTTGGAAATGTAAATTTACCTTTAAAACGTTTTAAAGTAAAACAAATCTTAATATGTGATTTTGTCCACTTCCTGTTAACCTCTGTGTTCCAGTGTTAATGTGTGGTGTTTTTTTTTTACAAAATATGATAAATACAAAATAAAAGGCCCCAAAATGACTAGGTGAGTTTTTAATTCATGAAAATGCTGACATACTTTATGTGTGTGCATGCTTCAACCATTTTAAAACCTTTGTTTTTGATAAGAATTTGGATTTTAGAAAGATTTGCCCAACACAACAACATTTTTGAGAGACCGACCCGAAGTTTAATTTCGGTCGGTTGGTTGAGGGCAACGCTAACGTGTTATTATATTTGCCTTGTTATCTTCTCGCCCAATAATGGGGGTGTCTGGTTCCATGAGGGCGTCTGGTTCAAGGAGGTCGTCTGGTTCCAGGATGGTATCTGATTCCATATTAACACTCACCTCCACTGATCTCTATATTTAGCTGTAGCTGTTCCGACTATATGTCGGAACAGGTTTTGTTTTCGTCGAGAATTTTTTTATTTTTATTATTAGCTGTTCCGACTTACTGTCGGAACAGGTTTTGTTTTCGTCGAGATTTTTTTATTATTTTTAGCTGTTGAGCAGGTGAATATTTAATAAGTTAAATATTTGTTGGCACCATATCTCAAAAAGTATACCACCGATCAGTTTTACATTACTGGGATACGGTAGATGTGTTTGCCGGCCTCAAATAACGAACGTCACTATGAAATCATTTATTGAGCGTTTTCACCCATGTACAAAACATATGGGGAAAATGAAAACAAATCCGACTTCCAGAAACATAATTATTTGATTAAGCTAAAATTACCAGTCTAGATATCTTTCATAAAACAATTCAGATTTTATTGACGGTCAATTTGAAAACATCAACATTTTATTCAAACATTGTCAGTAGATCAATTTTGGATTTCCAGGCAAAAATCACGGAATGGGTACCGCGTAAAATTGGATTTGTATTGTCGAAAAACTGTAAATTTCTAAACAAAATCAACTCCTAAATATATTTATGACCAGTAGTGTTGCGTCTTTTGTATATTGTACAAAGACTCTTTACGTACGCCGACATACACGAACGGAGTGTGAATGCGACATCGTGAATGTAAAACTAGACATGATTGCATTTGTGCACAAATGCCGAGCTGTTTCGTCATAACTTTTTCAAATTACTCAACTGAATTTGAAAGTTTTTTTTGTACTCAAAGCAGTTACGACGTATCAAGCCTGTTTAAAAAAGAATTTAGATTATACCACGTTTTATAAGCAATTTATGATTAAAAGGTGCAAAAAATTGAAAAAATCATAAAAAATCACGTGATGACGTCATCATGACGTCATTTCAGAATTTACAAGAACTTGCCAATATCTAACAACCTACTAAGTTTCAACATGATCGCACTAATACTTCTGGAGTTATACGACTTCAAAAAAAGGCACCTTTAATGCCGCGTCACGTGACCCCCGATGACGTCATCGATTTGAAATTTCACACATGTGATGGCTGCTTGACGATCAACATGTGTGTATATTTTAAAGTGAATACACAAAACTTCACCACACACATCTTCAAAAAGTCCATTTTGATCAGTTTTCAACCTGCCGCTAGAGGGCACTCTTGTGTGTTGTGACGTCATTGGTATTTTTTTTTAATTACCCAACCTTGCCAGACAATAACATCGTTGAAAGCAACTTCATAACTATTTCCACTTTTGAAAAACGAGGCACTTCCGGTTTCGACCGGAAGTAGAGGTCATGTGAGGTCACGTACACTGAATAAAATAAAGACCTAATTTATCCCCATACAATCCCGCAAACAGAAACCTACGGTCTCTTGTGGCTGATTTGTTACGGATTTTCAAATATTTAAAATAGAAAACCTTTAGGATGACGTCACGTGACAGGTGATGACGTCATCATTACGTCATTGTAATATGCAGTGTATTGCACTAATGTCTTTCATCACTGAAAGTTTCATTGCAATTGCTCTTTAGGAACTATGCAAAAAGCCGCTTAGAACGAATTATGTCTGAAAAATACAAATTAAAAAAAAAAAAAAAAAAAAAAAAAAATAAAAAAAAAAAAAACTTTAACAAAAACAAGAGCTGTTTCGCTGCGCTTTGCTGCGAAACAGCTAAAAAAATAAAAAAATCAGACCGCCATGGGACGACGTGCGGGTGTAGCAGACTTGCTTCCGTCGGGGACCCATTCGCCTGAAAACCACACGTTTTAGAGTTCATGTGCGAGTGCATTAGTTTTCGGTAAATCACCGTGTAGCAAACAAAAAAAACTTGGTGGGAGGTTGCAATAGGTCGGGATTTGGAGCTGAATGGGAAAGGGGGGAATTTACAGTTTCCATGGGGGTGAAGAGCCAAAATTAACAATAAAGTCATATCCCATATTTACTATTTTAGCCCAACAAGAACATATTCAGTATTAAAAAGACACAACAAATGTTACAATTATGGTTTTAGTACAACAGCATAGACCAGAATTTAAATCATCAACTCAAAATTATTGTGTACTACTAAAGCCCTGTTGTGTCATGGACTAAGATGTTATCAGCGGAAAGCAGGCGTTGTAACATTTTACCATAGGATTACATAATCCAGTTCCTGAACCTGTCCATGAGTTTGAGACAGTAAACATGACCCTAATTCTACGCAGACATTACATTTATCGTTCAACCTGTGATTTTTTCACTGAACATTATTTGTAACGATGTATCTTTCGTTCCTCTAGAAATTTAAGTTATTTATTTAGAAGGTTTTTTGAGAAGATGGTTTTTGCCTATTGCCACGATCGCAATATTTTGTGTGGGTCGACGGATGAGCATTTGCCGAAGGTAATGTTAATTCTGAGGCAACATGCGCATCTAAAACAAGAAAAAACAAATGTCAATTACGCTAAAGATATGTAGTTTATTAAATTATTAATACTAAAGAAGGTAGCAACGAAAAACATCATCTAAGAAAGTTCTGTAGTGTAAACGATTAGTTTATTTACAGCATTTGAATATATTATTACTGTCCTCAGTTCAAACAGACTCGTCCAGACAGTCTTTAGTGGCTGGCCATTCAAACACGCATAGGCTACCGACATGTGTATGTATGTGTAGTGCATGTGCATGCACATGTAAACCCACTGAAATGTTTTGTACGTTGAGCTGCCAACTGTCTAAGTTGCGAGAGTCCCCCCCCCCCCAATCATTTTCAAGGGGTTTTCATGTAATGAGCAAACTAATTAACTCTGACTTCATTTCGAAAGAAGAAAAATAATTCTGTTTCAAACTGCTTCCCAACCAAAACTACATGTATAGTATAAATGTAAATGCAATATAGTGTTAATGGCCTCACGTTTTTACCCTATTACGTGTAGCTAGACGAGAATAGTACTAGGGTCGACCATGAGATAATAACTCACGTTTTCAGTTTTAAAGAATAGCCGTGGGTTGTCGTCACAACCACCCCTGCACATTCAGCAAACCATAAATCAGGGCACAATAAACCTGATCAAAACAACATTTATGTTTCGAAGTTATCAGACAGCATAATGAAACTGATTTTAATGACAATACCAATGGTGAAACCATGAGCGCAATGGTCCAATGTCGCCATAAAGTCTAGACTCCGGAGTTGTATTTTCAGAGTGATTCATTGTGTCACACAATGAGCCATAGAAAGCTGTCACGCAAAATGGCACTTGTTTACATCAAGTTACGAGTATGTGAACAAAGTTGTCCCAATGCAATGCCTTTGAACGATGAAAATTCAAAAAGTACATCTCTTTGGTGTAAATTTAACACACGGCCTAAATTAAGACCAGAGAAAATTCATCGACTTTACGACGAGCAAGAGTTATTTCAGCCCATTCAAACTCATCAAAGAACAATGCATTCCCACGATAGTTAACGATTAAGTTACAAATCGGACACCGTGGCTAGCTTGCTGATTGCGCCGTGATTGCGCAACACATGTAATCCCTACGTAGGTAGTTTAGGGTTTTCGTGAGAATGCATTAGATGGAATTTTTTTACCATCGTGTTCTTTATAAAATGTATTAGTCTGAAAAGTACAATTTTTTGCTGTGACGTCATCAGGTGTCAAATTACGGTAATTCAAAGCTTATTTCTTTAAAAAATAATATCTCCTGAACCACATGTCGTAAAGTCGTATAGTTTGTGTTCTGTAGCAATTACAACAAGTGCAAAAAATCATTTTCAAAGATGACCTCACTTTGACCTTTACTTCCGGTCCAATCAGGAAGCTCAAAATTTTAACAAACCATATCTTCTGAGCCACATGTCATAAAGTGGTAATGTTTGTGTTGTCTTGTAGCTGGCAACACTTGAGACATTTTATTAAAAACGATGACACCACTTTGACCTTTACTTCCGGTCTGAGACAAGACCCAATTTTGTTAAACTATATAGACTGTGGTGATTACTCTTGATAACAAGCATTCATTTCGAACAAGATTACACCATATACACAGCATACAGAGTCAGTTAATATATTTGGATAACATTTTGTTTTAGGTCATCAGAACGGAACAGCTTTGTGTTTGTTCACAAACACCTAATGTGTATTATTATAAGTATAACGGATACCTAGGCTAACCTCATAATAAACGGTCTCCTTTGTGCACCAATCAGGTTTAACTGCTTTATGAATATGCATAAGACTGCTCACTGCATTCAGCGCCTCCAGCGCAGATCTCATGACAAATTATGTGCCAGTTATACCAGCACTGCAAAATAGGAAACGACATTGAAGGTTTGCATATTTTTGCAGTTTGCACGACTAGAAAGTATCTCTGTTGAGTGGTCAAGTTGGTAAATCACTCCGATCGGGTCGTTTTAACGATGTTGTACTGGCCTCTGTTTGTGGTTGCCGCGTTGTTTGGCATCGTTCACCGAGTACCCGCCCAAAGTAAGTATTATTGAACAACACACACGCTGTCTTGTTAAAACAAATAATTACAAAAGTTTTACCACACCAGCCTTGACATAGTAACTCACGGCTAACAGACTCCACACCATTTCACTTAGATATCTTTGGTTTGGTCACAACAAAGGACAAGTATTTGTCAAGAAAATATGAAGGTGCAGGGAGCAGACTAATAAAAATATCCCGACAACTCACTTGCCTGCATTATAGTTTGTCACTGTCAAATGGACCCTTTCAGACTGGCAATGTTGTTTTCTTCAGGGTAAAGCGTGATGTTGCGTGTGAGAAAAATGTGTTCAAATTCATAGGCACATATAAAGCAGGCTGTCACTACAAGGTCATTAGCTCGTGTAAAGGTTGACCACAGTCAGTTTGTCATACTTTGATGTTATCATTTGGTTATGAATAATGTTGTAAATCTATTATTATATGCTCATGTTCATGACTGATAATTATAAAAAAATAAGATAAGTAAAAAGCTCATGAACAGAGCTGAACGGCCCTTGAACATGAATTGAGCACTTCTAGAAATATCGGCGGAAAAAAATAACAAATTCTGATGATTTTAATTTTATTTCGATAAAGGTATGTACTATAGGCAATAACAGTGTGAGGAGCTGGTCTTTACTGCGTGGTAATGACATCGGTTGGTGGCTGGTCGTTGCTAAATGGACCTCGCCTTCGGGTCCATTAACAGCTGCCAACCGCTAACCCGGTCATTACCACGCAGTGAAGACCGGCTCCTCCCATTGTTATTGCCTAAGTAATAAATTTATTTCTTTACTCGTCAACGGTGAAAGACATGTGCAAAACTGGATTACGTGTACTACAATTGTTCAGAAGATAATCTTCCTGACTTCATTTCCATTAAGCATGTTTCTCTGGATTCACCTTTTTAAAGTGACGTTCTAGAATACATTAATTACTTGGCACTTTTTACTGTTTGAAAACAGTTACAAATATGAAAGTTCTTTTCACTATTTTCTCGATGACCCTGATGGTTGAATTAGCTTAAACTTTTACAGGTTTGCTCATTCACAGTAACGTTTCACATATTTCGGATACCAGTCCTTCAGAAAAAAGAACGCTTTGGAAAGTTACGTTTTCGCAAATGTTAGTTCCCCCATTGAGTTTCAGTGTTTGGTCTCGATTAGGGCATGTACCGGTATACGTGCGCATCATTTCTACCAATGATGGACATCTTCGATAGTTTGTCATGGCCGAGTTATCAGGTGCACCGGACTCAAGTTCTGGCGCTTAAGTCATCCGGGTGTGGCTTCAAATCCCGATGAAGACACTGATGTCCTGGAGCAGAAGATGCTTTACTAAATTTGCTTCTCTTCAACAAGAGTTATATAAATTGCAAGGATGGAGGCTGATTTTGTGTTTGAATAAGCCTTCAGAGCGCCACGGCAGCCAAGGGCCGTATACTCCCTAAGGGGCAGAGAAAGAATACGTGAATGATAAAATAATTGGTATGTAATATAAGCTGCATTATTTCTCCGATTGGTAGGCCAAGTCTATTAAAAAAAAAAAAACTAATAATAAATTTGTAAAGAAATGTTTTAATTACTCCCTATAGCACTTTCTGTCCTCGAGCAAACCATGGTAATGTTCGGTTTTTCGACTGGGACGCAAAACCCTATCGGACCCGTGTGCTGTGTAGTTAATAAAAAAAAGACCCAACATTTGTCGTTGAGAAGGGTGCTCGCCGGTAAGCCATTTTTGTGTGCCATATAAAATGGTTCTCACAGTTCAAACATTGCAGGTCTTCATACATGTTGTAAAAAATAGTGAGCGCCTTGAGACGCCCGTCTGGCGGTGGAAGTTTTTCGTGCAGTTCAAGGTCATCCATGTCCATGTCGATTATGTGAAGCAATGTTAACACAATCCTACGGAGCTTATGTGAAGTGACTTTTTACAACCCAATACTTTTAGATAAACACACATGTATAATCTTTCACATCGACCAACTCACACGGCACTCAAACGTTGTGGACGAATTTCATCTATACAAACGCATACGGGTCGGTGTGTGTCGAGCACTCCGTTACCAAGTAAGATTCGATTTGTGTTTAACCACAAATTCCTAAGAAAACAACCCGAGAAAAATAAACACAATGCACCCACTCTAACCGAGACTGATTGAAAAACACAAATCAAATAAACTGTTGTGTGAGAGCGTGTCTCGCGCGTATTCAAACATTTTTGGGACCAATTTGGTCCCTTGCATTATGAAGTCACACTCGCAAAAAGCGCCATCAGTGAGGCCAAAAGGGGGCAGACCATTAGACGATACGTGTTCTGTGAGCTTAAAAACGTGCGCGTGACCCCAGCGTTCCGGTAGTGTTGCGCGTAATGAAAGGGGTCTATTGCTTTATCGCATGATCGAAACAAACTCGCGCGCTTTATCAGGTCCTGATGCTCGAATACGCGCGAGACTAGCACAGTCTATACCAGTTAATACAGTGAAAACGTGTTTTTTCGCTTTCGGGTAAAAACCGAGTGAGACGTCGCTGAAAACAATAATAATACAAATTAATGTTTTTTATAATAAACTCCAAATAAAGGGAGAACAAAGAAATTATGTTTGTGTGTGTATAACTAAAGGTAGGTATTAATGTCGCCAATACTCTTGACTAAATTTACGACTTGGGCTAAAGTTGCAATCCCAACAAGGCGTAACAATTGATGTTTTTTCAGTAGTCTACTTTTACAGGTAGTTTACGCGTGCACTGTCTCTTCTCGATGGAGATTCGCATAGTTCGTGATGAATGCATGGCGTCAATAAATTCACGACTTGGGGCACAGAATTTTGTCACAAATAATGGCATAAACATTCACGATCTTGGTACTAGTCGTGATACACGACATAGAGCTAAGTCATGAATTTTGTCAAGAATGTTGGCGTCAATGTTCACGACTTGGGGCACAAGTCGTGAATTTTGTCATTTACGTCAATTTTCGATGACCCTTCCAGGACCACCAAAAAAAGACGGTGTTTGATAACATAGTTAAAAGGGATTTGTTTCACTATTTTCTCGTGACTCTGCTGACCGATTGCTCTTAAACTTTTCACAGAGGTTGCAGACATAAGCAACACAAGTACGATTTGTGCGTTTCCACCACTACTTCTAAACTCCGAATGTTGCTAAACAAATACTACATTCCTCAGCACCATTTTTTACGCTGCGTCATGACGAAATCACTCCACCACCTAATAACAATTCAAAAAGTAACGTTGTTTCCTTTTTTGGTCTTTCTTCCCAAAGACGCAAAGTTCTGGAATGACCAGGCACAGGACACCCTCCAAAAGGCTCTGAACAGACAGGCAACGCTAAACAGAAACGTCGCAAAAAATGTGGTGTTATTGATGGGTGACGGCATGGGGATATCCACCATCACTGCGGCTCGGATTATGAAGGGACAGAAGGCGGGAATGCCAGGGGAGGAAACGGTCCTGGCGTGGGAAGACTTCCCAAGTGTTGCCCTGTCCAAGGTTTATACTCGGATTTGTTGTTTGTCATTAATTTATAGATAGATTCATACTAGACTGGTAAATACTCCAAAAATTAATGACTACAAAATGACTTGGATATTTTTTCGCCCAAAGAGAGATGATGACCATGAGAATGATTTGTGGAGTATATACATACATACATGTTATGTATCCTCCAAGAACATTACAATCACAATTGATTCAACCAGGGTGTTTCAACAGAAAACAAAATAGTCTTCAAAGCTGGGTCAAATTTGGTGAAATATTGAGCAGAAAATGTTAAGCAGAAAATGTTAAGCAAAGGCAAGCAGGATACCGTCATAACGTCACGGATGGTACATGATTGGTAGTTGGGCTGGTAACATTGTTCTGGTAAGCATAACTTATATGTGCTTAGCTACTTGCTGTGCTTAAAGCAGCTCTGTGACATTGTCACTAGATTTTAGGCAAGTGTATCAGTTTTTATAGCATTTCCGACAGAATAGATCAACATAATTTACGGCATTTCCCTAGAAAACTGAAAAGTTACTTCAACGTGGACGGCTGGTTTGTCTCATAAATGAAAACAATGCTGTAAAAAAACAACCTGCAGTTCATAAAGATGTCTTTTAAAAAATGTGTTTCTTTTCCAACGAATAAAGGTAGTCGGAAAACAGTGTAAGCATAACTGGATTGCCCTTCCTTTTCCGTTTGTACTAGTGCACGTGTTTTTTTTTTTTTTTTTTTTTTTTTTTTTACACACTTATTACTCTGATTTTTATTTCTGATCAAGTAGATTTGAATGTTGTTTGCAATGTTGCGAGGGTTCCGAGTATAACACATTTGTAATGATAGTTATACACGTTTTTATTTCTTGCGACAGTTCCTCTGCAACTTGTTTCTATTAACGTCTTTCAATCTATTGAAACATGAAGAAAACATTACTTGGCTAAAGCTGTCAAGAAGAATGTTGTATATTGCTGCAAAACGGCAGTAACTCATTCCACACTTTCCCCTGTACGGAAAGTTTTTCTTGGTTCAGCGGCATTGGGTCAGTTACACAAAATCAATGTTTGCAAACCCAGACATAAATAACTGGTCATGAATCATTCTTTGTTCTCCAGTAAACACATTCCTCAGTTGACCTTTTTTTTAATCCCATCCATTGGCAATATGCCAAGTAGCCTACTTAGAGCATAATACGTGACTTTCGAAAAGTTTTATTTTTATATAGCTATTTCTAAAGATTCAAGACGGGTTTTGGGTTTTATTTATTTATGATTTTTCAAAAACAAAAGTTCTCAAATAATAAGTAGAATGCTCTTTAGAAAATAATTATGAATTTATTGTCTGGATCTAGTCCATCGGCCATGGGTACAAACATTTTGCATGTTAGGTGTACTTTATGCCTTGTCCGTGGCATACGCACATATTTTTATATATTTTGTCGTTTTTAATAATAACATTATCTGTTTAAATTCGTTCAGAGAAAACAAAATAAAACATTATTTTGGCAAAAAACGGGCCGTGAGACTTTAAAGCTCGATGTCACTCAACTATAGCTCCACTTTGAAAACATTTGAAATATTCACAATACACATTTCAACCATGGCTGGCTGATTTTTGCAGTAATCTTTCGTTTTGCACTTTTGTTGTAAAAACCAGAATTACAACACCAACTCCCAAGTGTCCGACTCAGCCGGTGCAGCAAACGCCCTCTTCTGCGGCATGAAGACGAAACGTGGCGTGATTGGCGTTGATGATCACGTGATCAGGGGCGATTGTGAATCCATCAAAAATGCTAAGATTGACTCCATCCTCGTCCATGCCAGAAATGCAGGTACGAATCTAGCCTTTTGTCAAGGCCTTCTTGGCTTTAATACAGGTGTGCAGTTAAGAAGCGAGTGGAACCGGCGACTAGAACTGGAGACCACAATCCCATGCAGGCCTTTTCCAACTATAGTCATTGATTTTTTCCCTTTATTTTCTTGAGTTTTGCCACCTCTTGATTTTTGCTACCCTCCTGGGGGAGCAGAACCAAGCGTAAGCGATGGGACCAACATAGGTTCAACGTTTAAGCGTTGTGATTGGTTAATCTTTCAGCACTATACTTATTTGTATGAAACATTGTAAATATTTTTTATTTGGAATTGGAGAAGTCAAGCCCCGCAAAACCAAGCTGGAAACGAACTCATGGCTTCACCACTCCCGCGCTAATGTGGTCTCCCCTCAAACGTTTTGTTTCGCCAGATGACACAGCTTTGTCCGAGCCACGAATGCCTTGAAGAAAAAGACTAGTATTAATGCAAATACCTCCCGTGTTCATCCTTGCTCAATGATGGTGCCTGTCCACTTTTCAAATCAACAGCATTACATCCTCATAATTATTCAAAGTTAGAAAAACAATTTCTAAAATCGTTACTCTTTGGGTGCAAATGCTTCCCACTTTAGCCTTGATGATGCGCATTTCTTCCAATCTAGATGTGATCTCAAGGCTGAGATCGTGGCATTTTGTCTTTATCACAAACAATGCTCCGACTTTACAAATTACAGGAGCCTAAAGTTTCATCCAGGCAATGTGAACGGTATAGCCCCAAAACAGTATAAAATATATTAGGGTTTTTGTAGATCAACTAGACAATCCTTGTCACACGTTGCAATTTTTACAGGCAACATGACAGGACCACTTTGGTAGCACATAAGTAATTTTTCAAATAATTACTTACAATCCCCAAGAACATTTTGTGGAAATTGAAATGTGAGTGCCTTTTCTTCCTGGAGATTACCTGGAAATTGTTGCTTGTAAAATGCCTCGTGTGACATGGTGATTGGTCTAACAAGTTTCTAACCACACAGGTAAATCAACGGGGTTTGTTACAACCACCAGGGTGACGCACGCCACGCCCTCCAGTCTGTATGCTCATTCGCCCGACCGTAACTGGGAAGACGACAGTGAGGTACCGGATGATCAGGCGGCTCTGGGATGCACTGATATCGCAAAGCAGCTAATAGAGCTCGGAAGTGACATAAAGGTAGAAACATGACGTTGACAAAATAGACTTTCTTTTATTTAGAGACATCTTGCGTAGGCCGCCATCATTGAGGTCAAACACTGGAAGCGTGTACACACCATGCGTATAACCAATGAGAGGTCATCCTTCGACCTCAGTGAGGGCGCTGCTTGAGCTTGTGACGCTATGCAAAATGTGTTTTATTAAATGATGTATTATCCCTTTGAATGATGGGGCCAATAAGTAACAACTGCTTCATGCCTGACCGTTTTTTTCTAATGAAGGCAAGCAGAACACACAGTTCAAAAACATCAAGGCCTATGTTTCCCCTCTTACTCTTCTCTGAACCACAACATCTTCCGAAGGGGTTTAAAGTTTCACGATTGTTAATACACATTAACTATAGAATCCTCCCAATGGGTGACCACATGGCTAAAGCTTCAAATCTTACTTACCGTTTTCCTGAAGACCGAACAGAGCATACTGTTCGAAACTTTTAGACTTATCTCAACTCTGATTCTTCTCAAAACCATCACTTATTTCAAGAAGAAATATATTTCACAAGGTTGTCTCCTGTAAAGTGGTTTATTTCTCACTTCCTGACAAATCTCCAGCTTTCTTGTCTGCAATCTTTCTTGTCTGTTCTAGGTTATCATGGGTGGAGGACGAAGCAAGATGATGCCTAAAAATGTGTCCGACTACGAGTACCCAACTAAGAACGGGTCACGAACAGATGGTCGCAATCTAATAAGTAAATATCTAGCTTTTTGTTATAAACGAGAGGAGAAGTATATTGAGTTGATGGTGTTGTATGGTCGGACGACGGTGAGGTATGGTGATGCAGTAATGAGGTATTGTGGGGCGACGATGAGGAATGGTGAGGCGATAATGAGGTGTGGTAGGGCGATGGTGAGGTATGGTTAGGCGATGATGAGGTATGATGGGTGATGATGAAGTAGGGTGTGGCAATGCTTAGGTATGGTTAGGCGATAACGAAGTGTGGTATGGCGATGATAAGGTGTGTTGAAGCAATGATGAGGTATGGTGGGGAACTGTTCAGGTATGGAGAGGCGATGATGAGGTATGGTGGGGCAATGGTCAGGTACGGTGGGGCGATGATAAGGTATGATGAGGCTATGATGAGGTAAGTACGGTGGGGCGATGGAAGGTATGGTGAGGAGATGTATGGCGAGGCAATTTGCGTGATATGTAAAGTTTAAAAATAAGATACCACTACAATAGTAGTGAAGTGTTCTAAAAGGAAGAACTTGAGTTGAAAATAAGGTTTACCAATTTAATTGAAAAGTCATACACTTCATTCTGTACACAGCTGAATGGATCGAGAGTAAAGATGCGGCAAAGAGCCAGTTCGTCTGGAACCTGAAAGATTTCAATGTAGTGGATCCATTCGAAACAGATTATCTTCTTGGTGACGTATCGTTTTGACTATTGACTATATTTGTCGAAAATGTATATTGCCTTTTTATTAATAGTGTTTATTTGGTGTTTGCAGCTATATTCTAGTATGAATGACTCATGTTGAATCTCCCAATGCAACATGTGACGTAGGCCTTTAGTGCCCTCTTGTGCTAGCCCCAAACGAAAATTATTGTTTTTCTTTCTTCAGGTCTTTTCGAGCCAAGCCACATGCAATACGAGGCTCATCGTCAGAACGATACGGGAGGTGAACCCTCGATAGCTGAAATGGCTGAAAAGGCCATCAAGATTCTGGAGAAAGATGAAGATGGATTCGTGCTTGTGGTTGAAGGTAATTTTGTTTTATAGAATGCTGACTAACCGAGGAGAGAAATTCCCCTCCTAGTGACGATGTACATTCACGTATACAGGCAGTAACCTCAAGCGACAAGGATTATAATCTTTAAACTAGACATTAGGTGTTTGTGAACAAACACAAAGCTGTTCCGTTTTGTTGGGCTTTGATTAAACGATCCAGACATTTAAAATGAGCCTAAGTTCAAGATTGAACGATATGGTCCCACTTCCGGTTGACTCAGAAGTAAAGGTCAACATGGGGTCACGGTAACCCAAGGCTTATCTTCAATGCTCAAAAGGTTTATAACTGAAAAGAAATTGAACATGGGTTGTGTAGTTCTTGAGATATGGTCCCACTTTCGGTTGACCCGGAAGTAAAGGTTAACATGGGGTCACGGTATCCTAAGTTCAGTCTTCAATGCTTGAAGGGTCTATAACTGAAAAGAACATGTACATGGGTTGTGTAGTTCTTGAGATGTTGCACTGCAGAGGCAATGTTTTTTATCACAAGCGCAGTTGTGTTAACGGCTTTTTTTACTCTAAATTTTGTTATCGAGGAACAGGTCTCACAAGCTAGCATGTATACCAATCCTGTGACGGTTACACTCTTAACCGGTGATCAACCGGTTAAACGTTTACATTTTTACGGTTCGGATAAGCATAAAACAATTCAATCGAAAATTGCTAAACATTGACTATGAATTTGCTTATTCAAAATCAAATCGCTTATTCGGAATCAATTCGCTTATTCAAACTCAAATCACTTATTTGGAATCAATTCGCTTATTCTGAATAAATTCGCTTATTCAGAATCAAAACGCTTTTTCACAATCAATTTGCTTACTCGGCATAATTTCGCTCATTCAAAACCAATTTGCTTATTCAGAATCATTGCTGATTCATAACCATTTTGCCTATTCACAACCATTTCGCCAAGTCGTAAGCATTATGCTTGTTGATAAAGATTGTGAAGTTTCTTTAAATACACTTAACACTACATCATTCAATGATTCATCACAAGACGCATGAATGATAGTACCATTTCGATGTTCATTCATAAAATGTGTATGCCGTGTAAACTTCCAAATCTCAGGCAGGTGTATTCATCCGTGCACTGTTGCTTTTACGGAATGGCTTATTCGGAATCAATTCGCTTATTCAAAATCAATTCGCTTATTGGTATCAATTCGCTTATTCAAAATCAATTCGCTTATTCAGAATTAAAACGCTTATTCAGAATCAATTCGCTTACTCGGATTAATTTCGCTCATTCTAAATCAATTTGCTTATTCAGAATCAATTCGCATATTCAGAATTAAAACGCTTATTCAGAATCAATTTGCTTACTCGGAATAATTTCGCTCATTTGAAATCAGTTTGCTTATTTAAAATCTAATGGCTTATTCGGTATCAATTCGCTTATTTGGAATCAATTCGCTTATTCAAAATCGAATGAATGATAGTACCATTTCGGTACTTATGAATGATAGTACCATTTCGATGTTCATTCATAAAACGTTTATGCCGTGTAAATTTCCAAATCTCAGGCAGGTGTATTCATCCGTGCACGGTCGTTTTTTGTAAATTTTATGCACAGGCTTAATTTAAAGCTAAATGCTGTTGTATTAAAATCGTAATTGTAAAACTTTGTGTGCCCTTTATTACCGATCGAGTATGTTATTTTCGTATGGCATGAATAGTAAAAAGTTTATGGGACATGAGTTATTGTTAATTTTGGCTTTTGACCCCAAATCCAACACTGACCCTATAGCCATGGAAAAGGTAATTTCACGTTTGTATACATTATTTCCCCACTCAGCTCTAATTCTTGCCCTATTGCATCCCCACCAAGTGTTTTGTCTGCTAGACGGTGATTTCCCAAAGTAATGCGTTCGCACAAGAACCTTAAAAACGTGGTTTCAGGCGAATGGGTAGCCTTGTTTCCTTCACGATTGAGCTTCAAGTAAATGCGTTTGCATAACCTAAAAGATCGTTTTCCGGTGAACGGGACCCAAGCGCGGACAAGTCTGCTACGCGGGCAACATCGTCCCACACACGGCGTTCTATTTTTCTACGTTCACGCTGCTGATACCTGAGTAACGATAAGATCTGAGCGGACACACGACGCTCTGCGCTGAGAGCAAGACAACTCGATTCTTGTGAATGAAAGTAGACTTGCGTTAGTCGGCGCAGGAATGACTCTTTATAATACACTCTACATACAAACAACGCAGAACACGGGTCACAAATGGGTAGGACTTGATCAAGTTTTTAAAAAAGCAAGCAAGAGCGCCGTTTAACTGGTATAGCGCCCTCATTTGTTTAAAAAAATTTGAGCTTGACTCCTTTTTTTTTTATAAACTCACAGATTATAGGCAAAGTACCCGTGGCGTTAAATTTGCCTGAGAATTTGGGGGTTTTTTTTACTGACAATGTTTTGGTAAGTTTTGATGCTTTTAAACTGAAGTTCAATAAAATCTTTCTTGTTTTAAGAAACATTTGTGTAATCTAGGACGTTAAATTTGAGCTTAATTGAAAAAATATGTTTCTAGAAGTCGGATTTGATTCCACTATCTCCATGTGTTTTGTGCACGGGCGAAAATGCGCAATAAATGACGTCATTATGACGTCGTTCGTTGTTTTAGGCCGGAAAGCACATCTACAGTATCTCATAAGTCTAAAACTAAAAAAAGTTTGACGATCGGCGGTATACTTTTTGAGATATGGTGCTTACAAGGCTGGCTAATTAAATATTCACCTCGCTCTAAAGTGGCTAATTAATTAAGAATTTTAACAACTATTACAATAAATGTTAAGTTTATGTACTAAGCTTCAATTTGATATATGACCAAACCCCTTCATATTTAAACATTAGGATATTTGGTGTATACAAAAAACGTGTACAAATGTTATGGGATTTAGGTGGAAACAAAGAATAATAATAATAATAATAATAAAAATAATAAAAATCTCGACGAAAACAAAACCTGTTCCGATAGTAAGTCGGAACAGCTAATTAGTATTATAATTTTAAAGTGTGTACAGACGCTGATCAAGAGATTGGCTAAAGCTATAAGTTCTTCTCCGTTAGTTTGTTTTGAAAGCAAGTCTAAATAAAGGCATGGTATGTTTTTGGTAATTGTCAAAAACCAGTATTCTCATTTGGTGTATCCCAACTTATGAACAAAATAACAAACCTGTGAAAATTTTGACTCTTCTGGTCATCGAAGTTGCACAAAAAAATGACAGAAAAAACACCCTTGTTGCATAGAATTGTGTGTTTCAGATTCCCGAGAAAGATTTCACGCCTGAAGCCTAAAGCAATTCTCAGATTCAAATGTTTTGATGAAAACAAATTACCTCTTTCTCTAAAACTACGTTACTGCAAAGAGTACCGGAATCGTTTCTAACCACGTTTTACATTATCAACAGCTCACCGGTGCTCTTTACCAAGTGGATGTTATGCTCATTGATTTTTTTAGTCATTACCAAAGGTATGTCTTCCCTTTAGGGGAGATTCAGGGATGTTTGATGCTCAGAATTCTCCATTCCAGTTTTGCAACGAGCATAACATGATGCCTTCCATGGATTTTCCCAACAGGGGGTCGCATCGATCACGCTCACCATGACGGGTTAGCCGCAATTGCCCTCCTCGACACCCTCGCCATGGAAGCAGCAGTTATCAAAGTGATGGAACTAACGGAAGAGAAGGATACCCTGATTGTGGTCACGGCTGATCATAGTCACGTTATGACCATAGGAGGCTGGCCCAGTAGAGGTAACCCTATCTTAGGTGAGTTTCATATTTGGTGCGAATTGTCAGGTTATTGGTTTATATTTCTAACGTACAAGCTTGTTTTCCATATCGTTTATGTTATGTTTCTTCCCTTTCTTTATCTGTGTGTGCATATATATAATGTATTTATGTTTATATGAATATCATGTGTGCGGGTGTGTGGGCTTACCGAAGGACCCTTGTAGGGTCTTACACTCAGTTGCACAATGGACACCACAAAGTTTGTCTTTGTTCAATATTGACCCCAATGAGGAATTCTATAGAAAATGAATTATTGTAACAACAATAGCAGGCCTACGCAAATTTACGAATTGGGTTTGTGGGGTCCTGACCCACAAAACCCAATCCACAAATTTTCCCACAAACCCGGTACGTAAATTTACGTGGGTGCGTGTGCATGTGTGTATTATTATGTTTAAATGTTTATTGTTATTGTTGTATTTTCTCTTCTACGTTATTTTAAAACATCTTTCAATTTTGAGTGTTAATTTCTCGATAGTTGTGGCTTTTTACTTAATTTTTAATGTTCCTCTTTTGGCCCTTTTTTCAAAAAACAGTGCTACATCAAATAATTTGAGGCAAGCGTAGCAACCTCCAGGTTAGCAAGCTGTAGTAACATGTTGTGCCACACATTTCTTTGGATTGTGTATACAAATGTTACAAATGTTGGTTTTTGGTTGGGTTTTTTTCAGGCTTATACGATCTGGAGCTTGCCGATGATGGTCTTCCATACCCCACCATTTCCTACACCAATGGACCTGGTGGTATCCTAGAGAAGGAAAGCTTTGAGACTACGGGAAAGCGACGTAATCTCACTAACGTTGACACTGGTACGTAAAAACAGCCACGGATGAGTAAAATGGCTCGCGCGGTGGTTCCGGAACATGAACGTCAATCTGCTTCGGACTTCACTAGTCGCTTCGTATGTTATAGAGGGAAAGGTAAAATCATATATGTACCCGTGTGCAAGCCACTCATAAGATGAGACCAAGTGTGACCACGAAAAACATTTTAATGATGTTCGATATATGCACCATAAAGAGAGGGTTAACTGTTTTTTTCTTTTCTTTTTTTTATTTGTTTTTATTTGGAGGGGGTTGAGGGGGAGGAAATGCAAATAATTAGAAGGACCGGAACGCACTTTTTTTCAAAAAGCTGAAAGTTTTGTCATTTATAAAAAGTATCCCCGTGTCGGGTGAGAATCATGTATTGAAAGGCCAGCTTTAAAAACAATTTCGCTGAAAAGCATTTCGAACCGATTGAAAAACAAACACAATCCCACCACAAGCTAGGAAGAACACCCAAACCGTTCCAGTGTGTGTAATTGTAGTCAGTAATTAACCGTTTCATTGTTTTGAAGCTGATTTTCTCTCCTCTTTTCAGCTGATCTGTCGTTCATACAGCCAGCTATTGTTGCAGTACGTGTGGCGTCACACGGGGGCGAAGACCTTGCAATTTACGCACGCGGTCCCATGTCCCATCTGTTCCACGGAGTGCACGAACAGAATTACGTGCCGCACGTAATACGTTACGCAGCGTGTCTTGGAAATACGGATCACTGTGATAAATACGTAAATCCGTGTGTGGAGAATGGTGCTGCCTCGTCACATGTGCGAGGCTTGACAACAGCTTGTATCCTCGTATTTCTGTTCTTAATCTAGGAGGACAGTTTTGCGGTAAACATGAAATTGAAACTGGGCTCTGGTTTCTTGTGTGAAAAGATCAACTAAATAGCCTGTGAGTGTACTTTTAAAAATCATATTTATATATTCAGCTTTTTATAGCCTAAACTACCTTTGTCACCGATACAGCTTCTCTCCGTGGATAAGAATGTGTATTTTATTGATGGGTTGAACTCCTGAAACAAGGTTTTGATAATGTATTTCGGGGTTCAGCTTTAAGATAAACTTTCAAAGGGTTTTAGATTTAGCTTTGTACATAGGTTGTTTGAAATAATATTTAGGCTTAGTATAAAATTCCATCATTTCATGCCCTTGCAGAAGTTCGGGTTGTTTAAAAAAAATGGTAGAATGACGGCGTAGCTTGAAAAACTTGAAATTCATCGCAGACTCTGCCGAACAGCGCCAACCAGTTGAATCTAAAGTCCGTTCGGCCAAGTCAACATACTGCACGAGTTGGTTTGAAGACAAATAAACAAGTGATATTTGGTATGATAATGAGTTATGTAAAATAATAGGTAGTATACAAGTATTGACCGCTTCGAGTTTTTTTCTAGAACATGTCAGACTGCGGGCATCACCGGGAGGCGGAGGGCCTTGGTTTAATCAACGCACGAAACTGAGCAGTTAAGTTTGTTTTATAAACATCCCATACGATACACTAAAGTAGATGTCGTTGTTATGGGTATAGTACTGTACACTGGTTGCCACGGGTACAGTACATTGCGTTCGCGCGGCTTTCTCGTAAAAAGTAGGACATCATGTGACGCACTCTCGGCTAATCACAAGGCAGAATCTGTATTTGTGTTATTAACCATTGCTATGCTAGGGATCACCTCGAGAGTTGTAGTCTTAATAAGACTACGGCTCTAGCAGTCTATTTCCCCGTGACTAGGGCAAGGGAAAATTGAACGCTCCAGGATTACAGAGGGCGTCGTAGTTTTAATCATAACACGAGTAAAAAGCAGTCGACATTTGTTTTATAAGACTCAATACATGTATTGTGCTTAGAGGTTTCGGTACCAAGATGCTGGTGTTGCTATCTGTATAGTACATCGGTTGCTATGGGGTAGTACATTGGTTTCTACGGGTATTGTGCACTGCATGCTGGGTGTATCGCGTCGCGTTCCGCGGTTTCGTGTAAACCAATCAAAAGGACAAATCTTTGTAAGGGGATGATATAACTAAAAATAAGGCAACAAAATCATGTGACGCACTATATACCAATTACAAGGCAAAATCTTTTTACGGGGTGTTATAAAGTGTTTTATTAGGGCACACATCTCGCCTCCATTAAGGGCATTTTTTCAGCCTCCATCCCCGAAAGTTAATAGTATTTCCTGGAAGAGTATGATGTTATTTTATCAATGACAGATTTTTCAGATAATAAATCTTTGGTTTGGAGTGTCTGGAATGTTATCATTTTTATTGGGAAAAAAGACTTTGGTTCAGAGTGTCTGGAATTATTATTTTTTTTTTTGGATGGAAATACATTGTACTATTTCCCTTCTTACAAAACAACAACAGCAAGGTATATTCAATACTGGTGAATCATGTAGTAATAGTTTATCTGGCACTCAAAGTAACGAAAGCCAAATCAAAATATTGCCATCGGCAAAAGTAAGACTTGAACAAAAATTGTGTTTACAGGGAATTTTCCGTTAGTTGCTATAAACCATTAACTCTTCCACATACCATGTTCGCTTAGTGTATGTTGCCTTCAAATACTTGACGTGATCTTTTAGGAAAGAACTGTGTGCTGGAAACTTCAATAAATACTTAACTCATTTAGAAATGTTCCTTTAAATCTTCAAGAGACCCTTGCCAAAATACTAGGGTGTAAATAGTTTAATGCCGAATTTCAATTGTTGACAACGCTGTTTGTTTTTGCTTTACTCTGTCCTTTTCAGACTTCATTTTACAAGCTGGGCGCTGATTCCACCCTTTCCCGCTACGTTAAAAAAAAACCTGATTGAACTAAATTAATATTTAACTTGTTGTAGCTAAATTTAATGAAATTATTTACGCGGACTTTTAATCGACTACGTCTAGTTCTAGACACATAGTACTGCTACTTCTTAAACAATAACGTTTAATCGAAAGCAACATCAGATTTACGAAGAGTACCAGTTCATAAATAGTTAATACAAAAGTTATTTCTCGATATAAACTAAAAAAACTAAAAGGTGGTAGTACTCATACAAAAGGAAAAAGCCAGTACGAGACGACTAGCGCAAGTTACCATTTAACTTTACTCAGTGAAAAGTCGGCCGAAAGAGCAAATCAGTAATTGTTTTAACTCACAAGCCGAACGCTTAAATACCGCGTGCGTTAAAGCGGGATAATACACCCTTTGCTAGTACCCTGATGTCACACACGCACTTTTTTACGCACCAAGAAAAGCTATTGTCTAATGAGCTTCCTCGTTATGCCTCAGTAAGCGTTCCGTCTGAGAGTGTGACGTCATATAATAGACCCCATTGACCTCTATTACAATAGAGATCAGCGACAGATCCCTTGAATTGGCCGCCATCGCTGATGAAATGTGCACTCGTGAAGATCTTTTATTTGCTGAGAGTGCAGCAGATACACACATGCATGTTTCCATTGTGTGTCATCAAAGATGGCGGCCAATGTAAGGAGTAGCTTGCATAATTAGTCGGTGAACCATATGACCATATACAAAATTGCCAGCTTGACGCAGTTCAAAGCCAAAAATCAAGTTGCCCATAAAGATGGCGTTTATCGTGAACATTGTATTCGGACATTGAGGCACGTTTGAATGCGAAAGTTTTCCCTATACCCTGGTTAAACAATTTTCAACAGTATAACTTGAAAACCCAAGATTCCAAAAGATGTTTAAATTCCTGCGCGACCTCAGAGCCTGCGATAGTTCAGTTTTTAAATCAGCAGATAAACGTTAAATGAAAGAGTTGTCGAAAGAACCAGCAATGAAGTAACCCCGAAGTAGATCGTCTTCCCCCTCACTGAAATTATATAGCCCTGAAACGTAAGAAAGACTCACAATGTTGTTATTAAGAATACGCAGTCATTGTATAGTAGCGCTTAATCATATCTGACGGGTGTTTCGAAGCGCTTCTTGTATTGTATGATTGGTCATAATATGACAATGTTTAACAGCTACTTTAGCCAAACAAAATGTTAACTGGAATACTATTTAAATTGGTTAATATGTGTTTGTTTGCCATTTAATTGTAAAGGATATTTGTATATGTCTGGATTTTTTGACATTACTGATACAAAAATCAGATACAGACAGGGGACCAGTCTATCGCATACACCGTTCTTGGGGGAAATGATTGATGATTAAACTGGAGACTCTGTAACACTATAGGTGGCAGAATTGCCTCAAGCCAGTATTTGAGCAGCTTTAGCTTGACTGTTTGATCTTTATTGGTTTTTATAACGAGTAACTTGTTTCGTCTTACCTTCAACGACCAGAAAGAACCCATCCGGGTCTTTTCGCAGTATTTGAATTGCTTTTTCTACCATCTCGGCAACAGAGGGCTCACCAGCTTCGTCGTCATTACGCGCTTGTTCAAAATGCATGTGAGATCTCTCAAAAGCCCTGTGATGAAATTACCGTACATTGAACCGAGAGCTAGATTTTTGTTCTTCAAAATATAAGAAATTGTCATTATGTTTCAATCACGTGATAGATATTTAATTGTATAGTTTGGGTGTTAACTTAAAAAGGCTAACGCCTAAAGATTAAAAAGTATACTGCACGACGTTCTTACATCATGAATTTATAAATTCAGAGCTTTCGTTTTCAGCGTCTCAGCCGCGCGTTTTGGTTGGCACAAGAACGGGCGGCCTACTTTAAAAAAAATGTATGCAATAATGTCGTCATTTTACCTGAATCGTTGATTAAAACCTCTCGGCGAGGGACCTGTTTGGTAACACATGCTTACAAGCTCTTTCAATAGGAGCTGAATTTGCATCTTATCAAAGACTATTTTATCAATTAGTGCGCTGTTCACATGTCCGGGTATTGCCTGATATGTTTGCTTAATTAAATAACTTTATAATTTGGGTTCATCCACCATTGACAATCGGCATACCATTTTTGTACACACAAGATGATGCCTGTCAGAATTCACCCTGCTTTGCATATATGTAAATTGCTGTAACCTTTGCTATGTCACATGAATATTCATTCTTCCAGCACTTCCAAAGGTAGGTATTCAGTATCATTGTTTTCTTTTGTGGCCAGGTAAATTTATTCGGCCTTTTCAGTTTAACACAGGTAGGTTTTCCCTCACTGAGAATGTCTCAGGCTATTGTGCTCCGGCCAAATGTGTGTTGTTGTGAATGAGTGACTAGTGGAGGGTACATGATTTGCATAAGTATTTGCTAGTTGAGATATATAGTAATGTTGGGGTGTGGTTTTGGGGGCATTCTGATATTTGGTCTAGCTGTGACTTAGACCAGCCTGAGAGAGAGGGAGAGAGAGTTCCGCTTAATTTTCAGAGGCAGCGTAATAGTTGTACATTTTGTTGAGCCGCCATTGCTAAACTGCGAGCAGATTGTTGCAGGCTGTCATACCAGGGCAATTGGCTGGAGAGGAGAGTCTGCTGCTGAGGACTGGAACTCATGACGAAAATTTTGATGGAAAACCGTGAGTAACATGTATAACCCTTTTAATTTGTTTGTTGCTGAAAAAAGACATGACTTGATGGTTTTCAATTTGCTAAAGATTTTAAGTTAGTTTAAAAGATGTGAGCTAATTCATGTGTAAATTTAAAGAGGAAAGCTGGTTCAAGTTGTAGTATTTGTTTCTCTCGTTCACTTTATTCAGAAGAAACAGTTGCCAGAAAAGTTTCGGGTCGCTGCCAGCGACAGAGGACGCCACAGTGACTATTCTTTGTGAATTTTGAACTGTTGTTGAAGAAACGTAAAATTGAACACGTCACCCAGCTGCGTGGAAGAGACGTGAGCATAATATACTGGATGAACTAATTCAAAGAAGGAAGACTATGCCATGAGCTGGGGGATAATTTCATCTGTTTATAGATAGTATATCTGTGAACAAGCAACTTCAGCAATTTCGTAATCATCAAATTTTTGTGCACTCCAATTATACTAATGGTCATGTGACATAATAGGGTAGTGAATACCCTTATGTCAGACCCTTCAGATTTGGGGCAAAATTTGTAGTTGTATGTTTGATGTTTGGAAGAGAAGTGCCCTTTAACTATCTTTAGCACTACAAGCGTCGTGCTTTGATTATTGTTTTGGTTGCAATATATTAATTGTTAACAAAGGTATTAGTCCTTGGATATTTTGATGTTTAATAATTTGGGCATAGCCTGACTACCAGGAGTAGTCACTGGAATTATAAATTCAAAGTAAATAATTGACTAGAACAGGTGGTCAAGAATGATTCCAATGGGAATTGCAACAAAATGAGAATTGTAAATAAAATTTTGTAAACAGTAATTGTAAATGCAATATTGAGTGTGACAATCGGCATACCATTTTTGTACACACAAGATGATGCCCCTTCTAACCAAACCACTTACCAGTATTGATTGACACCCCCTTTAAGGACATGTGGCATGGTCCAGCTTAGGATAATGTGAGCTGACCAGATGTATGATGTGGTTATATACATGTATATGACAATGGACATATATAATAATTTATGTCAGCACGTGCTGAAAGCGACCCTTGCAACCAAAAGGCATTCGAAACCAAAATGCATTCCTTTTTTTTTTTAAGTATCAATTTTGTGCCAACCCAGTTAAAATGTATTTCGCTACCCACATAATGCGTTAATGTTTTTTAGAAAAAGAAATGTACATTAAAGTGTTGAAATGGCACTCCGGCTACGAATAGGGCTTCCAAATGACATGTTGAAGCCATAGCGTTAGATACAGCATGGATGCATAATAACCCAAATGCCATGATTTCAAAAAGACCTCAAGCAATTAACTCACCAATCAGATGGTCTGTTTCGTTGGGGTCCACCTTGTTGAAGTCGTCTAGGTTCCAGACGTACTTGCTGCGGTCTGTTGGTTTCCTCAGTAGCCATTCCTCTGTGGAAGGACAACATGTTGTATTTGGTGTCATTGTGTGCAGTCACATCATATAGCGATCACTAAAACTTGTGACACCATTTATAGTATTAAAGCTTTAAAGGTATTATACAGGATTGGCAGAGCTGCTTAATAGTCGCAGATGAGTTCATGTTTTGCGTGATAAACCGTATACTTGAAACAAACAAAACCTGTGGAAATTCTGTCTTAATCCATTGTGTGAGTCGAGAGAAAATAGTGAAAAACCATACACAATGTTCAGCCTGTAAACAGATTACTATTCTTAGATTTGGTTGTAACGACGAAATCAGCTGTTGCGTTTTGAGGTTTCTAGATGCAGTTTTCTCGAATTTGACTTTATTTCAGGGGGAAATTTTAAATAGAAAAACTGTTTTTAGTATGAACTTCATAATCAATAAGCTTTCTTACTAAAATTACCGGCATTTTCTCACTGGCGATGACGTAGGCATGTAATGCAGTTGTGATTCGGGCAGCCCTACATCCAGGCCGCTCACCTCGCCTACAAAATGGTCAGCTCAACGAAACTCACGGAAGAGAGAACCCTGGTAACGAACTTTCCAGTGGTGTAAAACTTGTGCATATCCAGTACTATTCTGAGGATGATTTGACCATCCTTACTTTGTCTTTGTTTCTTTGACATCTCTGTGTACAAAAATTGCATTGTAGATTGATTTAAACCTTTAAAGATTGATTTTCGGATGCAGGGATATCCAAGGAAGAGTCAGGTACAAAATTTGGCTCTCTAGCATGCCTAGATCGGGAGTTATTCCCAAGCTTAGCAAATAATTTATTTCGGACCTTTCTGTGACGGCATTTTCTCACTGGCGATATAAACTTGTCCACTGCGACACTAAAAATTTAATTTTCGGACGCAAGAAGATTCAAGGCAGAGTCAGGTACAAATTTTTTCTCTCTGGCATTTCTAGATCGGGAGTTATTCCCAAGCCTAACGAAGAATTTATTTCGGACCTTTCTGCGCCGGCATTTTCTCACTGGTGATAACGTAGGCATGTAATACAGTGGTGTTTCGGGCAGCCAAACTTTCAGGCCGCTCATCTCGCCTACAAAATCGTCAGCGCAACGAAACTTCCGGAAGAGAGAGCCCTGGAGACGAGCTTTCCAAAGGGATAAAACTTGTGCAAATCCAATATTATTTTGAGGGTGATTTGACCGTCCATACTTTGCCTTGGTTTTGTTTTTTGACAGCTCTGTGTACAAAAATCTCAAGGGAGATGCTTTTGAGGAGCGTTCGGAGTAGGTCCACTTGCTGGTAATTTCCGGTATGAAACTTGCCCGCCGCAACCCTAAAATATTTTTTTTCTCGGATGCAGGAACATTAAAGGAAGAGTCAGGTACAAATTTTGTCTCTCTAGCTTGCCTAGATCGGGAGTTATTCCCATGCTTAGCGCAGAAATTATTTCGGATCTTATTGTGCCGGCATTTTCTTACTGGCGATGACTGTTGAGAGTAGAACTATTTTAAGAAAGGATTTCCCCCTTCGAAGGAATATGGTTTGTATAATTTTGGTACATCTGGCACAGGAAGCTGACAGTTTCCAAGGCATGTATCTGACATTATTCACGAGCCCAGAAGAGTGACGTCAGTTGTTCAGGATAGGTTAGAAGTTAAACATCTGCCAAGCAATATTTACCCGGATGTTGTCATGGGAATTGATTTTTAACATTGTACAAGAAACGCAGCTATATTGCACAGGGTTATTGTTAAATTTCTTCCTCCATCTTGCACTCAGGGTAACAGTGGAAACCCCCTTATTGGTAATTACGCCGAGAACCACGAATCCACATCAAGGCATGATGGCAACAGCCCGCTGTTGGAGGGCATATTCAGCTTGAGCTACGGGTGTTGGAATGCCAAATATCCCGATGTAGGCGTTGAGATAGCGAGGTACTGCGGATGGATCTCCACTACTACCGGAGGAGAGGTCACATGTGTCCATTAGGTTGGTCTTGCGCGTACTTGTACAGTTATTGAAAACCTAGGTTTAATAAATTTATGGTATTATACAAGATTGGTAAGAGAAAAAACATCTTGGTTTATTTTTAATCTGAAAGCTTATTAAAGTTTTATACTAGAACCTTGTTTTTCCCCTCTGAAATGAAGTAATATTCGAGAAAAATGTATCTGAAAACCTAAAAAAAAAATATTTAAAAATTGCAACAGCTGATTTTGGCTGTTAAAATTAAAATAACTAAGGTCAATGTGTTTGAACAAGAACAAGCTTTGACGTCGTCAGGACGTCAGGACCCAAATTAATGTTTCCATTAAAAGTGTAAACAAAAATAAACTATATTAAAGACTATTCCTAAGTTTAAAGCTGACAATCAAAACAATGGTAAGTAACATCCGTTGCCAGCACCGTGTTTGCCGATAAGTCGGCGGATCAATTCTTCGGACCGGGCATTTTACAGACTGACCGTGGTAGTACGGCTTTTGTCTTGCGTCTCATAGTCTCTTAAAGCTGCTTATCTTCGAGTCCAAGCACCATGAATTAAATGCAATTAGCTACTAGTTCTCATGCTCGAGTGCGTGATAGATTATGATATTGAGGTTGCAACGTTTGGTCCTAAATTTGCAGGCATTTAATCGACTGCTACTTGCCCGGTACATTCACCTTCAAGCACATACATAATATTGACAAAAAAGTACTCTTCGACGAAGGTAAGAATGAACGGTTATTTCATGAAGAAAAAAAAAAAGAAACAAACATTATTTTGGAAATGTAAATTTACCTTTATAAATACTCACCTCCACTGATCTCTATAATATTATCAGTACAACGGATACCTAGGCAAACCACATAATAAACGATCTCCTTTGTGCACCAATCAGGTTTGACTGCTTTATGAATATGCATAAGACTGCTCACTACATTCAGCGCCTTCAGCACAGATCTCATGACAAATTATGTGCCAGTTATAAATGCACTGCAAAATAGGAAACGACATTGAACGTTTGCATATTTTTGCAGCTCGCACGACTAGAAAGTATCTCTGTTGAGTGGTCAGGTTGGTAAATCACTCCGATCGGGTCGATTTAACGATGTTGTACTGGCCTCTGTTTGTGGTTGCCGCGTTGTTTGGCATCGCTCACCGAGTACCCGCCCAAAGTAAGTATTATTGAATAACACACACGCTGTCTTGGTAGAATAAATAATTACAGAAGTTTTACCACACCAGCCTTGACGTAGTAACTCATGGCTTACAGACTCCCCACCATTTCACAGATATCTTTGGTTTGGTCACAACAAAGGACAAGTCTTTGTCAAGAAAATATGAAGGTGCAGGGAGCAGACTAATAAAAATATCCCGACAACTCACTTGCCTGCATTATAGTTTGTCACTGTCAAATGGACCCCTTCAGACTGGCAATGTTGTTTCCACCAGGGTATAGCGTGATGTTGCGTGTGAGAAAATGTGTTCAAATTCATAGGCACATATAAAGCAGGCTGTCACATACAAGGTCATCAGCTCGTGTAAAGGTTGACCACAGTCACAGTTTGTCATACTTTCCAGATGTTATCATTTGGTTATGAATAATGTTGTAAATCTATTATTATATGCTCATGTTCATGACTGATAATTATACAAAATTAAGATAAATTAAAAGCACATGGACAGAGCTGAACGGCCCTTGAACAGGAATAGAACACTTCTAGAAATATTGGCAGAAAAAAATCACAAATTCTGATGATTTTTACTTTTCTTCGATAAAGGTATGTACTATAGACAATAACAGTGTGAGGAGCTGGTCTTTACTGCGTGGTAATGACATCGGTTGGTGGCTGGTCGTTGCTAAATGGACCTCGCCTTCGGGTCCATTAACAGCTGCCAACCGCTAACCCGGTCATTACCTCCCATTGTTATTGCCTAAATAATAAATTAATTTCTTTACTCGTCAACGGTGAAAGACACGTGCGAAACTGGATTACGTGTTGTTCAGAAGATAATCTTCCTGACTTCATTTCCATTGAGAATGTTTCTCTGGATTCACTTTTTGTAAATGACGATCTAGAATACATTAATTACTTGGCACTTTTCAATGTTTGAAAACAGTGAAAATAGGCCTAGATAAGATCTTTTCACTATTTTCTCGATGACCTCGATGGACGATTTAGCTTAAACTTTCACAGGTTTGCTCATTCACAGTAACGTTTCACATATACTTCGGATACCAGTCTTTGACAACTACCAATGTTGTCCAGGACGTGCTTTTAAGAAGAATTGTTTAAAATAGCCTTCAGAAAAAAAGAACGCTTTGGAAAGTTGCTTTTTCGCAAATATTAGTTGAGTTTCAGTGTTTGGTCTCGATTAGGGCATGTACCGGTATATGTGCACATCATTTCTACCAATGATGGACATCTTCGATAGTGTGTCATGGCCGAGCGATCAAGTGCACCGGGCTCAAGTTCTGGCGGTTAAGTCATCCGGGTGTGGCTTCAAATCCCAATGAAGACACTGATGTCCTTGAGCAGAAGATGCTTTACTAAATTTGCTTCTCTTCAACAAGAGTTGTTTATTTCTGCAGGATGGAGGTTGATTGTGTGCTTGATAAGCCCTCGGAGCGCCACGGCATGCAGCCAAGGGCCGTATACTCCCCAAGGGGCAGAGAAAGAATAAATGAATGTTATTGGCCCAATGACCAGGGCACCAGTATAAAGCGCATTGATAAAATAATGAGCATGTAATTTGGGCTGTATTATTTCGCTGATTGGTAGGCAAAGTCTTTTTTTTTTTTTAATTAAATAAATTTGTAAAGAAAATTTTAGATTAGTCTTTGTGGCACTTTCTGTCCTTGAGCAAACCATGGTAGTGTTTCTGTCCTCCTTCGAATGGGACGCAAAGCCCTATATCGGACCCGTGTGTTGTGTAGTTAATAATAATAAAAAGACCCACCATTTGTCGTTACGAGAAGGGGGCTCGCCGGTAAGCCATTTTTGTGTGCCATATCAAATGGTTCTCACAATTCAAACATTGCAGTTCTTCATACATGTTGTAAAAAAATAATGAGCACCTTGACGCTCGTCTGGCGGTGGAAGCTTTTCGAGTAGTTCAAGGTCATCCATGTCCATGTCGATTATGTGAAGCAATGGTAACACAATCCAACTGAGCTTATGTGGAGTGACTTTTTACAACCCATTACTTTTAGATAAATACAAATGTAGGCGTATAACCTTACACATAAACCAACTCACACGGCACTCAAACGATGTGGACGAATTTCAACCATACAAGCACTCCATTGACGATTGCTTACCAATTTAGATTCGATTCGATTTGTGTTTAACCACGAGTTCCTGAACAAAGAAAACAACCCGAGAAAAATAAACACAATGCACCCGCTCTAACCGAGACTGATTGGAAATCTATTCATCATGTTGAAGTATTCAGCAAAATGTAGGTCAGTGTCATAAACCTTATAAATAAAACATGAATGAAAAAATGAATAAATAAACCGGTTCGTATGAGTCTACGGTTCAATTGCCGGGGGAAAGCAACCAATGTTACAACAACAACAAAACTGATGCTATCTACAAATCCAATAAACTGTTATGTACGTGTGTATGAGAGCGTGTCTCGCGCGTATTCAAACATTTTTGGGACCAATTTGGTCCCTTGCATTATGAAGTCACACTCTCAAAAAGCGCCATCACTGAGGCCAAAAGGGGGCAGACCATTGGACGATATGTGTTCTGTGTGCTTAAAAACGTGCGCATGACCTCAGCGTTCCGGTAGTGTTTCGCGTAATGAAAGGGGTCTATTGCTTTATCGCATGATCGAAACAAACTCGCGCGCTTTATCAGGTCCTGATGCTCGAATACGCGCGAGACTAGCACAGTCTATACCAGTTAATACAGTGAAAACGTGTTCTTTTCGCTTTCGCGTAAAAACCGAGTGACACGTCGCTAAAAACAATAATAATACAAAACAATTTTGTTATATAATAAACTTCAAACAAATGGAGAACAAAGAAATTATGTTTGTGTGTGTACAACTAAAGGTAGGTATTATTGTCGCCAATACTCTTGACTAAATTCACGACTTGGGCTAAAGTTGCAATCCCAACAAGGCGTAACAATTGGTTTTTTTTCAGTCGTCTACTTTTACAGGTAGTTTTACGCGTGCACTGCCTATGCTCGATGGAGATTCGCGTAGTTCGTGATGAATGCATGGCGTCAATTAATTCACGACTTGGGGCACAAGTCGTGAATTTTGTTTCAAATAATGGCGTAAACATTCACGATCTCGGCACAAGTCGTGATACACGACTTGGAGCTAAGTCATGAATTTTGTCAAGAATATTAGCGTCAATGTTCACGACTTGGGGCACAAGTCGTGAATTTTGTCATTTACGTCAATTTTCGATGACCCTTCAGGGCCACCAAAAAAAGACAATATAAAACAATAGAATTATAGTTATAAGGGAGGGTTTTTTCACCATTTTCTCGTGACTCTGCTGACCGATTGCTCTTAAACTTTTTACAGAGGTTGCAGACAGTAAGACATCACAGTTATGATTTGTGCGCTTCCGCTCCTACACTCCGAATGTTGTTAAACAAATACTATCAGCGCCACTTTTTACGCTGCGTCATGACGAAATCACTCCACCACCTAATAACCATTCAAAAAGTAACGTTGTTTCCTTTTTTGGTCTTTCTTCCCAAAGACGCAAAGTTCTGGAATGACCAGGCACAGGACACCCTCCAAAAGGCTCTGAACAGACAGGCAACGCTAAACAGAAACGTCGCAAAAAATGTGGTGTTCTTGATGGGTGACGGCATGGGGATACCCACCATCACAGCGGCTCGGATTATGAAGGGACAGAAGGCGGGAATGCCAGGGGAGGAAACGGTCCTGGCGTGGGAAGACTTCCCAAGTGTTGCCCTGTCCAAGGTTTATACTCGGATTTGTTGTTTGTCATTAATTTATAGGTAGATTCATACTAGACTGGTAAATACTCCAAAAATTAATGACTACAAAATGACTTGGATATTTTTTCGCCCAAAGAGAGATGATGACCATGAGAATGATTTGTGGAGTATATACATACATACATGTTATGTATCCTCCAAGAACATTACAATCACAATTGATTCAACCAGGGTGTTTCAACAGAAAACAAAATAGTCTTCAAAGCTGGGTCAAATTTGGTGAAATATTGAGCAGAAAATGTAAAGCAGAAAATGTTAAGCAAAGGCAAGCAGGATACCGTCATAACGTCACGGATGGTACATGATTGGTAGTTGGGCTGGTAACATTGTTCTGGTAAGCATAACTTATATGTGCTTAGCTACTTGCTGTGCTTAAAGCAGCTCTGTGACATTGTCACTAGATTTTAGGCAAGTGTATCAGTTTTTATAGCATTTCCGACAGAATAGATCAACATAATTTACGGCATTTCCCTAGAAAACTGAAAAGTTACTTCAACGTGGACGGCTGGTTTGTCTCATAAATGAAAACAATGCTGTAAAAAAAAACTGCAGTTCATAAAGATGTCTTTTAAAAAATGTGTTTCTTTTCCAACGAATAAAGGTAGTCGGAAAACAGTGTAAGCATAACTGGATTGCCCTTCCTTTTCCGTTTGTACTAGTGCACGTTGTTTTTTTTTTTTTTTTTTTTTTTTTTTTTTTTTACACACTAATTGCTCTGATTTTTATTTCTGATCAAGTAGATTTGAATGTTGTTTGCAATGTTGCGAGGGTTCCGAGTATGACACATTTGTAATGATAGTTATACACGTTTTTATTTCTTGCGACAGTTCCTCTGCAACTTGTTTCTATTAACGTCTTTCAATCTATTGAAACATGAAGAAAACATTACTTGGCTAAAGCTGTCAAGAAGAATGTTGTATATTGCTGCAAAACGGCAGTAACTCATTCCACACTTTCCCCTGCACGGAAAGTTTTTCTTGGTTCAGCGGCATTTGGTCAGTTACACAAAATCAATGTTTGCAAACCCAGACATAAATAACTGGTCATGAATCATTCTTTGTTCTCCAGTAAACACATTCCTCAGTTGACCTTTTTTTTAATCCCATCCATTGGCAATATGCCAAGTAGCCTACTTAGAGCATAATACGTGACTTTCGAAATGTTTTATTTTTATACAGCTATTTCTAAAGATTCAAGACGGGTTTTGGGTTTTATTTATTTATGATTTTTTCACAAACAAAAGTTCTCAAATAATAAGTAGAATGCTCTTTAGAAAATAATTATGAATTTATTGTCTGGATCTAGTCCATCGGCCATGGGTACAAACATTTTGCATGTTAGGTGTACTTTATGCCTTGTCCGTGGCATACGCACATATTTTTATATATTTTGTCGTTTTTAATAATAACATTATCTGTTTAAATTCGTTCAGAGAAAACAAAATAAAACATTATTTTGGCAAAAAACGGGCCGTGAGACTTTAAAGCTCGATGTCACTCAACTATAGCTCCACTTTGAAAACATTTGAAATATTCACAATACACAATTCAACCATTGCTGGCTGATTTTTGCAGTAATCTTTCGTTTTGCACTTTTGTTGTAAAAACCAGAATTACAACACCAACTCCCAAGTGTCCGACTCAGCCGGTGCAGCAAACGCCCTCTTCTGCGGCATGAAGACGAAACGTGGCGTGATTGGCGTTGATGATCACGTGATCAGGGGCGATTGTGAATCCATCAAAAATGCTAAGATTGACTCCATCCTCGTCCATGCCAGAAATGCAGGTACATATGTCAAGGCCTTCTTGGCTTTAATACAGGTGTGCAGTTAAGAAGCGAGTGGAACCGGCGACTAGAACTGGAGACCACAATCCCATGCAGGCCTTTTCCAACTATAGTCATTGATTGTTTCCCTTTATTTTCTTGAGTTTTGCCACCTCTTGATTTTTTCTACCCTCCTGGGGGAGCAGAACCAAGCGTAAGCGATGGGACCAACATAGGTTCAACTTTTAAGCGTTGTGATTGGTTAACCTTTCAGCACTATACTTATTTGTATGAAACATTGTAAATATTTTTTATTTGAAATTGGAGAAGTCAAGCCCCGCAAAACCAAGCTGGAAACGAACTCATGGCTTCACCACTCCCGCGCTAATGTGGTCTCCCCTCAGACGTTTTGTTTCGCCAGATGACACAGCTTTGTCCGAGCCACGAATGCCTTGAAGAAAAAGACTAGTATTAATGCAAATACCTCCCGTGTTCATCCTTGCTCAATGATGGTGCCTGCCCACTTTTCAAATCAACAGCATTACATCCTCATAATTATTCAAAGTTAGAAAAACAATTTCTGAAATCGTTACTCTTTGGGTGCAAATGCTTCCCAGTCCTAGTGAAAAATAAATTTTCTGAAAATGCATATCGTGGTGGAAGCTCACTTTAGCCTTGATGATGCGCATTTCTTCCAATCTAGATGTGATCTCAAGGCTGAGATCGTGGCATTTTGTCTTTATCACAAACAATGCTCCGACTTTACAAATTACAGGAGCCTAAAGTTTCATCCAGGCAATGTGAAAGGTATAGCCCCAAAACAGTATAAAATATATTAGGGTTTTTGTAGATCAACTAGACAATCCTTGTCACACGTGGCAATTTTTACAGGCAACATGACAGGACCACTTTGGTAGCACATAAGTAATGTTTCAAATAATTACTTACAATCCCCAGGAACATTTTGTGGAAATTGAAATGTGAGTGCCTTTTCTTCCTGGAGATTACCTGGAAATTGTTGCTTGTAAAATGCCTCGTGTGACATGGTGATTGGTCTAACAAGTTTCTTACCACACAGGTAAATCAACGGGGTTTGTTACAACCACCAGAGTGACGCACGCCACGCCCTCCAGTCTGTATGCTCATTCGCCCGACCGTAACTGGGAAGACGACAGTGAGGTACCGGATGATAAGGCGGCTCTGGGATGCACTGATATCGCGAAGCAGCTGATAGAGCTCGGAAGTGACATAAAGGTAGAAACATGACGTTGACAAAATAGACTTTCTTTCATTTAGAGACATCTTGCGTAGGCCGCCATCAATGAGGTCAAACACTGGAAGCGTGTACACATCATGCGTATAACCAATGAGAGGTCCTCCTTCGACCTCAGTGAGGGCGCTGCTTGAGCTTGTGACGCTATGCAAAATATGTTTTATTCAATGATGTATTATCCCTTTGAATGATGGGGCCAATTAGTAACAACTGCTTCATGCCTCGTTTTTTCTAATGAAGGCAAGCAGAGCACACAGTTCAAAACATCAAGGCCTATGTTTCCCCTCTTACTCTTCTCTAAACCACAACACCTTCCGAAGGGATTTAAAGTTTCACGATTGTTAATACACATTAACTATAGAATCCTCCCAATGGGTGACCACGTGGCTAAAGCTTCAAATCTTACTTACCGTTTTCCTGAAGACCGAACAGAGCATACTGTTCGAAACTTTTAGACTTATCTCAACTCTGATTCTTCTCAAAACCATCACTTATTTCAAGAAGAAATATGTTTCACAAGGTTGTCTCCTGTAAAGTGGTTTATTTCTCACTTCCTGACAAATCTCCAGCTTTCTTGTCTGCAATCTTTCTTGTCTGTTCTAGGTTATCATGGGTGGAGGACGAAGCAAGATGATGCCTAAAAATGTGTCCGACTACGAGTACCCAACTAAGAACGGGTCACGAACAGATGGTCGCAATCTAATAAGTAAATATCCAGCTTTTTGTTATAAACGAGAGGAGAAGTATATTGAGTTGATGGTGTTGTATGGTCGGACGTCGGTGAGGTATGGTGATGCAGTAATGAGGTATTGTGGGGCGACGATGAGGAATGGTGAGGCGATAATGAGGTGTGGTAGGGCGATGGTGAGGTATGGTTAGGCGATGATGAGGTATGATGGGCGATGATGAGGTAGGGTGTGGCAATGATCAGGTATGGTTAGGCGATAACGAAGTGTGGTATGGCGATGATAAGGTGTGTTGAAGCAATGATGAGGTATGGTGGGGAACTGTTCAGGTATGGAGAGGCGATGTGAGGTATGGTGGGGCAATGGTCAGGTACGGTGGGGCGATGATAAGGTATGATGAGGCTATGATGAGGTAAGTACGGTGGGGCGATGGAAGGTATGGTGAGGAGATGTATGGCGAGGCAATTTGCGTGATATGTAGAGTTTAAAAATAAGATACCACTACAAAAGTAGTGAAGTGTTCTAAAAGGAAGAACTTGAGTTGAAAATAAGGTTTACCAATTTAATTGAAAAGTCATACACTTCATTCTGTACACAGATGAATGGATCGAGAGTAAAGATGCGGCAAAGAGCCAGTTCGTCTGGAACCTGAAAGATTTCAATGTAGTGGATCCAGCCGAAACAGATTATCTTCTTGGTGACGTATCGTTTTGACTATTGACTATATTTGTCGAAAATGTATACTGCCTTTTTATTAATAGTGTTTATTTGGTGTTTGCAGCTATATTCTAGTATGAATGACTCATGTTGAATCTCCCAATGCAACATGTGACGTAGGCCTTTAGTGCCCTCTTGTGCTAGCCCCAAACGAAAATTATTGTTTTTCTTTCTTCAGGTCTTTTCGAGCCAAGCCACATGCAATACGAGGCTCATCGTCAGAACGATACGGGAGGTGAACCCTCGATAGCTGAAATGGCTGAAAAGGCCATCAAGATTCTGGAGAAAGATGAAGATGGATTCGTGCTTGTGGTTGAAGGTAATTTTGTTTTATAGAATGCTGACTAACCGAGGAGAGAAATTCCCCTCGTAGTGACGATGTACATTCACGTATACAGGCAGTAACCTCAAGCGACAAGGATTATAATCCTTAAATTAGTATTATAATTTTAAAGTGTGTACAGACGCTGATCAAGAGATTGGCTAAAGCTATAAGTTCTTCTCCGCTAGTTTGTTTTGAAAGCAAGTCTAAATAAAGGCATGGTATGTTTTTGGTAATTGTCAAAAACCAGTATTCTCATTTGGTGTATCCCAACTTATGAACAAAATAACAAACCTGTGAACATTTTGGCTCTTCTGGTCATCGAAGTTGCACAAAAAAATGACAGAAAAAACACCCTTGTTGCATAGAATTGTGTGTTTCAGATTCCCGAGAAAGATTTCACGCCTGAAGCCTAAAGCAATTCTCAGATTAAAATGTTTTGATGAAAACAAATTACCTCTTTCTCTAAAACTACGTTACTGCAAAGAGTATACCGGAATCGTTTCTAACCACGTTTTACATTATCAACAGCTCACCGGTGCTCTTTACCAAGCGGATGTTATGCTCATTGATTTGTTGAGTTATTACCAAAGGTATGTCTTCCCTTTAGGGGAGATTCAGGGATGTTTGATGCTCAGAATTCTCCATTCCAGTTTTGCAATGAGCATATGATGATGCCTTCCATGGATTTTCCCAACAGGGGGTCGCATCGATCACGCTCACCATGACGGGTTAGCCGCACTTGCCCTCCTCGACACCCTCGCCCTGGAAGCAGCAGTTATCAAAGTGATGGAACTAACGGAAGAGAAGGATACCCTGATTGTGGTCACGGCTGATCATAGTCACGTTATGACCATAGGAGGCTGGCCCAGTAGAGGTAACCCTATCTTAGGTGAGTTTCATATTTGGTGCGAATTGTCAGGTTATTGGTTTATATTTCTAACGTACAAGCTTGTTTTCCATATCGTTTATGTTATGTTTCTTCCCTTTCTTTATCTGTGTGTGCATATATATAATGTATATATGTTTATATGAATATCATGTGTGCGGGTGTGTGGGCTTACCGAAGGACCCTTGTAGGGTCTTACACTCAGTTGCACAATGGACACCACAAAGTTTGTCTTTGTTCAATATTGACCCCAATGAGGAATTCTATAGAAAATGAATTATTGTAACAACAATAGCAGGCCTACGCAAATTTACGAATTGGGTTTGTGGGGTCCTGACCCACAAAACCCAATCCACAAATTTTCCCACAAACCCGGTACGTAAATTTACGTGGGTGCGTGTGCATGTGTGTATTATTATGTTTAAATGTTTATTGTTATTGTTGTATTTTCTCTTCTACGTTATTTTAAAACATCTTTCAATTTTGAGTGTTAATTTCTCGATAGTTGTGGCTTTTTACTTAATTTTTAATGTTCCTCTTTTGGCCCTTTTTTCAAAAAACAGTGCTACATCAAATAATTTGAGGCAAGCGTAGCAACCTCCAGGTTAGCAAGCTGTAGTAACATGTTGTGCCACACATTTCTTTGGATTGTGTATACAAATGTTACAAATGTTGGTTTTTGGTTGGTTTTTTTCAGGCTTATACGATCTGGAGCTTGCCGATGATGGTCTTCCATACCCCACCATTTCCTACACCAATGGACCTGGTGGTATCCTAGAGAAGGAAAGCTTTGAGACTACGGGAAAGCGACGTAATCTCACTAACGTTGACACTGGTACGTAAAAACAGCCACGGATGAGTAAAATGGCTCGCGCGGTGGTTCCGGAACATGAACGTCAATCTGCTTCGGACTTCACTAGTCGCTTCGTATGTTATAGAGGGAAAGGTAAAATCATATATGTACCCGTGTGCAAGCCACTCATAAGATGAGACCAAGTGTGACCACGAAAAACATTTTAATGATGTTCGATATATGCACCATAAAGAGAGGGTTAATTGTTTTTTTCTTTTCTTTTTTGTATTTGTTTTTGTTTGGAGGGGGTTGAGGGGGAGGAAATGCAAATAATTAGAAGGACCGGAACGCACTTTTTTTCAAAAAGCTGAAAGTTTTGTCATTTATAAAAAGTATCCCCGTGTCGGGTGAGAATCATGTATTGAAAGGCCAGCTTTAAAAACAATTTCGCTGAAAAGCATTTCGAACCGATTGAAAAACAAACACAATCCCACCACAAGCTAGGAAGAACACCCAAACCGTTCCAGTGTGTGTAATTGTAGTCAGTAATTAACCGTTTCATTGTTTTGAAGCTGATTTTCTCTCCTCTTTTCAGCTGATCTGTCGTTCATACAGCCAGCTATTGTTGCAGTACGTGTGGCGTCACACGGGGGCGAAGACCTTGCAATTTACGCACGCGGTCCCATGTCCCATCTGTTCCACGGAGTGCACGAACAGAATTACGTGCCGCACGTAATACGTTACGCAGCGTGTCTTGGAAATACGGATCACTGTGATAAATACGTAAATCCGTGTGTGGAGAATGGTGCTGCCTCGTCACATGTGCGAGGCTTGACAACAGCTTGTATCCTCGTATTTCTGTTCTTAATCTAGGAGGACAGTTTTGCGGTAAACATGAAATTGAAACTGGGCTCTATTGGTTTCTTGTGTGAAAAGATCAACCAAATAGCCTGTGAGTGTACTTTTAAAAATCATACTTAGATATTCAGCTTTTTATATTAAACCTATACTACCTTTGTCACCGATACAGCTTCTCACCGTGGATAAGAATGTGTATTTTATTGATGGGTTGATGGGTGGTGCAAACCGACTGAACTCCTGAAACAAGGTTTTGATAATGTATTTCGGGGGTTTAGCTAAAATTTCAAAGGGTTTTAGATTTAGCTTCGTACCATAAGTTGTTTGAAATAATATTTAGGCTTAGTGTAAAATTCCACCATTTCATGCCCTTGCAGAAATTCGGGTTGTTTAAGTAATAAGGCCCGACACAAAAAATGGTAGAATGACGGCGTAGCTTGAAAAACTTGAAATTCATCGCAGACTCTGCCGAACAGCGCCAACCAGTTGAATCTAGAGTCCGTTCGGCTAAGTCAACATACTGCACGAGTTGGTTTGAAGACAAATAAACAAGTGATATTTGTTATGGTAATGAGTTATGTTAAAATAATAGGTAGTATACAAGTATTGACCGCTTCGAGTTTTTTTTTAGAACATGTCAGACTGCGGGCATCACCGGGAGGCGGAGGGCCTTAGTTTAGTCAAAGCACGAAACTAAGCAGTTAAGTTTGTTTATAAACATCCCATACGATACACTAAAGTAGACGTCTAGGTACCGTGAAGTTGTCGTTGCTATGGGTATAGTACATTGGTTGCCACGGGTACAGTACATTGTGTTCGCGCGGCTTTCTCGTAAAAAGTAGGACATCATGTGACGCACTCTCGGCTATTTACAAGGCAGAATCTGTAATTGTGTTATTAACCATAGCTATGCTAGGGATCACCTAGAGAGCCGTAGTCTTAATAAGACTACGGCTCTAGCAGTCTATTTCCCCGTGACTAGGGCAAGGGAAAATTGAACGCTCCAGGATTACCGAGGGCGTCGTAGTTTTAATCATAACATGAGTAAAAAGCAGTCGACATTTGTTTTATAAGACTCAATACATGTATTGTGCTTAGAGGTTTCGGTATCAAGATGCTGGTGTTGCTATCTGTATAGTACATTGGTTGCTATGGGGTAGTACATTGGTTTCTACGGGTATTGTGCACTGCATGCTGGGTGTATCGCGTCGCGTTCCGCGGTTTCGTGTAAACCAATCAAAAGGACAAATCTTTGTAAGGGGATGATATAACTAAAAATAAGACAACAAAATCATATGACGCACTATATACCAATTACAAGGCAAAATCTTTTTACGGGGTATTATAAAGTGTTTTATTAGGGCACACATCTCGCCTCCATTAAGGGCATTTTTCAGCCTCCATCCCCGAAAGTTAATAGTATTGTCTGGAAGAGTATGATGTTATTTTATCAATTACAGACTTTTCAGATAATAAATACTTTGGTTCAGAGTGTCTGGAATTATTTAATTTTTTCTTGGATGGAAATACATTGTACTATTTCCCTTCTTACAAAACAACAACAGCAAGGTATATTCAATACTAGTGAATCATGTAGTAATAGTTTATCTGGCACTCAAAGTAACGGAAGCCAAATCAAAATATTGCCATCGGCAAAAGTAAGACTTGAACAAAAATTGTGTTTACAGGGAATTTTCCGTTAGTTGCTATAAACCATTAACTCTTCCACATACCATGTTCGCTTAGTGTATGTTGCCCTTCAAATACTTGACGTGATCTTTTAGGAAAGAACTGTGTGCTGGAAACTTCAATAAATACATAACTCATTTAGAAATGTTCCTTTAAATCTTCAAGAGACCCTTGCCAAAATACTAGGGTGTAAATAGTTTAATGCCGAATTTCAATTGTTGACAACGCTGTTTGTTTTTGCTGTACTCTGTCCTTTTCAGACTTCATTTTACAAGCTGGGCGCTGATTCCACCCTTTCCCCCTACGTTAAAAAAAACCCTGATTGAACTAAATTAATATTTAACTTGTTGTAGCTAAATTTAATGAAATTATTTACGCGGACTTTTAATCGACTACATCTAGTTCTAGACACATAGTACTGCTACTTCTTAAACAATAACGTTTAATCGAAAGCAACATCAGATTTACGAAGAGTACCAGTTCATAAATAGTTAATACAAAAGTTATTTCTCGATATACAAACTAAAAAAACTAAAAGGTGGTAGTACTCATACAAAAGGAAAAAGCCAGTACGAGACGACTAGCGCAAGTTACCATTTAACTTTACTCAGTGAAAAGTCGGCCGAAAGAGCAAATCAGTAATTGTTTTAACTCACAAGCCGAACGCGTAAATACCGCGTGCGTTAAAGCGGGATAATAGACCCTTTGCTAGTACCCTGATGTCACACGCGCACTTTTTTACGCACCAAGAAAAGCTATTGTCTAATGAGCTTCCTCGTTATGCCTCAGTAAGCGTTCCGTCTGAGAGTGTGACGTCATATAATAGACCCCATTGACCTCTATTACAATAGAGATCAGTGACAGATCCCTTGAATTGGCCGCCATCGCTGATGAAATGTGCACTCGTGAAGATCTTTTATTTGCTGAGAGTGCAGCAGATACACACATGCATGTTTCCATTGTGTGTCATCAAAGATGGCGGCCAATGTAAGGAGTAGCTTGCATAATTAGTCGGTGAACCATATGACCATATAAAAAATTGCCAGCTTGACGCAGTTCAAAGCCAAAAATCAAGTTGCCCATAAAGATGGCGTTTATCGTGAACATTGTATTCGGACATTGAGGCACGTTTGAATGCGAAAGTTTTCCCTATACCCTGGTTAAACAATTTTCAACAGTATAACTTGAAAACCCAAGATTCCAAAAGATGTTTAAATTCCTGCGCGACCTCAGAGCCTGCGATAGTTCAGTTTTTAAATCAGCAGATAAACGTTAAATGAAAGAGTTGTCGAAAGAACCAGCAATGAAGTAACCCCGAAGTAAATCGTCTTCCCCCTCACCGAAATTATATAGCCCTGAAACGTAAGAAAGACTCACAATGTTGTTATTAAGAATACGCAGTCATTGTATAGTAGCGCTTAATCATATCTGACGGGTGTTTCAAAGCGCTTCTTGTATTGTATGATTGGTCATAATATGAAAATGTTTAACAGCTACTTTAGCCAAACAAAATGTTAACTGGAATACTATTTAAATTGGTTAATATGTGTTTGTTTGCCATTTAATTGTAAAGGATATTTGTATATGTCTGGATTTTGTGACATTACTGATACAAAAATCAGATACAGACAGGGGACCAGTCTATCGCATACACCGTTCTTGGGGGAAATGATTGATGATTAAACTGGAGACTCTGTGACACTATAGGTGGCAGAATTGCCTCAAGCCAGTATTTGAGCAGCTTTAGCTTGACTGTTTGATCTTTATTGGTTTTTATAACGAGTAACTTGTTTCGTCTTACCTTCAATGACCAGAAAGAACCCATCCAGGTCTTTTCGCAGTATTTGAATTGCTTTTTCTACCATCTCGGCAACAGAGGGCTCACCAGCTTCGTCGTCATTACGCGCTTGTTCAAAATGCATGTGAGATCTCTCAAAAGCCCTGTGATGAAATTACCGTACATTGAACCGAGAGCTAGATTTGTGTTCTTCAAAATATAAGAAATTGTCATTATGTTTCAATCACGTGATAGATATTTAATTGTATAGTTTGGGTGTTAACTTAAAAAGGCTAACGCCTAAACATTTAAAAGTATACTGCACGACGTTCTTACATCATGAATTTATATATTCAGAGCTTTCGTTTTCAGCGTCTCAGCCGCGCGTTTTGGTTGGCACAAGAACGGGCGGCCTACTTAAAAAAAAAATGTATGCAATAATGTCGTCATTTTACCTGAATCGTTGATTAAAACCTCTCGGCGAGGGACCTGTTTGGTAACACATGCTTACAAGCTCTTTCAATAGGAGCTGAATTTGCATCTTATCAAAGACTATTTTATCAATTAGTGCGCTGTTCACATGTCCGGGTATTGCCTGATATGTTTGCTTAATTAAATAACTTTATAATTTGGGTTCATCCACCATTGACAATCGGCATACCATTTTTGTACACACAAGATGATGCCTGTCAGAATTCACCCTGCTTTGCATATATGTAAATTGCTGTAACCTTTGCTATGTCACATGAATATTCATTCTTCCAGCACTTCCAAAGGTAGGTATTCAGTATCATTGTTTTCTTTTGTGGCCAGGTAAATTTATTCGGCCTTTTCAGTTTAACACAGGTAGGTTTTCCCTCACTGAGAATGTCTCAGGCTATTGTGCTCCGGCCAAATGTGTGTTGTTGTGAATGAGTGACTAGTGGAGGGTACATGATTTGCATAAGTATTTGCTAGTTGAGATATATAGTAATGTTGGGGTGTGGTTTTGGGGGCATTCTGATATTTGGTCTAGCTGTGACTTAGACCAGCCTGAGAGAGAGGGAGAGAGAGTTCCGCTTAATTTTCAGAGGCAGCGTAATAGTTGTACATTTTGTTGAGCCGCCATTGCTAAACTGCGAGCAGATTGTTGCAGGCTGTCATACCAGGGCAATTGGCTGGAGAGGAGAGTCTGCTGCTGAGGACTGGAACTCATGACGAAAATTTTGATGGAAAACCGTGAGTAACATGTATAACCCTTTTAATTTGTTTGTTGCTGAAAAAAGACATGACTTGATGGTTTTCAATTTGCTAAAGATTTTAAGTTAGTTTAAAAGATGTGAGCTAATTCATGTGTAAATTTAAAGAGGAAAGCTGGTTCAAGTTGTAGTATTTGTTTCTCTCGTTCACTTTATTCAGAAGAAACAGTTGCCAGAAAAGTTTCGGGTCGCTGCCAGCGACAGAGGACGCCACAGTGACTATTCTTTGTGAATTTTGAACTGTTGTTGAAGAAACGTAAAATTGAACACGTCACCCAGCTGCGTGGAAGAGACGTGAGCATAATATACTGGATGAACTAATTCAAAGAAGGAAGACTATGCCATGAGCTGGGGGATAATTTCATCTGTTTATAGATAAAATATCTGTGAACAAGCAACTTCAGCAATTTCGTAATCATCAAATTTTTGTGCACTCCAATTATACTAATGGTCATGTGACATAATAGGGTAGTGAATACCCTTATGTCAGACCCTTCAGATTTGGGGCAAAATTTGTAGTTGTATGTTTGATGTTTGGAAGAGAAGTGCCCTTTAACTATCTTTAGCACTACAAGCGTCGTGCTTTGATTATTGTTTTGGTTGCAATATATTAATTGTTAACAAAGGTATTAGTCCTTGGATATTTTGATGTTTAATAATTTGGGCATAGCCTGACTACCAGGAGTAGTCACTGGAATTATAAATTCAAAGTAAATAATTGACTAGAACAGGTGGTCAAGAATGATTCCAATGGGAATTGCAACAAAATGAGAATTGTAAATAAAATTTTGTAAACAGTAATTGTAAATGCAATATTGAGTGTGACAATCGGCATACCATTTTTGTACACACAAGATGATGCCCCTTCTAACCAAACCACTTACCAGTATTGATTGACACCCCCTTTAAGGACATGTGGCATGGTCCAGCTTAGGATAATGTGAGCTGACCAGATGTATGATGTGGTTATATACATGTATATGACAATGGACATATATAATAATTTATGTCAGCACGTGCTGAAAGCGACCCTTGCAACCAAAAGGCATTCGAAACCAAAATGCATTCCTTTTTTTTTTTAAGTATCAGTTTTGTGCCAACCCAGTTAAAATGTATTTCGCTACCCACATAATGCGTTAATGTTTTTTAGAAAAAGAAATGTACATTAAAGTGTTGAAATGGCACTCCGGCTACGAATAGGGCTTCCAAATGACATTTTGAAGCCATAGCGTTATATACAGCTAGGATGCATAATAACCCAAATGCCATGATTTCAAAAAGACCTCAAGTAATTAACTCACCAATCAGATGGTCTGTTTTGTTGGGGTCCACCTTGTTGAAGTCGCCTAGGTTCCAGACGTACTTGCTGCGGTCTGTTGGTTTCCTCAGTAGCCATTCCTCTGTGGAAGGACAACATGTTGTATTTGGTGTCATTGTGTGCAGTCACATCATATAGCGATCACTAAAACTTGTGACACCATTTATAGTATTAAAGCTTTAAAGGTATTATACAAGATTGGCAGAGCTGCTTAATAGTCGCAGATGAGTTCATGTTTTGCGTGATAAACCGTATACTTGAAACAAACAAAACCTGTGGAAATTCTGTCTTAATCCATTGTGTGAGTTGAGAGAAAATAGTGAAAAACCATACACAATGTTCAGCCTGTAAACAGATTATTATTCTTAGATTTGGTTGTAACAACGAAATCAGCTGTTGCGTTTTGAGGTTTCTAGATGCAGTTTTCTCGAATTTGACTTTATTTCAGGGGGACATTTTTAATAGAAAAACTGTTTTTAGTATGAACTTCATAATCAATAAGCTTTCTTACTAAAATTAAACAATGATGTTTAATACTTTTAATCTTTTTACTTTAATACTTTTGGGGAAATAGCCAACATTATTGAGATTTTTGTACAATGCTAAGCCTTTTTGTTAAACAATTTCTGCCTTTTCTCAGCCGGTTTATGGAATCTTGTTACTGATTCAAGAGAGTTAGCCACATGAAACTATGGTCTTTTTCGAAACCACAGCTGTGACTGGCTTCGGCTTAGGATCCGATCCATTGAAGCCCCGTAGCGAAAGCGTGCGTCTCCAACAGCTAGATTAGCCCAAGCCGGAATCAAAGTTATACAGGCTGGAAGCTGAAGCAAGGTCCAAATTCACAAAGGTTTGCCAACCACCCTAAATTTACATGAGGACAATTTGTTCGTTGTGAAAGTTATAAAGTTATAAAAAGGAAGAGGACCCTGGTTTGTTTTGTTTTGTTTGTTGGGGTGTTTTTGCGTGTTTTTTTAACCAAGTCTGGTTTAAAAGAAGACGTAGGCGAAAAGGCAGTTCTGTCTCGCGTCACAGTAGCGCAATTGAAAAGTGTTGGCGTTTGTTCTTGATTTTTAATTTTATGTTGTTTATTTGTTTTTACTTGGGGTTTTTGTGTTCTTGGTTTTGGAGGTTTTCTTTTTTTTTCTTTTTTTGAGAGGGGGGGGGGCGAATATTGGGCTGTTTGTTTGTTTGTTCGTTTGTTCGTTTGTCTGTAAGCCTGTTTTCTTGTTTGAGTGTTGTTTTGTTTGTTTTCTGCTTTTGTTTGTTAGTTTTCCATATGCGCGAGCGCCATGTTAAAATTATTACGAAATGCATATTGGGAAACCGAGTACAACTTTTAAAATCAACTTAGCTGCCACGATTTAAGCCATGCTGTAGTTGACATGTAACATGGGCAGGGTTTGATAGTGTGTGTACTGCATTGCTTCAAAATCACAGCGTCATGAGAGTTGCCGATGTCGAATGTCATTTTCGGTATGAAGCTTGCCCGCCGTGACCCTTAAAGTTTGATTTTCGGATGCAGGGATATCCAAGGAAGAGTCAGGGACAAATTTTGTCTTATTAGCATGCCTAGATCGGGAGTTATTTCCAAGCTTAGCGCAGAAATTATTTCGTACTTTTTTGTGCCTGCGATGACGTAGGCATGTATTACAGTGGTGTTTCGGGCAGGGTTACTTCCTGGCCGCTCAGCTCGCCTACAAAATCGTCAGCGAAACTCGCCGAAGACAGAGCCTTTGAGACAAGCTTTCCAATGGTGTAAAACCTTTGCATATCCAGTATTATTCTGAGGGTGATTTGACCATCCTTACTTTGTCTTTGTTTCTTTGACAGCTCTGTGTACAAAAACAACCTTTGGAGATGCTTTTGAGGAGCATCCGGAGTAGCCCCACATGCTGGTCATTTTCGGTATGAAGCTTGCCCGCCGCGACAATTAAAATTAAATTTTCAGATGCAAGGATATCCAAGGAAGAGTCAGGTACAAATTGTGTTTCTCTAGCATGCCTAGATCGGGAGTTATTCTCAAGCATAGAGCAGAATATTTTTCGGACTTTTCTGTGCCGGCATTTTCTCAATGGCGATGACGTAGGCATGTAATACAGTGGTGTTTCGGGCAGGCCTACTTCCAGGCCTACTTCCAGGCCGTTCACTTTGCTTACAAAATCGTCAGCTAAACAAAACTCATGGAAGAGAGAGCTCATGAGACCAGCTTTCTAATTGTTTAAAACTTGTTCAAATCCATTTTTTTTACGGTGATTTGACCGTCCTCACTTTGTCTTTGTTTCTTTGACAGAGATGCTTTTGAAGAGCGTTCGGAGTAGCCCCACATGCTGGTCTTTTCCGGTATGAAACTTGCCCGCCGCGCCCCAAAACGTTTAATTTTCGGATGCAGGGAAATCAAAGGCAGAGTTAAATAAACATTTTGTTTCCTTAGCATTCCTAGATCGGGAGTTATTCCCAACGCTTAGCAAATAATTTATTTCGGACCTTTCTGTGCCGGCATTTTCTCACTGGCGATGACGTAGGCATGTAATGCAGTTGTGATTCGGGCAGCCCTACATCCAGGCCGCTTACCTCGCCTACAAAAAGGTCAGCTCAACGAAACTCACGGAAGAGAGAACCCTGGTAACGAACTTTCCAGTGGTGTAAAACTTGTGCATATCCAGTACTATTCTGAGGATGATTTGACCATCCTTACTTTGTCTTTGTTTCTTTGACAACTCTGTGTACAAAAATTGCATTGTAGATGCTTTTCAGGAGCGTTCGGAGTAGCCCCACCTCCTGGTCATTTCCGCTATGAAGCTTGCCCTCCGGGTCGCCAAAAGTTTAATTTTCGGATGCAGGGATATCCAAGGCAGACTCAGGTACAAATTTTGTCTCTCTAGCATTTATAGTTCATGAGTTATTCCCAACCTTAGCTGAGAAATTATTCCGGACCTTTTTGTGCCGGCTTTTTCTCACCGGCGATGACGTAGGCATGTAATACAGTGGTGTTTCGGGCAGCCCTACTTCCAGGAGGCTGGCCTCGCCTACAAAAATTTGATCTTAACTGGTCTTTTCCGGTATGTAACTTGCCCGCCGCGACCTTTAAAGATTGATTTTCGGATGCAGGGATATCCAAGGAAGAGTCAGGTACAAAATTTGGTTCTCTAGCATGCCTAGATCGGGAGTTATTCCCAAGCTTAGCAAAGAATTTATTTCGGACCTTTCTGTGCCGGCATTTTCTCACTGGCGATATAAACTTGTCCACTGCGACACTAAAAATTTTATTTTCGGACGCAAGAAGATTCAAGGCAGAGTCAGGTACAAATTTTGTCTCTCTAGCATTTCTAGATCGGGAGTTATTCCCAAGCCTAACGAAGAATTTATTTCGGACCTTTCTGCGCCGGCATTTTCTCACTGGTGATAACGTAGGCATGTAATACAGTGGTGTTTCGGGCAGCCAAACTTCCAGGCCGCTCATCTCGCCTACAAAATCGTCAGCGCAACGAAACTTCCGGAAGAGAGAGCCCTGGAGACGAGCTTTCCAAAGGGATAAAACTTGTGCAAATCCAATATTATTTTGAGGGTGATTTGACCGTCCATACTTTGCCTTGGTTTTGTTTTTTGACAGCTCTGTGTACAAAAATCTCAAGGGAGATGCTTTTGAGGACCGTTCGGAGTAGGTCCACTTGCTGGTAATTTCCGGTATGAAACTTGCCCGCCGCAACCCTAAAATATTTTTTTTTTCTGGATGCAGGGACATTAAAGGAAGAGTCAGGTACAAATTTTGTCTCTCTAGCTTGCCTAGATCGGGAGTTATTCCCAAGCTTAGCGCAGAAATTATTTCGGATCTTATTGTGCCGGCATTTTCTTACTGGCGATGACTGTTGAGAGTAGAACTATTTTAAGAAAGGATTTCCCCCTTCGAAGGAATATGGTTTGTATAATTTTGGTACATCTGGCACAGGAAGCTGACAGTTTCCAAGGCATGTATTTGACATTATTCACGAGCCCAGAAGAGTGACGTCAGTTGTTCAGGATAGGTTAGAAGTTAAACATCTGCCAAGCAATATTTACCCGGATGTTGTCATGGAAATTGATTTTTAACATTGTACAAGAAACGCAGCTATATTGCACAGGGTTATTGTTAAATTTCTTCCTCCATCTTGCACTCAGGGTAACAGTGGAAACCCCCTTATTGGTAATTACGCCGAGAACCACGAATCCACATCAAGGCATGATGGCAACAGCCCGCTGTTGGAGGGCATATTCAGCTTGAGCTACGGGTGTTGGAATGCCAAATATCCCGATGTAGGCGTTGAGATAGCGAGGTACTGCGGATGGATCTCCACTACTACCGGAGGAGAGGTCACATGTGTCCATTAGGTTGGTCTTGCGCGTACTTGTACAGTTATTGAAAACCTAGGTTTAATAAATTTATGGTATTATACAAGATTGGTAAGAGAAAAAACATCTTGGTTTATTTTTAATCTGAAAGCTTATTAAAGTTTTATACTAGAACCTTGTTTTTCCCCTCTGAAATGAAGTAATATTCGAGAAAAATGTATCTGAAAACCTAAAAAAAAAATATTTAAAAATTGCAACAGCTGATTTTGGCTGTTAAAATAAAAATAACTAAGGTCAATTTGTTTGAACAAGAACAAGCTTTGACGTCGTCAGGACGTCAGGACCCAAATTAATGTTTCCATTAAAAGTGTAAACAAAAATAAACTATATTAAAGACTATTCCTAAGTTTAAAGCTGACAATCAAAACAATGGTAAGTAACATCCGTTGCCAGCACCGTGTTTGCCGATAAGTCGGCGGATCAATTCTTCGGACCGGGCATTTTACAGACTGACCGTGGTAGTACGGCTTTTGTCTTGCGTCTCATAGTCTCTTAAAGCTGCTTATCTTCGAGTCCAAGCACCATGAATTAAATGCAATTAGCTACTAGTTCTCATGCTCGAGTGCGTGATAGATTATGATATTGAGGTTGCAACGTTTGGTCCTAAATTTGCAGGCATTTAATCGACTGCTACTTGCCCGGTACATTCACCTTCAAGCACATACATAATATTGACAAAATAGTACTCTTCGACGAAGGTTAGAATGAACGGTTATTTCATGAAGAAAAAAAAAAAGAAAAAAAAATTATTTTGGAAATGTAAATTTACCTTTAAAACGTTTGTCGACAATTTAAAGTAAAATACAACAAAAGGGGGTGTCTGGTTCCATTAGGGCGTCTGGTTCAAGGAGGTCGTCTGGTTCCAGGATGGTATCTGATTCCATATAAATACTCACCTCCACTGATCTCTATAATATTATCAGTACAACGGATACCTAGGCAAACCACATAATAAACGATCTCCTTTGTGCACCAATCAGGTTTGACTGCTTTATGAATATGCATAAGACTGCTCACTACATTCAGCGCCTTCAGCGCAGATCTCATGACAAATTATGTGCCAGTTATAAATGCACTGCAAAATAGGAAACGACATTGAACGTTTGCATATTTTTGCAGCTCGCACGACTAGAAAGTATCTCTGTTGAGTGGTCAGGTTGGTAAATCACTCCGATCGGGTCGATTTAACGATGTTGTACTGGCCTCTGTTTGTGGTTGCCGCGTTGTTTGGCATCGCTCACCGAGTACCCGCCCAAAGTAAGTATTATTGAATAACACACACGCTGTCTTGGTAGAATAAATAATTACAGAAGTTTTACCACACCAGCCTTGACGTAGTAACTCACGGCTTACAGACTCCCCACCATTTCACAGATATCTTTGGTTTGGTCACAACAAAGGACAAGTCTTTGTCAAGAAAATATGAAGGTGCAGGGAGCAGACTAATAAAAATATCCCGACAACTCACTTGCCTGCATTATAGTTTGTCACTGTCAAATGGACCCCTTCAGACTGGCAATGTTGTTTCCACCAGGGTATAGCGTGATGTTGCGTGTGAGAAAATGTGTTCAAATTCATAGGCACATATAAAGCAGGCTGTCACATACAAGGTCATCAGCTCGTGTAAAGGTTGACCACAGTCACAGTTTGTCATACTTTCCAGATGTTATCATTTGGTTATGAATAATGTTGTAAATCTATTATTATATGCTCATGTTCATGACTGATAATTATACAAAATTAAGATAAATTAAAAGCACATGGACAGAGCTGAACGGCCCTTGAAAAGGAATAGAACACTTCTAGAAATATTGGCAGAAAAAAATCACAAATTCTGATGATTTTTACTTTTCTTCGATAAAGGTATGTACTATAGACAATAACAGTGTGAGGAGCTGGTCTTTACTGCGTGGTAATGACATCGGTTGGTGGCTGGTCGTTGCTAAATGGACCTCGCCTTCGGGTCCATTAACAGCTGCCAACCGCTAACCCGGTCATTACCTCCCATTGTTATTGCCTAAATAATAAATTAATTTCTTTACTCGTCAACGGTGAAAGACACGTGCGAAACTGGATTACGTGTTGTTCAGAAGATAATCTTCCTGACTTCATTTCCATTGAGAATGTTTCTCTGGATTCACCTTTTGTAAATGACGATCTAGAATACATTAATTACTTGGCACTTTTCAATGTTTGAAAACAGTGAAAATAGGCCTAGATAAGATCTTTTCACTATTTTCTCGATGACCTCGATGGACGATTTAGCTTAAACTTTCACAGGTTTGCTCATTCACAGTAACGTTTCACATATACTTCGGATACCAGTCTTTGACAACTACCAATGTTGTCCAGGACGTGCTTTTAAGAAGAATTGTTTAAAATAGCCTTCAGAAAAAAAGAACGCTTTGGAAAGTTGCTTTTTCGCAAATATTAGTTGAGTTTCAGTGTTTGGTCTCGATTAGGGCATGTACCGGTATATGTGCACATCATTTCTACCAATGATGGACATCTTCGATAGTGTGTCATGGCCGAGCGATCAAGTGCACCGGGCTCAAGTTCTGGCGGTTAAGTCATCCGGGTGTGGCTTCAAATCCCAATGAAGACACTGATGTCCTTGAGCAGAAGATGCTTTACTAAATTTGCTTCTCTTCAACAAGAGTTGTTTATTTCTGCAGGATGGAGGTTGATTGTGTGCTTGATAAGCCCTCGGAGCGCCACGGCATGCAGCCAAGGGCCGTATACTCCCCAAGGGGCAGAGAAAGAATAAATGAATGTTATTGGCCCAATGACCAGGGCACCAGTATAAAGCGCATTGATAAAATAATGAGCATGTAATTTGGGCTGTATTATTTCGCTGATTGGTAGGCAAAGTCTTTTTTTTTTTTTAATTAAATAAATTTGTAAAGAAAATTTTAGATTAGTCTTTGTGGCACTTTCTGTCCTTGAGCAAACCATGGTAGTGTTTCTGTCCTCCTTCGAATGGGACGCAAAGCCCTATATCGGACCCGTGTGTTGTGTAGTTAATAATAATAAAAAGACCCACCATTTGTCGTTACGAGAAGGGGGCTCGCCGGTAAGCCATTTTTGTGTGCCATATCAAATGGTTCTCACAATTCAAACATTGCAGTTCTTCATACATGTTGTAAAAAAATAATGAGCACCTTGACGCTCGTCTGGCGGTGGAAGCTTTTCGAGTAGTTCAAGGTCATCCATGTCCATGTCGATTATGTGAAGCAATGGTAACACAATCCAACTGAGCTTATGTGGAGTGACTTTTTACAACCCATTACTTTTAGATAAATACAAATGTAGGCGTATAACCTTACACATAAACCAACTCACACGGCACTCAAACGATGTGGACGAATTTCAACCATACAAGCACTCCATTGACGATTGCTTACCAATTTAGATTCGATTCGATTTGTGTTTAACCACGAGTTCCTGAACAAAGAAAACAACCCGAGAAAAATAAACACAATGCACCCGCTCTAACCGAGACTGATTGGAAATCTATTCATCATGTTGAAGTATTCAGCAAAATGTAGGTCAGTGTCATAAACCTTATAAATAAAACATGAATGAAAAAATGAATAAATAAACCGGTTCGTATGAGTCTACGGTTCAATTGCCGGGGGAAAGCAACCAATGTTACAACAACAACAAAACTGATGCTATCTACAAATCCAATAAACTGTTATGTACGTGTGTATGAGAGCGTGTCTCGCGCGTATTCAAACATTTTTGGGACCAATTTGGTCCCTTGCATTATGAAGTCACACTCTCAAAAAGCGCCATCACTGAGGCCAAAAGGGGGCAGACCATTGGACGATATGTGTTCTGTGTGCTTAAAAACGTGCGCATGACCTCAGCGTTCCGGTAGTGTTTCGCGTAATGAAAGGGGTCTATTGCTTTATCGCATGATCGAAACAAACTCGCGCGCTTTATCAGGTCCTGATGCTCGAATACGCGCGAGACTAGCACAGTCTATACCAGTTAATACAGTGAAAACGTGTTCTTTTCGCTTTCGCGTAAAAACCGAGTGACACGTCGCTAAAAACAATAATAATACAAAACAATTTTTTTATATAATAAACTTCAAACAAATGGAGAACAAAGAAATTATGTTTGTGTGTGTACAACTAAAGGTAGGTATTATTGTCGCCAATACTCTTGACTAAATTCACGACTTGGGCTAAAGTTGCAATCCCAACAAGGCGTAACAATTGGTTTTTTTTTCAGTCGTCTACTTTTACAGGTAGTTTTACGCGTGCACTGCCTATGCTCGATGGAGATTCGCGTAGTTCGTGATGAATGCATGGCGTCAATTAATTCACGACTTGGGGCACAAGTCGTGAATTTTGTTTCAAATAACGGCGTAAACATTCACGATCTCGGCACAAGTCGTGATACACGACTTGGAGCTAAGTCATGAATTTTGTCAAGAATATTAGCGTCAATGTTCACGACTTGGGGCACAAGTCGTGAATTTTGTCATTTACGTCAATTTTCGATGACCCTTCAGGGCCACCAAAAAAAGACAATATAAAACAATAGAATTATAGTTATAAGGGAGGGTTTTTTCACCATTTTCTCGTGACTCTGCTGACCGATTGCTCTTAAACTTTTTACAGAGGTTGCAGACAGTAAGACATCACAGTTATGATTTGTGCGTTTCCGCTCCTACACTCCGAATGTTGTTAAACAAATACTATCAGCGCCACTTTTTACGCTGCGTCATGACGAAATCACTCCACCACCTAATAACCATTCAAAAAGTAACGTTGTTTCCTTTTTTGGTCTTTCTTCCCAAAGACGCAAAGTTCTGGAATGACCAGGCACAGGACACCCTCCAAAAGGCTCTGAACAGACAGGCAACGCTAAACAGAAACGTCGCAAAAAATGTGGTGTTCTTGATGGGTGACGGCATGGGGATACCCACCATCACAGCGGCTCGGATTATGAAGGGACAGAAGGCGGGAATGCCAGGGGAGGAAACGGTCCTGGCGTGGGAAGACTTCCCAAGTGTTGCCCTGTCCAAGGTTTATACTCGGATTTGTTGTTTGTCATTAATTTATAGGTAGATTCATACTAGACTGGTAAATACTCCAAAAATTAATGACTACAAAATGACTTGGATATTTTTTCGCCCAAAGAGAGATGATGACCATGAGAATGATTTGTGGAGTATATACATACATACATGTTATGTATCCTCCAAGAACATTACAATCACAATTGATTCAACCAGGGTGTTTCAACAGAAAACAAAATAGTCTTCAAAGCTGGGTCAAATTTGGTGAAATATTGAGCAGAAAATGTAAAGCAGAAAATGTTAAGCAACGGCAAGCAGGATACCGTCATAACGTCACGGATGGTACATGATTGGTAGTTGGGCTGGTAACATTATTCTGGTAAGCATAACTTATATGTGCTTAGCTACTTGCTGTGCTTAAAGCAGCTCTGTGACATTGTCACTAGATTTTAGGCAAGTGTATCAGTTTTTATAGCATTTCCGACAGAATAGATCAACATAATTTACGGCATTTCCCTAGAAAACTGAAAAGTTACTTCAACGTGGACGGCTGGTTTGTCTCATAAATGAAAACAATGCTGTAAAAAAAAACTGCAGTTCATAAAGATGTCTTTTAAAAAATGTGTTTCTTTTCCAACGAATAAAGGTAGTCGGAAAACAGTGTAAGCATAACTGGATTGCCCTTCCTTTTCCGTTTGTACTAGTGCACGTGGTTTTTTTTTTTTTTTTTTTTTTTTTTTTTTTTACACACTAATTGCTCTGATTTTTATTTCTGATCAAGTAGATTTGAATGTTGTTTGCAATGTTGCGAGGGTTCCGAGTATGACACATTTGTAATGATAGTTATACACGTTTTTATTTCTTGCGACAGTTCCTCTGCAACTTGTTTCTATTAACGTCTTTCAATCTATTGAAACATGAAGAAAACATTACTTGGCTAAAGCTGTCAAGAAGAATGTTGTATATTGCTGCAAAACGGCAGTAACTCATTCCACACTTTCCCCTGCACGGAAAGTTTTTCTTGGTTCAGCGGCATTTGGTCAGTTACACAAAATCAATGTTTGCAAACCCAGACATAAATAACTGGTCATGAATCATTCTTTGTTCTCCAGTAAACACATTCCTCAGTTGACCTTTTTTTTAATCCCATCCATTGGCAATATGCCAAGTAGCCTACTTAGAGCATAATACGTGACTTTCGAAATGTTTTATTTTTATACAGCTATTTCTAAAGATTCAAGACGGGTTTTGGGTTTTATTTATTTATGATTTTTTCACAAACAAAAGTTCTCAAATAATAAGTAGAATGCTCTTTAGAAAATAATTATGAATTTATTGTCTGGATCTAGTCCATCGGCCATGGGTACAAACATTTTGCATGTTAGGTGTACTTTATGCCTTGTCCGTGGCATACGCACATATTTTTATATATTTTGTCGTTTTTAATAATAACATTATCTGTTTAAATTCGTTCAGAGAAAACAAAATAAAACATTATTTTGGCAAAAAACGGGCCGTGAGACTTTAAAGCTCGATGTCACTCAACTATAGCTCCACTTTGAAAACATTTGAAATATTCACAATACACAATTCAACCATGGCTGGCTGATTTTTGCAGTAATCTTTCGTTTTGCACTTTTGTTGTAAAAACCAGAATTACAACACCAACTCCCAAGTGTCCGACTCAGCCGGTGCAGCAAACGCCCTCTTCTGCGGCATGAAGACGAAACGTGGCGTGATTGGCGTTGATGATCACGTGATCAGGGGCGATTGTGAATCCATCAAAAATGCTAAGATTGACTCCATCCTCGTCCATGCCAGAAATGCAGGTACATATGTCAAGGCCTTCTTGGCTTTAATACAGGTGTGCAGTTAAGAAGCGAGTGGAACCGGCGACTAGAACTGGAGACCACAATCCCATGCAGGCCTTTTCCAACTATAGTCATTGATTGTTTCCCTTTATTTTCTTGAGTTTTGCCACCTCTTGATTTTTGCTACCCTCCTGGGGGAGCAGAACCAAGCGTAAGCGATGGGACCAACATAGGTTCAACTTTTAAGCGTTGTGATTGGTTAACCTTTCAGCACTATACTTATTTGTATGAAACATTGTAAATATTTTTTATTTGAAATTGGAGAAGTCAAGCCCCGCAAAACCAAGCTGGAAACGAACTCATGGCTTCACCACTCCCGCGCTAATGTGGTCTCCCCTCAGACGTTTTGTTTCGCCAGATGACACAGCTTTGTCCGAGCCACGAATGCCTTGAAGAAAAAGACTAGTATTAATGCAAATACCTCCCGTGTTCATCCTTGCTCAATGATGGTGCCTGCCCACTTTTCAAATCAACAGCATTACATCCTCATAATTATTCAAAGTTAGAAAAACAATTTCTGAAATCGTTACTCTTTGGGTGCAAATGCTTCCCAGTCCTAGTGAAAAATAAATTTTCTGAAAATGCATATCGTGGTGGAAGCTCACTTTAGCCTTGATGATGCGCATTTCTTCCAATCTAGATGTGATCTCAAGGCTGAGATCGTGGCATTTTGTCTTTATCACAAACAATGCTCCGACTTTACAAATTACAGGAGCCTAAAGTTTCATCCAGGCAATGTGAAAGGTATAGCCCCAAAACAGTATAAAATATATTAGGGTTTTTGTAGATCAACTAGACAATCCTTGTCACACGTGGCAATTTTTACAGGCAACATGACAGGACCACTTTGGTAGCACATAAGTAATGTTTCAAATAATTACTTACAATCCCCAGGAACATTTTGTGGAAATTGAAATGTGAGTGCCTTTTCTTCCTGGAGATTACCTGGAAATTGTTGCTTGTAAAATGCCTCGTGTGACATGGTGATTGGTCTAACAAGTTTCTTACCACACAGGTAAATCAACGGGGTTTGTTACAACCACCAGAGTGACGCACGCCACGCCCTCCAGTCTGTATGCTCATTCGCCCGACCGTAACTGGGAAGACGACAGTGAGGTACCGGATGATAAGGCGGCTCTGGGATGCACTGATATCGCGAAGCAGCTGATAGAGCTCGGAAGTGACATAAAGGTAGAAACATGACGTTGACAAAATAGACTTTCTTTCATTTAGAGACATCTTGCGTAGGCCGCCATCAATGAGGTCAAACACTGGAAGCGTGTACACATCATGCGTATAACCAATGAGAGGTCCTCCTTCGACCTCAGTGAGGGCGCTGCTTGAGCTTGTGACGCTATGCAAAATATGTTTTATTCAATGATGTATTATCCCTTTGAATGATGGGGCCAATTAGTAACAACTGCTTCATAACTCGTTTTTTCTAATGAAGGCAAGCAGAGCACACAGTTCAAAACATCAAGGCCTATGTTTCCCCTCTTACTCTTCTCTAAACCACAACACCTTCCGAAGGGATTTAAAGTTTCACGATTGTTAATACACATTAACTATAGAATCCTCCCAATGGGTGACCACGTGGCTAAAGCTTCAAATCTTACTTACCGTTTTCCTGAAGACCGAACAGAGCATACTGTTCGAAACTTTTAGACTTATCTCAACTCTGATTCTTCTCAAAACCATCACTTATTTCAAGAAGAAATATATTTCACAAGGTTGTCTCCTGTAAAGTGGTTTATTTCTCACTTCCTGACAAATCTCCAGCTTTCTTGTCTGCAATCTTTCTTGTCTGTTCTAGGTTATCATGGGTGGAGGACGAAGCAAGATGATGCCTAAAAATGTGTCCGACTACGAGTACCCAACTAAGAACGGGTCACGAACAGATGGTCGCAATCTAATAAGTAAATATCCAGCTTTTTGTTATAAACGAGAGGAGAAGTATATTGAGTTGATGGTGTTGTATGGTCGGACGTCGGTGAGGTATGGTGATGCAGTAATGAGGTATTGTGGGGCGACGATGAGGAATGGTGAGGCGATAATGAGGTGTGGTAGGGCGATGGTGAGGTATGGTTAGGCGATGATGAGGTATGATGGGCGATGATGAGGTAGGGTGTGGCAATGATCAGGTATGGTTAGGCGATAACGAAGTGTGGTATGGCGATGATAAGGTGTGTTGAAGCAATGATGAGGTATGGTGGGGAACTGTTCAGGTATGGAGAGGCGATGTGAGGTATGGTGGGGCAATGGTCAGGTACGGTGGGGCGATGATAAGGTATGATGAGGCTATGATGAGGTAAGTACGGTGGGGCGATGGAAGGTATGGTGAGGAGATGTATGGCGAGGCAATTTGCGTGATATGTAGAGTTTAAAAATAAGATACCACTACAAAAGTAGTGAAGTGTTCTAAAAGGAAGAACTTGAGTTGAAAATAAGGTTTACCAATTTAATTGAAAAGTCATACACTTCATTCTGTACACAGATGAATGGATCGAGAGTAAAGATGCGGCAAAGAGCCAGTTCGTCTGGAACCTGAAAGATTTAAATGTAGTGGATCCAGCCGAAACAGATTATCTTCTTGGTGACGTATCGTTTTGACTATTGACTATATTTGTCGAAAATGTATACTGCCTTTTTATTAATAGTGTTTATTTGGTGTTTGCAGCTATATTCTAGTATGAATGACTCATGTTGAATCTCCCAATGCAACATGTGACGTAGGCCTTTAGTGCCCTCTTGTGCTAGCCCCAAACGAAAATTATTGTTTTTCTTTCTTCAGGTCTTTTCGAGCCAAGCCACATGCAATACGAGGCTCATCGTCAGAACGATACGGGAGGTGAACCCTCGATAGCTGAAATGGCTGAAAAGGCCATCAAGATTCTGGAGAAAGATGAAGATGGATTCGTGCTTGTGGTTGAAGGTAATTTTGTTTTATAGAATGCTGACTAACCGAGGAGAGAAATTCCCCTCGTAGTGACGATGTACATTCACGTATACAGGCAGTAACCTCAAGCGACAAGGATTATAATCCTTAAATTAGTATTATAATTTTAAAGTGTGTACAGACGCTGATCAAGAGATTGGCTAAAGCTATAAGTTCTTCTCCGCTAGTTTGTTTTGAAAGCAAGTCTAAATAAAGGCATGGTATGTTTTTGGTAATTGTCAAAAACCAGTATTCTCATTTGGTGTATCCCAACTTATGAACAAAATAACAAACCTGTGAACATTTTGGCTCTTCTGGTCATCGAAGTTGCACAAAAAAATGACAGAAAAAACACCCTTGTTGCATAGAATTGTGTGTTTCAGATTCCCGAGAAAGATTTCACGCCTGAAGCCTAAAGCAATTCTCAGATTAAAATGTTTTGATGAAAACAAATTACCTCTTTCTCTAAAACTACGTTACTGCAAAGAGTATACCGGAATCGTTTCTAACCACGTTTTACATTATCAACAGCTCACCGGTGCTCTTTACCAAGCGGATGTTATGCTCATTGATTTGTTGAGTTATTACCAAAGGTATGTCTTCCCTTTAGGGGAGATTCAGGGATGTTTGATGCTCAGAATTCTCCATTCCAGTTTTGCAATGAGCATATGATGATGCCTCTATGGATTTTCCCAACAGGGGGTCGCATCGATCACGCTCACCATGACGGGTTAGCCGCACTTGCCCTCCTCGACACCCTCGCCCTGGAAGCAGCAGTTATCAAAGTGATGGAACTAACGGAAGAGAAGGATACCCTGATTGTGGTCACGGCTGATCATAGTCACGTTATGACCATAGGAGGCTGGCCCAGTAGAGGTAACCCTATCTTAGGTGAGTTTCATATTTGGTGCGAATTGTCAGGTTATTGGTTTATATTTCTAACGTACAAGCTTGTTTTCCATATCGTTTATGTTATGTTTCTTCCCTTTCTTTATCTGTGTGTGCATATATATAATGTATATATGTTTATATGAATATCATGTGTGCGGGTGTGTGGGCTTACCGAAGGACCCTTGTAGGGTCTTACACTCAGTTGCACAATGGACACCACAAAGTTTGTCTTTGTTCAATATTGACCCCAATGAGGAATTCTATAGAAAATGAATTATTGTAACAACAATAGCAGGCCTACGCAAATTTACGAATTGGGTTTGTGGGGTCCTGACCCACAAAACCCAATCCACAAATTTTCCCACAAACCCGGTACGTAAATTTACGTGGGTGCGTGTGCATGTGTGTATTATTATGTTTAAATGTTTATTGTTATTGTTGTATTTTCTCTTCTACGTTATTTTAAAACATCTTTCAATTTTGAGTGTTAATTTCTCGATAGTTGTGGCTTTTTACTTAATTTTTAATGTTCCTCTTTTGGCCCTTTTTTCAAAAAACAGTGCTACATCAAATAATTTGAGGCAAGCGTAGCAACCTCCAGGTTAGCAAGCTGTAGTAACATGTTGTGCCACACATTTCTTTGGATTGTGTATACAAATGTTACAAATGTTGGTTTTTGGTTGGGTTTTTTTCAGGCTTATACGATCTGGAGCTTGCCGATGATGGTCTTCCATACCCCACCATTTCCTACACCAATGGACCTGGTGGTATCCTAGAGAAGGAAAGCTTTGAGACTACGGGAAAGCGACGTAATCTCACTAACGTTGACACTGGTACGTAAAAACAGCCACGGATGAGTAAAATGGCTCGCGCGGTGGTTCCGGAACATGAACGTCAATCTGCTTCGGACTTCACTAGTCGCTTCGTATGTTATAGAGGGAAAGGTAAAATCATATATGTAGCCGTGTGCAAGCCACTCATAAGATGAGACCAAGTGTGACCACGAAAAACATTTTAATGATGTTCGATATATGCACCATAAAGAGAGGGTTAATTGTTTTTTTCTTTTCTTTTTTGTATTTGTTTTTGTTTGGAGGGGGTTGAGGGGGAGGAAATGCAAATAATTAGAAGGACCGGAACGCACTTTTTTTCAAAAAGCTGAAAGTTTTGTCATTTATAAAAAGTATCCCCGTGTCGGGTGAGAATCATGTATTGAAAGGCCAGCTTTAAAAACAATTTCGCTGAAAAGCATTTCGAACCGATTGAAAAACAAACACAATCCCACCACAAGCTAGGAAGAACACCCAAACCGTTCCAGTGTGTGTAATTGTAGTCAGTAATTAACCGTTTCATTGTTTTGAAGCTGATTTTCTCTCCTCGTTTCAGCTGATCTGTCGTTCATACAGCCAGCTATTGTTGCAGTACGTGTGGCGTCACACGGGGGCGAAGACCTTGCAATTTACGCACGCGGTCCCATGTCCCATCTGTTCCACGGAGTGCACGAACAGAATTACGTGCCGCACGTAATACGTTACGCAGCGTGTCTTGGAAATACGGATCACTGTGATAAATACGTAAATCCGTGTGTGGAGAATGGTGCTGCCTCGTCACATGTGCGAGGCTTGACAACAGCTTGTATCCTCGTATTTCTGTTCATAATCTAGGAGGACATTTTTGCGGTAAACATGAAATTGAAACTGGGCTCTATTGGTTTCTTGTGTGAAAAGATCAACCAAATAGCCTGTGAGTGTACTTTTAAAAATCATACTTAGATATTCAGCTTTTTATATTAAACCTATACTACCTTTGTCACCGATACAGCTTCTCACCGTGGATAAGAATGTGTATTTTATTGATGGGTTGATGGGTGGTGCAAACCGACTGAACTCCTGAAACAAGGTTTTGATAATGTATTTCGGGGGTTTAGCTAAAATTTCAAAGGGTTTTAGATTTAGCTTCGTACCATAAGTTGTTTGAAATAATATTTAGGCTTAGTGTAAAATTCCACCATTTCATGCCCTTGCAGAAATTCGGGTTGTTTAAGTAATAAGGCCCGACACAAAAAATGGTAGAATGACGGCGTAGCTTGAAAAACTTGAAATTCATCGCAGACTCTGCCGAACAGCGCCAACCAGTTGAATCTAGAGTCCGTTCGGCTAAGTCAACATACTGCACGAGTTGGTTTGAAGACAAATAAACAAGTGATATTTGTTATGGTAATGAGTTATGTTAAAATAATAGGTAGTATACAAGTATTGACCGCTTCGAGTTTTTTTTTAGAACATGTCAGACTGCGGGCATCACCGGGAGGCGGAGGGCCTTAGTTTAGTCAAAGCACGAAACTAAGCAGTTAAGTTTGTTTATAAACATCCCATACGATACACTAAAGTAGACGTCTAGGTACCGTGAAGTTGTCGTTGCTATGGGTATAGTACATTGGTTGCCACGGGTACAGTACATTGTGTTCGCGCGGCTTTCTCGTAAAAAGTAGGACATCATGTGACGCACTCTCGGCTATTTACAAGGCAGAATCTGTAATTGTGTTATTAACCATAGCTATGCTAGGGATCACCTAGAGAGCCGTAGTCTTAATAAGACTACGGCTCTAGCAGTCTATTTCCCCGTGACTAGGGCAAGGGAAAATTGAACGCTCCAGGATTACCGAGGGCGTCGTAGTTTTAATCATAACATGAGTAAAAAGCAGTCGACATTTGTTTGATAAGACTCAATACATGTATTGTGCTTAGAGGTTTCGGTATCAAGATGCTGGTGTTGCTATCTGTATAGTACATTGGTTGCTATGGGGTAGTACATTGGTTTCTACGGGTATTGTGCACTGCATGCTGGGTGTATCGCGTCGCTTTCCGCGGTTTCGTGTAAAGAGTAAGACATGTGACACGTTCTAAACCAATCAAAAGGAAAAATCTTTGTAAGGGGATGATGATATAATTAAAAATAAGACAACAAAATCATGTGACGCACTGTAGACCAATTACAAGGCAGAATCTTTTTACGGGGTATTATAAAGTGTTTTATTTTTGTCATTATTTTAATGAGTGTTTAGGGCACACATCTCGCCTCCATTGAGGGCATTTTTCAGCCTCCAGCCCGAAAGTTAATAATATTGTCTGGAAGAGTATGATGTTATTTTATCAATGACAGATTTTTCAGATAATAAATCTTTGGTTCGGAGTGTCTGGAATTATTTCATTTTTATTAGAAGGAAATACATTGTACTATTTTCCTTCTAACAAAACAACAACATCAAGGTATATTCAATACTGGTGAATCATATAATAATAGTTTATCTGGCACTCAAAGTGAAGAAAGCCAAATCAAAATATTGCCATCGGCAAAAGTAAGACTTGAACAAAAATTGTGTTTACAGGGAATTTTCCGTTAGTTGCTATAAACCATTAACTCTTCCACATATGTTCGCTTAGTGTATGTTCTTTTAGGAAAGAACTGTGTGCTGGAAACTTCAATAAATACTTAACTCATTTAGAAATATTCCTTTAAATCTTCAAGAGACCCTTGCCAAAATACTAGGGTGTAAATAGTTTAATGCCGAATTTCAATTGTTGACAACGCTGTTTGTTTTTGCTGTACTCTGTCCTTTTCAGACTTCATTTTACAAGCTGGGAACTGATTCCACCCTTCCCCTACGTTAAAAAAAACCCTGATTGAAGTAAATTATCATTTAACTTGTTGTAGCTAAATTTAATGAAATTATTTACGCGGACTTCTAATCGACTATATCTAGTTCTAGACACATAGTACTGCTACTTCTTAAAACAATAACATTTAATCGAAAGCAACATCGGAATTACGAAGAGTACCAATTCATAAATAGTTAGTACAAAAGTTATTTCTCGATATACAAACTAAAAAAACTAAAAGGTGGTAGTACTCATACAAAAGGAAAAAGCCAGTACGAGACTAGCGCAAGTTACCATTTAACTTCACTCAGTGAAAAGTCGGCCGAAAGAGCAAATCAGTAATTTGTTTAACTCACAAGCGGGACGTGTAAATACCGCGTGCGTTTAGGCGGGAAACTAGACCCTTTGCTAGTACGCTGATGTCACGTGCACTTTTTTACGCACCAAGAAATGCTATTGTCTAATGAGCTTCCTCGTTATGCCTCAGTAAGGGTTCTGTCTGAGAGTGTGACGTCATATAATAGACCCCATTGACCTCTATTACAATAGAGATCAATGACAGATCCCTTGAATTGGCCGCCATCGCTGATGAAACGTGCACTCGTGAAGATCTTTTATTTGCTGAGAGTGCAGCAGATACACGCGTGCATGTTTCCATTGTGTGTCATCAAAGATGGCGGCGAATGCAAGGAGTCTATAGCTTGCATGATTAGTCGGTGAACCAAATGACTGTATAAAAAATAGCCACATTGACGCAGCTCAAAACCAAAAATCAAGTTGCCCATAAAGATGGCGTTTATCGTGAACATTGTATTCGAACATTGGGGCACGTTAATGCAAAAGTTTTCCCTATACCCTGGTTGAACAATTTTCAACAGTTTTAACTTGATAAGCCAAGATTCCAAAAGATGTTCATATTTCTGCGCCTGCGATAGTTCAGTTTTTAAATCAGCAGAAAAACGTTAAATGAAAGAGTTGTCGAAAGAACCAGCAACGAAGTAACCCCTCCGAAAGAGGGCGAACTGCTGGTTTCACAATCCTCGCGACCGTCTAAGCAGGCTGCGTACCTGATGACGTGGGCGATGTAGTTCTGCTCATGGACACCGTGAAATAAATGCGACATCGGTCCATTCGCATAAATGACAACGTCTTCACCGCCGTGACTTTCTTCATCTCTCGGTACAATTGCTGGTTGAATAAACTCAGGATGTTCTAGAAAAATACATATCAAAGTATAAAAATATCAAGGGCTGGTTAACCCTCTGCAGCAGATTTTGAAATACTACGGGACCGGATAAATTCACACACACTTTACAACTAAATCATGTTTTTACCTAAGGTGTCCCAGCATGTTGAGGCAAAACAAAACAAAAGAAAGCAACCCAAAAAGACTTATAAAGACAGTATTAATTTTAAAAACACACAATTATAACGTCACTCCGTGTATGTGTACATTAGCACACTTCACCCAAAATGCCTATACTCCGCTGCAATGTGGCTGAGGAAGGTATAAGTTTATATCTGGGAATAGCAACACACACTCGTTCACTCCCAGGGGTGCTATTGTAGCCTTAATCATTTTTTTTCTTTTCAAAGTTTATCAAGAAATTGTTGTTCTCAATACTTTGAAGTGAGCGTTATACAAGCCTAGTCTTCAACAAGTAAACTTGTTAAACTTGAATTGCGTATTACTTATATACTCGGTTTCACAAGACGCATAAGACGACACTTGTGCATACGGGTTGGTGGGAATGTCTCACCTGTATCAACGCGACTTAAATCTCGTCTGCTTGCTGATTTATTATAGCTTTCACGTTCTAGCTCTCCTCCGGGTCCATCTGCGTAAGCGAGGGTAGTAAATGGTAGATCGTCTTCCCCCTCACCGAAATTATATAGCCCTGAAACGTAAGAAAGACTCACAATGTTGTTATTAAGAATACGCAGTCCTTGTATAGTAGCGCTTAATCAAATCTGACGGGTGTTTCAAAGCGCTTCTTGTATTATATGGTTGGTCATAATATGACATTGTTAAACAGCTACTTTTTAGCAAACAAAAATGTTGACTGGAATACTTTTTAAACTGGTTAATAAGTGTTTGTTTGCTATTTAATTGTAATTGATATTTTTATATGTATGGATTTTTTTGGCGTTACTGATACAAAAATAAGGCCCCAACCTCAACGTTTTGAAAAACTAGCTACACTTCTGCCGTTGGCGGCGTGCGTGAATGGACACTACTTGTACATCATGTTGGATGTTGCTTTGTTATTGCAACAAAGTGGCTAAACAAAACAGAGCTCCCACAGAGAACTTTTTTTGGGGGTACAATTAAGATATGTTTACTCTCATGTGAACTCAATTTCCTTATTGAGTGAATACGTTTTAGATGAATTTCAGCAAAGATCACTTGTTGCCGTTTTCATTCAAGCTGGTCTTTAAACGTAATACTCTTACCTAAAATAGGATTCCCACGCTCTGGATAACTTCCAAGGGTCATTGTATGACTGTGGTCCGCGGTGACGATGACTAATGTATCCTCCTCGCTCGTTAATTCTATCGCCTTGGCAACAGCTTCCTCCATTGCCAGAGTTTCGTGCAGAGCGATGGACGCTATACCATCATGATGTCCATGATCGATGCGGGCGCCTGTCAAAAGGAATAGTCGATGCGAGCTGTGTATTGAAAGGGTCGTGATGGAGGGACCAGTTTTCTTGGGTCACGTGGGTGCTGGGCGCCAATTTGAGTTCAAATGTAGCACAATCCAATGCACAGTCTAGTGTGGCACCATATGTGCGCACATGCGTTTGGGGTCAAAATGGATTACAAATAAGTCGGGGCAAGCTGTCGCTTACATAGCCCGAACATCTGACGTCACACTTGGAGGCTCGTGAATAACGCCACATACCAGCCTTGGGCAACTGGCAGGATCTTGCCAGTTGCTTCGCATCCATTCACACGGCGGAAATTCGTATTCTACTCACACATTACATTGCGAATAAAACACAGTTCCCGCTGTACTGATGGTGTTGCTGACAAACACGTCCCTTCGGAGCACACCAATCATAACACAGATATTGAAAGCTTACGTCACTGCACGTTTATCCAATGAAATTATTGTATCCAATGAAATCATTGGGTCTGTAAAACCAGTGCATGTCTTTATCCTTGCTGATAAAGACAGGGGACCAGTCTATCGCATACACCGTTCTTGGGGGAAATGATTGATGATTAAACTGGAGACTCTGTGACACTATAGGGGGCAGAATTGCCTCAAGCCAGTATTTGAGCAGCTTTAGCTTGACTGTCTGATCTGTATTGGTTCTTATAATGAGTAACTTGTTGTGTTATCGTCTTACCTTCAACTGCCAGAAAGAACCCATCCGGGTCTTTTCGCAGTATTTGAATTGCTTTTTCTACCATCTCGGCAATAGAGGGCTCACCAGCTTCGTCGTCATTACGCTCTTGTTCAAAATGCATGTGAGATCTCTCAAAAAGCCCTGTGATGAAATTACCATACATTGAACCGAGAGCTAGATTTTTGTTCTTCAAAATATAAGAAATTGTCATTATGTTTCAATCACTTAAAAAGGCTAACGCCTAAACATTTTAAAGTATACTACACGTCGTTCTTACATCATGAATTTATAAATTCAGAGCTTTTGTTTTCAGCGTCTCAGCCGCGCGTTTTGGTTGGCACAACACAAGAACGGGCGGCCTACTTCAAACAAAATGTATGCAATAATGTCGTCAATTTACCCGAATCGTTGATTAAATCCATAGGAGCGTTGCATCTTATCAAAGACTATTTTATCAATTAGTGCGCTGTTCACATGTCCAGGTATTGCCTGATATGTTTGCTTAATTAAATAACTTTATAATTTGGGTTCATCCACCACTGACAATCGGCATACCATTTTTGTACACACAAGATGATGCCCCCTTCTAACCAAACCACTTACCAGTATTGATTGACACCCCCTTTAAGGACATGTAGCATGGTCCAGCTTAGGATAATGTGAGCTGACCAGATATTGTATGATGTGGTTGTATACACCATGGTAACACCATGGTGTTACCGCAAGCCTTACTTAATTATACTTCCGCCATGCAAAGTTTCAAATCCTACTTACATGTATATGACAATGGACATGTATAATATTTTGTCACCACGTGCTGAAAGCGCCCCTTGCAACCAAAAGGCATTCAAAACCAAAAAGCATTCCTTGTATTTATAAATATCAGTTTTGCGCCAACCCAGTTAAAATGTATTTGGCTATACCCACATAATGCGTTAAGGTATTTTAGAAGTAAAAAAATGTACAGTGAAGTGTTGAAATGGCACTCCGGCTACGAATAGGGCTTCCAAATGACATGTTGAAGCCATACAGCATGGATGCATAATAACCCAAATGCCATGATTTCAAAAAGACCTCAAGTAATTAACTCACCAATCAGATGGTCTGTTTCGTTGGGGTCCACCTTGTTGAAGTCGTCTAGGTTCCAGACGTACTTGCTGCGGTCTGTTGGTTTCCTCAGTAGCCATTCCTCTGTGGAAGGACAACATGTTGTATTTGGTGTCATTGTGTGCAGTCACATCATATAGCGATCACTAAAACTTGTGACACCATTTATAGTAATTGTTTAAGGTATTATACAGGATTGGTAGAGCTGCTTAATAGTCGCAGACAAGTTCATGTTTTGTGTGATAAACCGTATACTTGAAATAACTAACCTGTGGAAATTTTGTCTTAATCCATTGTGTGAGTTGAGAGAAAATAGTGAAAAACCATACACAATGTTCAGCCTGTAAACAGATTACTATTCTTAGTTTTGGTTGTAACAACGAAATCAGCTGTTGCGTTTTTGAGGTTTCTGGATACAGTTTTCTCGAATTTGACTTTATTTCAGGGGGAAATTTGTAATAGAAAAAATGTTTCTAGTATGAACTTCATAATCAATAAGCTTTCAGACTAAAATTAAACAATGATGTTTAATAGTCTTACCAATACCTTTAGTGACTCATGAGCAATTCGTCTTATTTAGCTGCAGTCAATAGCTCTAATGTGTCATGAAGTATACGAACAAGGAAAACAGACTATACTAGTCCTAGATTTAATGTGCTGGTTCACGCTGCGGTAGACACGAAAAACCTATAACATGCAATCAAGATTTAGCGTTTAAAGGGCAAATTGCCAAATTCAAAATTAAAATGTGTTATTCAATAAAATGCATGTGTAGCAACTGCTGTGCTCTGCATCACTACCGATGACGAACTGTTCCCTACGCCTCGAGTTATGTAGTTAATAACATAGACCATGTTTTATGTGTTAAACAATTATAAACACAGTGTCAAAGGGTCATGTTCGTGAATCATGAACAATGTAAATAAATATTTAATCTATTACTTTTTTCATTCTTGTATTGTCTCACAAAAAGACAAAACATGTATGAGGTTAACAAAGTCCAAATCAATAATCTGTGAACTGTATTGTTTATACATGTAATATAATCTGGACATTGATGACGCTGATTCCCGCTCGTCTCTGACCACTGTTGACCTAAAGTAGGGGGTTACGTCAAAAATGTTAATCCTTTTGGGGAAATATTCATCATTATTGAGATTTTGGTTCAATGCTAAGCCAGGTTGTTAAAACATGTCTGCCTTTTCTCAGCCGGTTCATGGAATCTTGTTACTGATTCAAGAGAGTTAGTCATATGAAACCATGGTCTTTTTCGAAACCACAGCTGTGACTGGCTTGGGCTTGGGCTTATGATCCGATCCATTGAAGCCCCGTAGCGAAAGCGCGCTTCTCCAACAGCTAGACTAGCCCAGGCCGGAATCAAAGTCAAAGCCGTGCTTCAAAATCTGAAAGATGAATGTTACGTTTCCCCTTTCGCAGGCGCTAACGCTTGGAGGAAACAAAATGGCGGGCGATTTAACAAAACCAATTCTACGACACTGCTTACCACATGATTTTGGCGACACGGTGCCATGTGAAGTGCGTGAATCGATGAACAGTAAGCGCAGATTACCAGGGTAAGCAGCGCCATGAAAAAGGCTCGAATATTATGCACGACATTTATAGTAATGTCTGTCCTTAAAGCCCGGGTGGACGCCTAAGTACGTACGTATAATGTTGCGACCATCCTCTCGGTGACCGTCTTTATGGGGGTACTCAGGGTCGATAAAGTCCCGGGGAGTCAGCTCTCTACGTCCACCTCCCATGATAACCTGATCAATGACAAGGACAAAAACCTCTTCATTTTACAAATACAAACATAACGTATACAGTATACAGGCTGGAGCCTGAAGCAAGGTCCAAATTCAAACAGGTTTGCCAACCACCAGAAATTTACATGAGGACAATTTGCTCGTTGTGAAAGTTATAAAGTTATAAAAAGGAAGAGTGCCCTGGTTTGTATCGTTTTGTTTGTTGGGGTGTTTACTTGTTTGTTTTTGCGTGTTTTTTAATCAAGTCTGATTTAAAAGAAGACGTAGGCGAATAAGCAGTTCTGACTCACGTCACAGTGGCGCAATTGAAAAGTGTTGGCGTTTGTTCCTGATTTTTTATTTTATTTTGTTTACTTGTTTTTATTTGTTTGATTTTTTTTTTTGGTTTTGGGGTTTTCTTCCTGTTTTTTTGTTTTTTGGGGGGCGAATGTTGGGCCGTTTGTTTGTTTGTTCGTTTGTCTGTTCGCTTGTTTTCTTGTTTGTGTGTTGGTTTGTTTGTTTTCTGCTTTTGTTTGTTAGTTTTCCATATGCGCGAGCGCCATATTAAAATTATAACGAACTGCATATTGGGAACCCGAGTACAATTTTTTAAATCAACCTAGCTGCCAAGATTTAAGCCATGCTGTAGTTGACATGTAACATGGGCAGGGTTTGATAGTGTGTGTACTGCATTGCTTCAAAATCACAGCGTCATGATAGTTGCCGATGTCGAATGGACTCAGATTCATCATTTGCACGCAGATCATGCGCATTAGGACATGTATAAGGCCTATTGTATTATTCGTCACCCTTTTCCCAATCCCTTTCCCGCTGAACTGTCTTTTCAATTTTGCTTTCCAAACTGTGTAGCTGCATTTGTTTGCCAACCTCGAAATTCATTCCGTTTTCAACGAGCTGCGCCCCGATGTCCGTGCATCCCAGTGCCCGCTCCTTTGACGGCACGTCCTCGTCGTCCTCCCAGTAACGATCCGGGCAGTGGGCGTAGAGGGAGGCTGGTGTAGCGTGAGTCACGCGTGACGTGGTGACGAACCCCGTGGCTTTCCCTGGGATAGGAGGGTAAAAACAGCACAATAACATCTCAATCATTTGCAACTTTGGTTGAACAGCCTCCTTGCTCACTAGATTCTACTTTACTGTGCCATTACCATCATCATCGGTCACGTAGTGTTGCTTGTGTTAAACTGTTATTGTATTATACTTTGCCCAATGTCTTACATTATCTTGAATACGGAAAGAAATGTCACATTGAAATGAGTTGAACTGAATTGGTTACAAAATATATTTATGTTATGCGTGTATACATATATATACTGATAGAGTACCTATATTCTGAGCTTCTTGACATACTGTTTACAACGTTGTAAGTTTTTAAATACCCCCCCCCAACAAACAACAGCGGATAGCCGTCATTAAAGACTGCGATTAAACATTTATAATGATACATCATGATGATAAAACAATTAGCAGGTTTAAACTAACTTGCGTCACTTGATGCACATGAGTATAATTCACAGTCAATACTGAACAAAACGGAATACATTCCCTTCGAATCAACCTTCACACCCCACCCCACCCCTACCCGTCCATGGGACTTTGAACGTACCTGCCCGGTGACCTTCAATTAGGAATGAATCGACGGACGCATTGAGTGAAGTGGCGCAATCACCGAATTGTGCTCGGTCATCAAGGCCGACCGTCGCGTCGTTCGCCTTCACGCCGCAGAAGAACGCCGTAGCAGTACTCGAGGAGTCTGGCACTTGTCTGTCCACGCTGTAGGTCTGTTTACATGACGGGAAAGACAGTTAATACATAAATATTATCCCGTGATCGCACAGATTATGGTCCCGAATCAATGATTTATGTCAGAGCGTACAAACCTACGGCGGAATTTATAAAGTCACAATGGCCTTTGTGCCGTCTGCGTACTCTTTGTTGAAACCAGCTGTTAAATCCCGACAGAATGGCTTCAAATGCCATGAACACTGTAACACAAAAAAAGTTGACGAGCAAAGAAAACTGTAGCACAGAGAACCATGCCATAATTGTGTAAACTAAATTATTTTCACGCGTAATTTGTTTTATAAGGTTATGATTATTTTAAAGGCAAATTATTGGTATAATCAACGAAAACACAGCTGATCATTTTACAATTTCAAAGCACATTGTCTGTTAAGTCCATACCAGATACCAACTCTGAAAAAAAGAATTGGTTTAATAAAATAAAATAAAATTTAAAAAAAATTAATAAAAATAAAACTCAATAAATAATCAAATTCATTAATCAATTAATTGATTATCTAATTAATAATTAAAAAAATGAAATATATAAATGGATAAATAAATAAATCGATTTTTTTTTTAAATAGATAATTAGATACAATGAAATAAATAGACAAATACTCAATAAATAAACAAATATATATACAAATTGCATTCGCTTATTTCAATTCTTAAAATTGTTGTACTTTAAACTAGCAATAAAAAAACCTCTACAATTGTAAGCCAAACCGGCTGAGTTCACTCAAATGTGGCCACCTTTGATTTAAAAGTTTGTCAGTTTTTTTTAAGTTTTTTTTTTTAGAGTGCATTTTGAAAACTTGGGGGAGTTGAATATTTCTATTCTTCCACTTCAACAACTATTATCATCAAGAATATATAAACACACGAACCATAAAGACTTGTATGGTGAAGTTGGGCCGTGTTCGCACGCAGCTTTTTTGTCATCAATCATTTTGTTCACAACACCGAAAGTTACCTTTGCGATAACAGGCAAAAACCTGTGGTTTGCAGTGACACCACTGTGTTAACCTCTTTTCTTGGGTGTGTGGTTCTGCGAAGAACCGGGGGTTTGCTTGACCTTACAAGCAGTAGGTGGTATAAAGAATAATAACCAACCTTGGAAAGAGCCACGCTGGAGAACTCCTCCCACGCAAGCACCGTCTCCTCCCCCGTCCTCCCAGCCTTTTGTCCCTTGAGGATCCTGGCAGCCGTCACGGTCGATATGCCCATTCCGTCACCCACGAACATCACTACATTCTTTGCGGGGTTTTTGTTGAGCGTTCTCTCCCTGAGCAGGGCTTTCTGCAAAATGAGCTGGGCCTGATCGTTCCAGAATTGGGGACCTTTGAAGTTTATACAGGAAAGGGGAAACAAAATCTTTGATAGGGTCTTAACACGTTGACTGCCAGTCATAGATTCGTAGGGCGTTCCCATTTGCCAAGTGTGGTGCGCATGCGTGCATACCAAGTAGGTAAGACATTGTTGGTGTCTACATGTTGTAATACAAATTCTCAGGATGTGTCCTCACCACTGCCAGAAACGTATTTGTTGCGTTCTCAGTGATGCCAGTGTATTCAATCCACAATACAAAAGCCTTTCATTCTCTACGAGTATACTCGTAGTGGCAGAATCCGTTACACCTGTTACTACGAATATACTCGTAGGCGGCAGTCAACGAGTTAAGACCATTTCGCATGAATCAGTTTTACAAGCAACTATCAGACGGTCTCTTAGACTAAACAAACATAAATTACCACTCTAAAACAAGTACACATGTATCTTGTCTTTTCTATCCAGTGTAGTTGGTCGCCTCTGAGATGCATGTGAAAATTGTCTTTGTGACGAGGCCTAACATTGAAGCTCGTCTTTGGTAAGGTTAGGTAATGTGATTAGCATGGATGAAGAAAATTGCTCTAACACAAAGACTATCTTTGGTAACTTAGCATCTCCTTATAGGATGACATTGTATACATATATTGACTGCTTCGAGTGCTATGGTTAAAACTACGACTCCCGAGGTGATCCCCGGAGCGTTCTATTTTCCCGAGGCGCAGCCGAGGGAGTCGGAGTTTTAACCATAGCACGAATAAAAGCAGTCAATATTTGTTTTATAACACCCCCAACAGACTATTTATCATCCTCGTCCACGTAACGTTCGTACGCGCATTTCAGATACACAGATGCACAACTGATTGAGTTCGAGGTGGGTAAAAAAGACGTCTGGGTACTGCGCGCGCCATGTAATAGTCGACTATTCCACGGCACACGACTATCACACGGCCGCCGGGTTTCTAGTAAAACTAAGACATATCATGTGACGCGCTCTAAACCAATGAAAAGGCAGAATTTTTGTAAGGGGTGTTATAATAGCTCTTAACCTAAATATGTAGTTGACACAAAGGTAACCTCTGCTAGTTGACACATAGTTCTTCTGGTACGGTAAACATGGCGCATCTTTGCAACAGTACCTGACATACGGTAGTTCTCAACTTCTTTGATGGCAAACATGTCATCTTTTGGTCAACTTATGCGGCTCTTAAATAAAATAGGGTTCTTCTTTGGTAAACACGGCTCATCTTTAAAGTTACTTCAGTTTGTACGGTATCTGTTATTTTGTAGCCTTTAGTTGACAACGATGTCGTCTTTGGTCAAATTAAGTTGCTTTTAGTTAAACATAGGGTTTATCTTTGGAAAACTAAGTTGCTCTTCGTTGATAAGTGTGGTAAATATCATTAGCGTTGCATAAGCTGGTGGTTTTTAAGCTTCAATTGACAAGGACGTAATCTTCTGGTAAAATTAGGTTGAACCTAATTGACGTAGTGCTTGATATGAAGTGACTTTTTACCATCACTTCTTGTTCGGTTGCTCACAAAGTGGGCAACCACTAAAAGCTACACATGTCATATGCACACAAAAAGGATGTCGCGCGATAACGAAAGTTTTACCGGCGAAACAATAATTGTGTTTCAAGAAAACTGGGCGTGAAAGTTTGTTTGTTTTTCAGCCATCAAAATGTCATGATAGGAAGGTTAAATTCTGCATGCCGCCGGGGAATGAGAAAACATTGTCTGTGGAATGCCATGTTGTTGTTTTGTCTCAAGAGCCAATTTTTATATATATATATTTTTTGCTTATCGACCTGGGACAAAAAGTACTGTGTGTGCCTGGAAGAACCGGCCACACGACGCCGACGTATTGTACATAATGTGCTGAGGTTTAGGAGCATACACTTGTAATAGACTAGTGTTGCAAGCTCCAGCCCTATGTATGCACAGATCCGGCCCCGAGGTCATGGCTCTGAACGTCTAAACACGTGGGTCAATGCTTAATGTTAATGTTAATAAGTCAGAAACAGACCAGAAGTGATGACGGACCGAGTTTTCCAGACGGTAAGAACGAAACATGATTGGATGGCAGAGGTCAGGCACTGATGGCGAACCCTTGATTGACCTTTTTAGGGTCATTGACCTCGACGTAGCCGAAGAAGGCGAGTCGAAAGTGCTGCGGCGCTCAAACGGCGCAAAAAGACATTTTTATCACACAGTTACGAATAATTTTGGGGGGTTTTGTTCAGAGATTAGATTTTTTGTTTCAGTATGGAAGAGGGCTTTCAGAGGTACTAGTCTGTATTCTGAACTTCTAGCGTCGATTTAGCCGAAGACTTTGAGTGAAAAGTGTCCAATTTAGGTCCGTCTTGAATTGTGTATAATTAATACGGACAGGATTGCGAATTAGAATCTCAAAACATTGGCGTCGATTAAACCAAAGAAAAAGAGTGAAATGTGCCCAAAATAAAATTCATAAAAAACTATGTACAGTAAAATTATGAAGCACGGCATTGCTGCATTGCTAACCTATTGTCTAAAAATCATTGGTACTGGAAAATTCCAAACTGACGACTCAAACTGTGTATACGCAGGCATACAGCATATATTGCTAAAAAATTAAACGAGTAATGTAATCTTGGAAAAAAAAACAATGAGTTATTTTAGCTTGAATTGAGCACCCACTCTTCTGATTTCTGTTTTCCATGTTGATGGTTTTCCCGGCCATCGTCGGCAAATATCCAGCCAAATTAAAAGTCACGTTTTTCTATTTCGCATGAATTTGAAAGACCCTCAAAATAGTCATTCAGTTTCAAGCAATTACTGCGCACCATGCGAATAATATATATTAAAAAACAATTAATTTCACAATCCACTCGAACAACTGTAGCTTTCCGCATAATCTGTAGTGCCTGCTTTGCTAAACTGAATGCTGATTTCGCATGGCTAAAATGAACGCCGTATAAATTCGCATTTGTCAAGGTGAAATTGAATGGCGGTTGCAACTAAAGGGGCAAAAACACTTTAATACGAAAGCAAGAAAGTCAAAAGGCTGCTTTATGTCAGAAATGACCGGGAAATCCATACTAAATACAGTTGCTAAAATGTGATTTAGGAGAGGGAAAAGGTCCTTCAACATCATCAGAACAATTAACTTACGTTTTTCGGATTTATCGTTGAGGAAAAACAATATTTTATTCCTCCACGGGTGTGCATGGGTGCAGGACCGAGGAAACTATTGTAAAGGAACTTTCCAGATAAAAACACAAATCTACGGAGTTCAAGGAATGCCATAACAAGAAAAACCACCCGCCCAGTCAAGTTACTGAAAACCGAGACGCTGACTTGCCGTCACCAAGAAGACTTTACCGATTATCATAAGATGGTAAGCCGATTTCTTAGTTTCAAGAAGGTGACTGATTCTCGTGAAAAATTATACTTGCAAGTCGAAATACTTTTCGAGTCGACTTCGCAAGTAAACAATATTTGGATACGTTCTAATGCCACGCAAGGAGCTCCGTATAAAATCACTGCCTGTACACAAAGATGAAAGGAGATTTTGGTTGAAACACTTGCCTTGTGAGCTGACTGGGTTACTCCATGACATCAGCAGGCACACCGCGAACAACATCGGCACCAGCTGCCGGGCCTGTTGGAAACCCATGCTGAAATGACTGCGGCACGGGACGATAATTGCAACGGGTAATTCTGTGATGGAGCGACACGGGTGTTTGACAGAGCACGACAGACCTTTTACCCGTGGACGGTTCAAAAAGTCCTGGGAGTTGTGTTGGGGCCACGATAAAGTTGTATTCCTTTGGAAGGAATACAGTGTACATACATAGGACATCCGCTCCGTGAACGGACTTAAACTAAGTAACGACTCTGTCAAAGTAGTGCGGTGTTTTATACTGAACTCCGTGCATCAGCATGACAAGTGAGTGGAGTGACGTCAGCCCGGTCCGGTCATATCAAGTGATGCTGGACCTTCAACAAGCTATCACCATTCTTGTCGTGCTTCCTTTCTGTATACGCAGGCACACCGTGACTCTTTGACCCTCTCACCAAGCCTCGATGTGGGTCCGTTCGTTGATTTTAGTGGGATGAATGCAAGATGGATAGACAATGAGAAAAGTCTACGATATTCGTGGAAGATGCCTTCGAGAAAGACTCTGCTATGGGTCGAAACGTCAGGCCACTAACTATTTTTGTATTGGGTTTGCATTTATACCATAGGTCCTTTTGGTTGGTAAGCAGTTTGCAACAGCTAATACTATTTTTCATAGTTGTTTCTTTTCAATCTCCAGAAAATATCGACATGTGGCCTATCGTCAAGTCAAAAGATGGTGTTGGGGATATTTGGAAATATTCAACTAGGTTCCACTCCCATCCTGTGTAATGATTACAACCCGGCAGTTGCTCCCAAACCCAGATGATACATAAAGGCTTCAGCTATCCTGAACTGGAATTATTGTCTTTCTTTTTTTCTTCTTCTTGCTTTATCCTGTGGCTGCACTTTTCATGAACATGTATTTCTTCATAAATATTTTATTGTTTAGGTTCACCTTGAACATGAACATGCAATTTTGAAGGGAAGAAAACTGCCGTGAGCAAACATAAGTTCATACATACAACATGTTTTCATTTTGTTATGGTACTAAAAGGAAGAGATGTTTTTATGCCTTTATACACAATCTAACTCCTCTGAGTGAACTTCCATATTAGGGATTTAACGATACATTGACGATAAACATGATGAAAAAAAAATGCTGTAGTACAGCATTATGATAATTTTATTTTTTTATGATAGTATTGTTGGTTACACACAATTTCACAAAATGTAATTAAAATGCAAACACAGGAAATGTGTGTGCTTTTTTATTGCCGTGGAATCATTCAATACCAGTGTAGCATTTTTTCTGAACTTATTTTATTCACCATGAATCAAACTGTGGTGCATTGTGATCGCACCGTATCGTTACACGCCTCCTGGCTATAAAACATTATTCAAATAAATTTCAATATAAAAATAGGTTAATTAACTTTACGGTTACCCACCCACAGTGCTAGTCAAGTCAAATTGTGACTTTTCCTCGTTTAATGAATATAGAGTTTTGTATTTGTACACCTTTTTACACATGTAAAAAAGTGTTGTGGTCGACTTTTACTTTTCAACTGTTTATAAGAACACCAACAAAATAGATAAATTGAAAGAATAAATAAATTGTGTTATTGAGCCCGAAAAATCGGTTTCATAATTTACAAATTCCTTAAGGTTTTTTACAGCCTTCTGTACACAAAAACATTTTTAAAAATCCCATTAGTTGAGAAACTCTTTTTTAAATCCTAAATTCTGATCCAGACTAGAAGAACAACTGTTTCATTTTCCCCGATAATCCATTGGTGCAGTTGGTGTAGAGGGTTCAGCCACGTTGTTCCAGTCGTTTGGGGCCTTCAGTGTGGAATTGCACCCCTTTTCTGGAAAGTTCGTGAGAGAAGCGTGGGCGAAGTATCCAGATAGTCATCGGTCAACTACACACCCGAAACGCTGAAGTTGGATCGCGTTTAATGTACCCGTTCCTTCCTAAATAGCTGAATCTGCTGGATATTTTTGGAAACTGAGGTTAGAATTGTTGTCGCTGTTCCTTGTGCAGCCTCCAAAAGGACACTATTTCGGCATTTGTTGGTCTTATTTACACTTCACATGCATGAGGTCTGTGCTTCGGCAGGCCTTCGTTGCATTGTTTACACGCACGTAGTCAGTGATTGTGCAATATCATCAGCAACCTCTTCCATCGTGTGATGTCATGAATTTTCTAACCAATCAAACGCCCTGAGCGGCCAAACGCTCACAAGATTTGCCAAATCCCCAATAAAGCCCTTTTTGTTGCGATGTTACAAACAAAGTGGGACACCAAATAACTTAACTAACTCATAAAGCAGTAGTCTGATTTAATGTCTGCAACGTGTATAATTGTTTCTGCTGTCTAAAGAATCATTCTAATAACACTTTAAAACATCAGGTAATTATTTTGTAACATGTTTAACTGTATCTGTCTTGAACATCACAGCTTGTGATTCGGGGGTAAAATTGCCCGAAATTCTGAGAAATCCCGCTGGGGACTTTAACAGAGTTTGGTTATTGGGGGTAAACTAGTGCCATATTCTGGTGTTTAATTATTGTTAACACCGGCTCGAAGTGAGCACATAATAGTGTGACGCCGGGATATGCCCCTGTAAACTTCAGCCTGTCCTTTGGTAATGACCTGTGACTGGTGGGCGGTCGTTGACTCATGCAGGGTAGCTCTCAGCGTGGAAGTGGAGGGACTTCTACATTCCCCTGCGCTCAGTTTCAGTTTCGCTCATTCGTGTGTTCTTCTCTCACACAGCTTGCTCATCGTCGTTTCCCACAGCTAGAGTTCAAAGTCAATTAAGATCTGTGGTTACTGTAACAATTCATGTAAACATTAAAGGAGCTGTGCCGACGTGATCAAAACAGGCCTGTGGCTTAACATGGAATTATGAAATTTCACCCAGTTGCTGCGCGGGCGTGTACCCTGCCTCCATATCATAATGGAGAGAGCGCGCTTGTTTGACAGGTGTAAGTGATGGATGATTATATCATTGATCCCTATTATTATAGAGATCAATGGACCTTATGCATTGACGTCAACAAGCCGCCATCTTAGAGGTAGCTGGTGATGAAACATTGGAAAAGCAAAGACTTGTACGCGCGGTGCACAGGATTGGCCAATGAACAACCCTCCTTTATTTGACCTACTCTAGGCAAGGGCGCCCTACTAACATGACGTCATGTGCAGAATGTTTATTCATATACAGCCAAAGGCCTGCTTTGATCATGAAAACACAACCCCTTTAAATGTATTATGCAGGATTGATAGAGCTAACAAAATAAGTGCAGAATAGGTTCATGTTTTGTGCATGTGTTTTGTACATGCAAAGTGGACATTTGGGCTCAATCCATTGTGGAAGGAGAAAAAATTGTGAAAATCCATGCACAATTTTTAGCTTGTAAACAGCATGTCCTTAATTTTGGATGTAACAAGCTAAATCAGCAATTGTTGTTGTTGTTGCTATAGTTGTTGTTATTGTTGTTATTGTTTTTTTGTTTTTTGTTTTTTTACAACAGCTAACACATTACATTACAACATTGTACAACATTGTGATAAGGTAGCAATTTGGTAGATGAGATGACAGCGCTTTGACCACGTTGCACGAACGTCAGATCTTAACATGATTTTCAACCAAGGCTGTACACTGGTTGCGTAATGGAAAGTTTACCAAAAATTGTTATACGTAACGTTTTTTTGGTGTACCAAAGTATTTAACTTTTGGCAACAACGTTGTGGAAAGTTTTATTTTTTTTGTCTCAATAAAACGTGTAATTGTGTTGTGACGAGAACTCACGTTGCCTGCACGGTTGTATTTTGGTGATATTAAAACGTAATTGTGACTGCTACGTTGTCTAAAAGTTGTAGGCCTATATTGGTTTTATAACAACGTATCTTTGTTTTAACCATGTTGTGGAAATAAATTTTAGTTTGATTACAACGATGACAGTACTACAGGCCTAGTATACATGTTTAGTCGATCACATCGTAAGCGTTGTAGTTTTAGTAACACCAAAATACAACAATAGCTCACAGTAGTGTGTTTATCGGTTTTCATAAATAAAATGCCACTCGAGGAGCGTTGCCACCACATGGTGTAAACATTAAAGGGGCTGTGCAGTCATGATCAAAACCCTTCCTCCGTATCATAATGGAGGTCTGAAAAATACTAATAATTGCATTTTAGTTAGCTTATTGTGTCAAACAGCAGTGTGCGGTGGGGGGGGGGGGGGAGAGATTCAAGCCCACCTCCCTACAGCATTCTATAATGCGTTGACAGAATCTGGAACATTTTTCACTGGTATGATTTCCATCCTCACTTAGGCAATGTTGTCCCCACTAAAACTAGTTGCTCTAAACAATCTAATTTTCGTTCATTAATGTTTCAAAGACTCTTTCAAAATTGAAGTAGCTTTTGGGTACTTTTGAATGTGTAGAACGAATACCTACGTTTCTGTTCAGGTTTCCGTTCAGTATTGGTAAAACCTAGTTTTAGTTTCAGTCAGTGAGAGGAGTGATTGCAGACTTCACCAGCTACAGTCCTTTAGTGAAGTAATCATTTCCGGCGGAAATATTATTAATTTGAGAGAAAAAAAGCCATTCAAACACCACAGGTTTACCATTTGACCATGTATTAATTCCCGTAATCGAAAGTAAGCCTAATGTGAACATTGGGCGCGCAAAAGTCTAGGTTTCGTTCATATCCGTTCTTACGTTGTTTTACAAAAATAAACGTGACTGCAAACGGAGCAGCAAGATTGATGTTCACTTGTACTTCACTTGGCATCAGTCCCGTTTGGCAAGACACGCAAATTAAAGTGCTTTACCCTCTGTTAAAGTTGGCCTTCGCCGATTATCTGGATAACGTTCACAGGGAACTATACACACGATTGTTATGTTTAACACTCAAAATGTTTAGGGTCACGTTCCTAGCTCTGAATGCAATGGGGTGAAGTTGAGAAACAATAGCCAAGGCCTAATTTTCAAAAAGCCGTTTTACCGGTAAGCAAAATAGTTGTGCTCGCTAGCAGAAAAGCATGCGAATTTAGAGAAGAGACTGAAGGCGTCACTCATCAATGCCAAACATCATTGAGCTTATCTTTGAGCAAAAAAAACCCCCTACTTTATAAGATTTTCTGCTAAGCCAAAAATAAGCAGAGTACGTACCAACCACAATAATTGGTGTGGAATTGTATTTTCGCTGGTCACCTTGTTCTTGTAAGTAACAATTAACTGTTTTGTGCTGAGGAACTTTTTAATGCTTTGAACAGGTCTTTGAAATTGTGCCAAATTTCATGAGCTGCTTATGCTAAAAGTAGTGCTTAACAACTTCTGCTAATCACAAACGAGTAGGATGCCAGTTATTGTACTTGTGGCAAGGTAGTTTGACTGGTAACCTTAAGTCTGGTAAGCATAACATTGTTGTGCTTAGTTGCTTTTAGTGTGCTTAAGCAGTTATGAAATAGTACCCTGCTTACAACAACCACGAGTTAGCGAAATAACAATATTGTGCTAATAGATTAAACTGAATGGAAAAAAAGCAAACAGATGACTAATTAACTCAAAATAAATGTCCTCTTATTTTGCAACACCGCATCGTCTATCTTTCGATGTTTCCCTTTATCATTCATTTCTGTATAATCGTCATCAGTCAAAGTACACATACCTTGAAAGTCAATACGAAACAGACATTTGGGGTTTTGTTTTAGACAACCATGTAATGCATGTTTGAGAACATTGGAAAATGACACCTTTGATCGGACATGACGTTTTGTTTGACCATTTTGGTTGAGGCATAAACCACTGCTGCTGCAGTTTTGGTGCAGTCAGGGCACAATGCTCATCTGTTTTTAAGTGAACGAAAAGTGCGGTGTATTTAAGTGTGGCAAACTGTGACGACGTTTGTTCTTTAGAAAGGCCCTGTTGGTACTTTTGGTCGTGGGATATTTCTCTGAACCGCTCAATATTCGGCCTGCTGTTAGCAGAGCAATATAATCCAGTAGCTACAGTCATAATGTGACTCTGTGCTGGGTTTTCACTCGGCTTCCCCGGCCCCGTTCACCAGCCTCCCACATCCTCCCAAAAATCTGATAAGAGTTGTGTATGAATGAATGGAATACTATTGTTTTGTAATAATCTTATTTCCGATCAGAAGCTGGGAGTGAAGCTTCCAAAGTTGTTACCCAGGTGGTAGTTTCATCATAAGGAGGAAGGCTAACTCATGGCCTCGTGCCGCGCCAAATTTATATCGAGGTAACACATTATAGATCTTTGCAGAAAAATAATATTATACATTTTTTTATCTCACTGAAAAGAATAACATGTGAATCTAAAACTGCTATCTTAATTATTAAATATGAGCCTTTCCATGAGTTATGCCTTTAATTCACGCATGGGGCGTACAGACATTATTGGTGGCTAAACGCACTAGATGCAAGCGTAGCCTACACAACCGTATGCGTCACGCCAGTTTATTTTTAATCTTGCGAGTCATATCAGGTTTGTTTTACCATTATTGTTGAATAAAGTGCAGAAATGTTGTATTTTTGGTAATTACCAATAATTATTCACTGCCGTTTGGCTAAACAAGTTACGAAATGGTGCAATCTTTGTTCAAGGTTTTTGTGGTGTGAATCATTCAGACATGGTATGGTATGTGGCAGACATGCTTCTTGAGTCCACGTTCTGCTACAATGAAACACATAGCCGGCCGGATACTCATCAGTACACATCCGCGATTTTTGATGGGGATACCGGCTGTTGTATGCAGTGCATGCACTGGCCATGCCAGTAACGGCCAGCAAAGTAACATAATATAATTCTTGAATTGAAAGAGACATCAGTCATCCATCGCTTCACATTCTCGGGTTATGAAATACTCTTGCAAGCTTAATGAGATGTAATCTGTTTTACTGTAGTGCTTAATTTACAAACCGGTGACACAAAAGAATGCACCGCGTGGAAAACATGAAAGTCCCGTTTCTTCTGGGCGTATTGTTTGGTAAAGAATAAAAGTTTGACGCCAAGCTGTCAATGGGGGCGCTTTCTCTCTCAAGTGTTTTAACAATTGAGGGCGCGCTCTCCGTAAGGTTCTTTCATTCTGTGTCATGAGCAATTATTGCGTGTGTGTTTTTGGATTGAACTTTTCCGTGAAAAATACCGACCAAAAATTGTTCTTTTTAATAATCCACGATGTCTGACCTTGACTGGGATAAGGAGATAGAGGAACAAGAGAAGAGAGAGTTGGCGTCCAAGGTCAGTTCATCTTGAATACTTTGTTAATTTGATCGCAGTGGAGTGAATTTGGCAATGTTGATTTTTTAAACATTTCGGCAATTGTTAGGATACCGGTCAAAATGGAGGACTTGCACACACGTGACGTGCAAACTTTTGACAGAAAGGGTCCTACTACTTGCCGTCAACTCACCGACTTGCCGTCAACTCGCCGTCAACTCATTTTCGTGCCGTCAACTCATTAAATATACATCAAAAAATTATAAATGGGGCATGGAAGTGTTAAATCTGGGCTAAACTACATATTTCTTATGGTTTTCGGTACAATTTCATTTACAAAAATGACTTTGTGTTGATAAATAAATAGTATAAACGCAGCAAATATAGCGCCCTCTGATGTCCATCCATAGCTTGATACTTGCATTTCACACCCATACCATGAATGGTACAGTCCAAGCTCCGTGAAAAGGAAAGATTGCGGCCAACGGCTAAGCGTTTATACTATTTATTTATCAACACAAAATCGTTTTTGTAAATGAAATTGTACCGAAAACCATAAGAAATATGTAGTTTAGCCCAGATTTAACACTTCCATGCCCCATTTATAATTTTTTGATGTATATTTAATGAGTTGACGGCACGAAAATGAGTTGACGGCGAGTTGACGGCAAGTCGGCGAGTTGACGGCAAGTAGTAGGACCGGACAGAAATGATACAGTGAAATACTGTGAAATACAACCAAACACTGTCAGACATATGCCTCCAGAAAAAGCGATTGACTTATATTTATAAACTAATGACCGTATCATATAGTTTTTTTGTTGGTTTTTCAGATTCAGATTCAGAATATAAAAAACAAAAAAACAAAAAGCTAAACACTGACATGACTGACTGAGTGACTGACAGTCACAGTGACACTTTCCTAGTCCCACAGCAACAATTTGACTGTTTTTAAATAAGTAACTTAATTAAATAAAACAAAGTTTCTGGTAAAATAAGTGAAAGAGTGGCATTTGGTTTTAAGCAATTTTTCCAAAAATATAATCTTTTTTATGCAGGGATATCTGTGAAGAAGAAAACAATTTGTTTGAGTCATAAGAAGTGACTACAGTATCAGGAGTACATCATCATGTAGGGAAAGTAGTGTTCGGATACAAGCATCTTACCTCTTGAAAGACTTAAACTTTTATAGGCCTAGACTAAAAAAGTAAAACAATGTTTCAAGTTACTCAGTGGAAGTAGAACTAGTTAGTAGTATTATTACCTACGTACTATTAAAACTAATGAGGTTCGTTCCAAACGATAGCAGACTGAACATGCTGAACCTCATTTATAGTTCTACTAGTCTAACATGTCTAGTGAGTAGTTTCAAGTTAAACAGGCTTCAAGGCTAAAGGGCATTGGTTGCAACGACAACATTGAAGAATATGACTATTCCTTGGCTTTCCTTCCATGGCCACTGCCAAAACTAAACTTCCAGGCTGACGTTTCCGCGGTGACTATGACGCTCAGCCAATGACCATGCACCATGCGAAGCTCCATGCAACATCACGGGTAGCTTGCATCGGGGTACTCCTAGAACTATTCGGTTCGTTCCGCTATCGTCTCCCCGACCCTCATACTAAATAGGTCATCATGTACAAAATCCTATTCGAAACTTTTTCCCCTTCACGTTTATGCACCTGGACTTCTCTTTTGAAAACGGAGCTTGCCAAAATTAGGCTCTATGTGTTCATTGTTTTCACAGTGAGCTCGGGGTGGGTCCAGAAAATCCACTCCGCAAAAAAAAGGTGCAAAAAATTATAAATTCCCATCGTTTATTCGGAATCGTCGCCTTCCGATAACAAAAATGGCCGCCATCGCTTGTATCACTGGTATGCTGCGTGCAACGCTGGTCCACGACATGCCTTAAGACGGTATTCAATAGTATTCTGTGCGCAACGCTGGTCCACAATAATCAATGGCTTATCTTTTATACGTAAACCGTTGCAACGCGTTGGTTATTGTGAACCAGCGTTTTTAAAAGAGAAGTCCAGTGCATAAACGTGAAGGGGAAAAAGTTTCGAATAGGATTTTGTACATGAGACGATAGCGGAACGAACCGAATAGTTCTAGGAGTAGCATCGGGGCAAGTCTCGAGCTACAGTATCCTCTTGCATTCATAATTTTGTAGATCAGCCTGGCTAACTTCTCAAAATCAGCAGGCAGCGAATCATAGTTAAGATGGCGGCCCCCAGTCACAACGAACTTGAATGTAATATTTTTACACATTTGTTTTCATACAATTTTCAAAACATCACATCTGAACAAATTCATCATTTGGTGAGCCCTGTCATGTATCGTATTTCCACAGATGTATAAAATGAAGTAGGTTGTAGCATGGAATCTTTGTAAGTCGGAGAAATTTGCAATCAAAGTGGTACGACTTGCTCGTACTTTGAAAATTTAGCGTTTTAGATGGTATAGATGGTGGGATGTAATGGCGACCATGATAAGACCAATGTTAAAAGAGAGTCATTACCCATAGTCTGGGCTTTTAAGGTATCATACAGGGTTGGTAGACTAGACAAAATAGTCGCAGACACTATTCATGTTTTTTGTGATCAAGCATACACGAACAATGACGAACAAATCTGAAATTTTGGCTTAATCCGTAAGTGTGAGTCAGAAGAAAATAGTGAAAGACCATGCACAATTTTCAGCATACATGTGTATTGTCAACACATTGTTCAAGTCCCAGTTGTAACACTTGTGTCCTTTAAAGCATAGCACAAGCCATTACTGCTGGGTCCTTTGGATTGGTCGTAAAGCCGTAGGTCCTGTGTGTAAAAGAACCCAGAGTGCACTTATCGTAAAGAGAAGGGATTTGCCAAACTGCTCCTGGTTTGATTGGCTGCATATTGCGCCATGCATCACCTTGTAAACCACTAAACATGTAGGTAAAGGGAAAGGTCTTATGCTTAGCTCCACAGATGCCTTTAAACCTGCTGGGAAAATACTGAATGTTTGAGTGCCATGAGCGTCACCGAGGGACGGATTTGAGCGCTAAAGATAAGATGCCTCTATATTAAAAAAAACCCAGTTTTCTCGTTTAGTCCTATATGACTTTATTTCAGAGGGAAATATTTTGCAGAAAAATATGGTTCTAGTTTGAACTTCATAATCAATAAGCTTTCAGACTAAAATTTAAAAATTATGTTTTTAATCCAAGTACCAATCCTGTATTAATACCTATAGGCCTAAGCTTTTGCACTGGAAGTGCCCTTTTGCAAAACGGCCCTGCCCTCTCAAAACATACATTCCAGCCCTGTATTAAGATACATCCAATATTTTTGTCCCACAGGTTCAGAATATTCAACTCAACCAGACAGACAGGCAGCAAGCTGGAGCATCAGGGGATACGAAACCAGCACAACCCCAAGCACAACCTGAATCAGATACCTCAGCAGACAATGCTACAGCAACAGAAACAAAAGGTTTGAAACCAACCTCATTCCCAGGGGTGATCGATCTCGCCGCGTTGTTGCTCACTCATAACTCCATATACTGGTTAATTGAAATGTGTTCTTATATATGACACACTCTAGTTGGGCCAGTGTCGGATCCACTCTACATGTATGTGCCTGCTCAAGTACATACTAGTAGCCCACAAAGGAGCGGGGGTCAGACAACTCGTCCGGTCGGACAACTCGACAGTTTTACAACTCGCCAGTGAGACAACTCGACGGAGCGCCAGGACAAGTCGATGGGTGAATGGGGTGCGTTTTATCACTCCATCTTTGCGTTTGTAGCCCAACCCTGGGGACGCCTGTGCCCGGTCACAGTACGTTCGTTCCCTCCATGCCGGGCCGTGCGGTCAGCTAGCTGCAGCACACCGCCAGTGTCACACGAATCCTCCTTCTGCCACAATGATTCGAACTCCATCCGCCGAGTTGTCTGATCAAAAGTCGACTTGTCTGAAAGTCGAGTGAACCAGTCGTCGAGTTGTCTGACCGGACGAGTTGTCTGACCCGTCGAGTTGTCAGACTGACATCCAAAGGAGGCACCCAGTCAAAGAGCAACTGGTCCCCTCTCATTATTCTTTGATCTTGTGACATGTCCAACTGTATGCAGTTTAGGGTGACTGTGTAAAAACACTATTTATTTTTTTATTGCGTCAAAATACTTGCATTTTGACACGTGTGTACTAAGCGCCCTACATGCGCCATACAAGCACTCAAAAGTTTTTTAACAAGCATGCCCGTGGAGCAGTCACTATTGGTTTGCCAATCAGCGCAGGGCTCATATTTTTTGGGGAAAACTCACAAGACTGCAGGATTTGTTGCTTGAAACTTCTCCTGGACCAGGAACTTGTTCTCAAGACCAGATTAAAAATTAGAAATCTACACAGTGTCACGATTGAACTGTTTTTATAGGTACTTATGGGTACAACTTGCATAAATACTCAACAGAACTGAAGGATATTTATCAGACTCAAAGTCAACATTTCAACATAACTTTTTTCAATAAGAGATGGGGTGAGGTATCGATATTCAATCGCACAAGACCGCCGGACTTGTCCAGTCATAAATGTAAAATTACTGGGCCGATACTAAAAAATACTGGCCTCGGGTCTGCGGTCCAGTGTTAATTTCAAGCCCTGCAGGGCTGTTTTTCAGTACATCTCTACCAGGGATTAGTGACAAGTGGTATCGGTACAGTGTGCTTCCCATGGTAGCGAGGCTGGTTTGAAACATTACTACTCATGTTGAATACTTTAACCCTTACAGCTCCATCTTTCTGTATCCAATTGCCAAAGTGAAGGATTCAGAAGAACCGGTGGCCAGTAGTCCCAAACAACAAGTGCTTATCATAGGGTCAGGCATACTATTCTTATCGCAGTTCAAACAATTAGGTGTGGAGTGACATAAAAGAAGAGTCTATTAATATTGGAGGAATTAGGCCAAATGCTAGCCAAACTGCCCGGAGTCTGTAGACAAAGTACATGATCGGTAAATAAAAGTTGAAACCAACTAATTGCTTCATTTCAACGGGAAAGCTCACTGTTTATAAAGTCATACCGGTACTCAATCCTCCAGAGAAACATCCATCGGAAGTAGCGTTTGAATGATTTGATGGAAAAAATAAATCACCGTTGCTTGTGATTGTTGCCATTTTCACGGTACACTAAAGGATTGCAAGACTGTTTTGAGGAGCTTTTAATTTCATGTGAAATAGAATTTATAACCCAACGTTTAAATTGGCCGGTTATTCGCCGAAAATGACTGGGAAAACCTGTATTAATAACTTGCGAATTGTTTTTATTTATCGCTGCAGAGAACAACGACAAAGGTGATGATGAAAGTGGTAAGACAAAAATCATAATGACTTGTTTCAAAGTTTACAGCCTAACAAGTTGTGGTTTTATGTCAGAGTCTTTTCATATTGTACAACTTATTTTGGAAAAAAAACCTAAAAACTTATTGTGAATTAGTGAACTTGCATTAAGTCACATGGGCATTGGTTCCATTTTTTACATCCCTGTGGAGACATCTTTTGTTCTTTCCTTTGTCCCTGTACTTAACAACCTCCCAGAGACTTTGTACACAAAACTCCTTGTGGAGCACCCGATTCTTTTGAATTCCCCAATGGAGACCTTTTTGTGTTCCCTTTTCTGTCTCCATAAGGTATTATAGCAGATATTAAAACAATGCGACTAAGGGTAGGAGGGGGGATGTGACATCCCCCAGTACTTTTTTCCAGTCAGCATTTTGATCCTTGATTGGAAAAACAGATCCTAGTAAGTAGACAAACATTCCTCTGAAGATGAACAAAGCACACTGTTCAGAACGTCAAGACTCATCCTACCTCTACATGAAGTTCTTTTTAGAACTACCAATTCTTATAAGAAGAGACTCTTACATGGAGCAAGTTTGGGTGCTAAGGTTTAGTCAGATTGCACTTTAAATCATGCATGCGTGGTGTGTGTTTCACTCAAAAACATCTTGTCGCTTGACTTGGCTTTTAAGTTGAATAGCCTGACTCCTTTAATGCAGTGCCATAGAAAAAAAAAAAAAAAAAAGTTTTGTATTTCAGACAGATTCATCTGTCTGCGGCTGAAATCAAAGTTGCATTCCTGGTAAAAAAGGTGTCCCTTCATTCTTGTCTACCCTGACAGATGCCACAAAAGCCGCTGATGCCTCACTGCTCAACAAGGCCCTACACAACAAACTACAGGACTTCTCACAGACGCAGCTCACAGTCCAACAGAGCGATCCAAACTCTCCGCTCTACTCCGTCAAATCCTTTGAGCAGCTGCGCTTGTAAGTCTTTGGTTTTTTTTTTCCAATACAGTCAATTCTCATTATAAAAAGCACCGTTATAAAGAGGTTCTGCTTACAGAGAGTACATTCTGAAGTCCGGAATCTAATTTCTGCTTTGTGTTTTTTTGTTTTGCTGTCCTTTTATAACAACATACTGTACCTTGGTAATTTGGCCAGTCCCAGCGATCTTGTTGAAAGTATTGCTTTCTAAAAAGCAACTTAAATGAAATCAATCAAATTAAGAGAAGAAGTTTGTGTCTGGCAGTGGCTGCTGAATGCGCCGCAGCACCTTGTTAAATCTTATAAGGTGCTACATCAATTCAGAAATTTTAAGTAATATTTTTTCTAAGCGGCTTTGTGAAATTGGCCAATGGATTCGTGCATTTTATTAGACTCTGTTGTCACTATGATTACTGTTATTATTGGCCTCCAGAAAACCAGATTTGTTGAAAGGTGTATATGGGATGGGATTCAATGCTCCATCTAAGATCCAAGAAACGGCACTCCCTCTTCTCCTTGCAGATCCGTAAGTAGCCGATGATTTAATACAGGCATGCAACTTTGGATTTCCTTCTTCTTTTTCGTGGTTTTGTGTGCCGTAGAATACTGAAAAGAACTGGTAGAAATATTCATGTCCGAGGCAGTTTCTCTATTTCTTTTTGTTATCAAGTTGCATGTCTGTTTTAATTTAATTAGTTCTTTTTTTTTTGGATGACTTGTTAATTAAGAAACCCTTTAGAAAGTGAATGGTAACGCTACATCATGGCACATTTTATTTATAGACACTGTTTTTCCAAAGTGTAATGCCCTGTGCAAAGTCCTTGATATCCTAGACTGGACGATTCTACATGTCTAATAGGAGGATCAAGTCCTAGAGTTATGTACATGTAGTTTTGGAGGGTTCTTTTTGAGGGATTGGAGATTAAAAAATTGTCAGCCACAATTAAGTTTAGAAAAGTTTAGCACGTCATCCGGCGTGAAATGGTTAAAGTGCGTAACATTTTCTTTTAAATTGTTTTACCTCAGTCCGAAGAACATGATCGCCCAATCACAGAGTGGTACAGGCAAGACGGCAGCATTTGTTTTGACGATGCTAAGCAGAGTGGATCCAAACAAAAACTACCCCCAGGTATGTATGGAGATAAAGTGCAAAATAAAAACAACTGTTGCAAACTGTTTTATACAGTAACCTTTGGTGACATCCACAGAATTTTTTAACACAATCCCTTTCAAAAAGTCTAAACCATCCGATAAAAGCCTTTAGACTTAACAAAACAAATTCCAAGCTGTCAAGCCACCCGGAAGCTATCTGGTGAAGACATGATTGATTTCAGCCAGAAGTGGCTATTATACCCAGGCTGAGAGGTTTGTTTGCAATTCATGTGGCAATTCTGTGGTGGCCATTGATAGAGTTATTGTAGAGAGAAAATCAACCTAGGATGGCATTTTCCATGCTATTTGGCTTAGGAACTTGGACTTTTTGAGATTTTTTAACAGATTTTTGGTGGAGTACACAAATTTGTTTACAAGCAGGCTGTTCAAAACAGTACCCTATAAAGTAATAGTTATTGTGTCTTTATATATTCGATATTGGGTAACACCACATGATAGTAGCTACTTGCCCTAGTATATTTACTGCTGCGTAGTTTTTTAGGAAATTGGGGGTCTACCGAGTTGAAATAAGAACTTATCCTGCCGTTTATCTACTGTCACGAAGTAGACTGAAAATTGGGAAACTACTGAGTTCAAATAAGATTGTAACCTGCTGTTTATCTTCTGATGTGGAATAGATTCGGGATTGGGAGACTACAAAAGTCAATTGAGAACTTGTCCTGCTGTTTAACTACTGCTGCGGGGTAGAGTTGGGAAATCAGGAGACTACGTAGTTCAGATAAGAACCTTTGGTCTTTCCTCAGAAGAACTTCCATATTCCAAATCTACTCTGCGCAAGTTGATAAACAACTGTACAAGGTCTTATGAGATCGTATCTTCACAGAAAACTTGATATTATCACATCGTGTAACCCCATTAATTGAGACTCCATCTCAGTTCATAGAACTCCTTTTTTTAAAACATGCATCTGCATTGTGACCTATTATAATTTTGTTACAAACTGGGACACATGCCTCCTACAAGCTTTGGGGACCCATGTTGACAAGCTTTTGGTACCATTGCCTACAAGCTGTTGGTATCATTACCTGCAAGCTTTAGGAACCATTGCCTGCAAGCTTTGGGTACCATTGCCTGCAAGCTTTGGGTACCATTGCCTGCAAGCTTTAGGTACCATTGTCTACAAGCTTTAGGAACCATTGCCTGCAAGCTTTAGGTACCATTGCCTGCAAGCTTTGGGTACCATTACCTGCAAGCTTTAGGTACCATTACCTGCAAGCTTTAGGAACCATTGTCTACAAGCTTTAGGTACCATTGCCTGCAAGCTTTAGGTACCATTGCCTGCAAGCTTTAGGTACCATTGCCTGCAAGCTTTAGGTACCATTGTCTACAAGCTTTAGGAACCATTGTCTACAGGCTTTAGATACCATTGTCTTCAAGCTTTGGTTACCATTGTCTGCAAGCTTTAGATACCATTGCCTGCAAGCTGTGGGTATCATTACCTGCAAGCTTTAGGTACCATTGTCTGCAAGCTTTTTGTACCATTGTCTGCTAGCTTTAGGTACCATTGTCTACAAGCTTTAGGTACCATTGTCTTCAAGCTTAAGGTACCATTGTCTGCAAGCTTTGGGGACCATTGTCTACAAGCTTTAGGTACCATTGTCTACAAGCTTTGGAGTCCATTCCATACAAGACTATTGCTGGCAAGCTTTGGGGATCATTGTGTACAGGCTTTGGAAACCATTGTCTACAAGCTTTCAGGTCCATTGCTTTCTACTAAGCGTTCATTACTTGTATGGTAATTAATGGGTTTTTTTTCTTTTTCCTAAGGCAATGTGTCTTGCACCCACCTTAGAGCTAGCAATGCAAATCGGTCAAGTTGTCGAAGAAATGAGCAAGTACATCAAGAACCTGAAGATTGCCTACGCTATCAGAGGAAACAGACGTAAGTAGAAGAGTATCGTTGTAGAGCTATATAATGCCGCTGCTTAGTGCCCAATGTTCTGAGTCTATTTACCTTTCTACTCCAGTTAATATTTTCCAGTGAGTTGAAACCATTCTTCAAACTGTGACCTGAGCTCGATTTCATGGAGCTGCATAAGCATACAATTTCGATGAACATTTTTGTGCTTAGCAAAAATTAGTCGGATGCCAGTCACAGATGGTGCATGTGACATGGTACTTTGGCTGGTAACCTTGTTCTGGAAAGGGAGTGTCGTCCAAAAGTTGGGCACAAAAGATTGTTCTTGTTGGCACATGCTCGCAATCCGTTAGACCCCCAGAACATTTTGCTGGATCGCATCATTGTACCAAAGTACGGGAGCAATCCTACATAAATGAATACTCGCATTAGTATTTGAGTGAGACATAGGGCTAAATAGCTCAGTTGGAAGAGCGCCGGCACATTAAACGGGAGATCGTTGGTTCAAATCCCGCTCTAGTAAATTTTTCTTTGTTCAACCCCAAATCATTTCAAATTTATCCAGTCAGTTTTCCTTGTGGTTTAAAGTTTACATTAGTCTTTGGAACATGTCAATGGAACGTTCTGGTAATCCAATGGAACGGTCCAGGAGCACGCGCTGTAATACTTATTCGATCCAATTAGAACGTTCCTACCATTCGGATATTTGAGCACTCTTTAAGTATAATTATACTTTGCTTAGGTATATTTTTTTCTTAAGTAGCTCTATGAAATTGGGCTCAGAAGTAACTTTGTATGCTTGTAAACTGAGTAGACGCATTCACCACATGGTATCATATGAACCCATCACCTCTTTAAAGGGAGGGTCATACTGTGGCGTGTCGTGGCTGAGTGGATAAGAGCACTGGACTCAAGCTCTGGTGTTTCTGATCAGTAGAGTGTGGGTTCGAGTCCTGGTTGTGACACTTGTGTCCTTAAGGGAGACACTTAACCATTATTGCTTCGTCCTTCGGATGGGACGTAAAGCCGTTGGCTCCGTGTGTTGTGTAACGCACGTAAAAGAACCCAGTGCGCTTATCGTAAAGAGAAGAGGTCCGCCCCGGTGTTCCTGGTTTGATTGGCAGCATATTGCGCCACAGAACCTAGTAAACTATTACATGGTGCTATAAAGGAGTAGGTCTCATACTTTAAAATGTAGCTCCACATACCTTGCAGGAAAAAAATACTGAGCTCTTTGATACGCCCCTAGTGATGTGATAAAGCACTATATAAGAACCAAGTATTATTATTATTATTATTACCGTTGATAATTACTCCAAAAATCAATGACCTTACTTGGCATGCTTGGAGAAACAATTCCCTTCAAAGGAAAGTGGTTTTAGAGGCTTAGGATCCATCAAAAACGTGCAGCTTTGGTACAAGGCTTCAAACAGACAAATGGAGCCTAAGGTAAGGCCTAAGTTCAAGAGGGCCATAGTCTTGACATTACCTTTACTTTGACCTTTGACATTTGACCTGCAGACACCAGAGGCACAAAGCTCCAGGACCACATAGTCATTGGCACGCCGGGAACCATGCTGGATTGGTGCTTGAAGTACAAATTCTTTGACCTGAACAAGGTCGGTGTGTTTGTGCTGGACGAGGCTGATGTCATGATCGCTACCCAAGGACATCAAGATCAGTCCATTAGGATCCAAAGGTACTTATGAAATCATCCCTAGAAATTAAAGAAGGATATGATTTCTTAGCTTTTACTCTGCTTCAATTGATTTTTGTCTCAACAGTAAGGGGTGGTTCAAAGTTGTAACATTTTGAAATTCGCACGGAGAGTATCATGCAAATATTGGATGTGTATGAGTGCCATAGTCGCAGAATATAATCACAAGGTGAAATCTGGACTATTTAGTGGAAAAGCCAGATTGGTGAAAACTCTATTTTGTTGGCGTTTTCAAAAGACAAAGTCTTGTATAGAATTGCCCATCACAAGAAACTGGAATAATGGAACTTACAACAGATCGTACAAACAAATAGAGCAGAACAGCACCAAAAAAAAACCCATTGCAAACAAGTTAATGTCCTAAAAAACTTTTTCCCCTTTCTGTGTTTATCTTTAGGAAGCTGCCAGAGTCATGCCAAATGATGTTGTTCTCCGCGACCTACGAGGAAACCGTCATGGGCTTTGCTCACAAGATTGTCAGCGACCCCGTGCTTATCCGCCTCCGTAGGGAAGAAGAAAGTCTCTCCAACATCAAGCAGTACTATGTGCTTTGTAGTAGCGAGAATCAAAAGTACGAGGCCCTGGCAAACATCTATGGGGCCATCAGCATTGGACAGGCCATAATATTCTGCCATGTAAGTTACAATAAAGGCACTTTATCCTAACTACCACAATTGAAATGTTTACACTGAAGTTGTGTATCCATGATTATTGACCATAAACTGTTAGAGGTAGGGTTGTACTTTGGTAATGGCCCCAAAGAGAAAGTGTGTAATTTCTGTCCAAAGTCCGGGGGGGGGGGGGGGGGGGAGGGGGGGGGGAGAGAGAATGTTGGGTCAGTTAACCCTTTAAATTATCTAGTTGACGCATTTAAGCGTCTTAACCAAAAACACATTTTGAAATTGTCTAAGCGTTCAATTTAAATGAAACTAAAATTGTAAAAAAATTTGATCAGTCTTTTTTTTCACCATTTCTGTCTTTGAAGGATTTCTGTTATTTTCGCCATTGTTTCACTGTATTATATTCTGCAAAATTCTGGATGACCAACTGGGATAACCATCCCAAAGAATACAGTTTAACCAATATTAACACAATAATGTGTTGAAAGTTGTTTGATGTTTTTCCAGGAACCGATGCCATCTTGCCTTTTCGCTGCATCCATTTACTTTCTTTTACAGATTTGAGCAACAGCTGAGACAGCTCTGGATTGTTATTCTTTGAATTTATAATTGTGTAAATTGTGTAAAACAATTCTCACGATTTTAAAATGGTTAGCAAATTAGACGCAGATACACATACCCTCCCAACCTTGTTCCCAGGGGTGATCGATCTGGCCGTGCCATTTTTTACCCAGCACGACTTGCTCGCTCATAACCCCTGGAATTGGTTCATTAAAATTTGCCCGAATCTAGCAAATTTTTATTATAATATTAGGCCTGTGGTCGATCCACCCTACGTGCCTGCTCATGTGTGGTTGCCCGCAAAAGAGGCAATCAAGTCAATGAGCAACTGATCCCCTCTTATTATTCTTTGATCTTGTGATATGTCTAACTGTATGCAGTTTAGGGTGACCATGTAAAATCATGAGTCATTTTGACACTCGCCTACTGAGCATCTGACAAGTGCCATACAAGCGCTCAAAAGGTTTTGTCAAAGAAGTCACTATTTGTAGCCAATCAGCGCTGCTTTTCAGTACATCCCTACCAGGGGTTAGTGACGAGAGGTATCGATACGGCGCACTGCCCATGGTAGCGAGGCTGATTCCCTCCCTGTTCCCCACTCCAATCAACAATGTTACTTTCTCACATTACATAACTCAGACCCTTGTCATTTGAATGGTGGAACATGCATCACAATATTTGGCCATGCATTTAATACCACGACATTGGAACATCGAAACTGATTTTGAAAAGTTCTGTCTTTCTTCTTGGTGTGATTCCAGACGAAACGGACGGCCAGCTGGCTGGCTGGGAAGATGGTACAGGACGGCCACGCTGTGGGGCTGCTGAGTGGAGAGTTGGATATCAGCATGAGACTGGCCGTCTTGAAACGCTTCAAGGAAGGCAAGGAAAGAATCTTGATCACGACCAACGTCATGGCACGAGGTATGCAAACAAATCTCATGTTGAATTCAGGAGTCTCAAAAGTGGATTTGGTTTCCAGTCAATAGCTGATTAATTTTACATCCCCAGAATATTCTATTGGCACAACATGGTTACGTTAGGCTCATCCCTTGAGTTACTGCTCGTTTACTTTTGGCATTTATCTCTGTTGGATACTGTGTATATTTCATTGTTTTTAACTTGTAAATATTGTAGCATTTCAACCCCGGAGACTATAAAGGCATTGTTTTAATAAACCAGAAATAATACTAGAAAGATTACAAATATTTCAATAGTATTATTGAAAACTGTTGATGCATATGAGTGCATTGTCCCAGGTTATAGACCCATTGCATATGACGTCACACTCTCAAAAAGGAGGCAGATCATTGGACGATAGCTGTTCTCTGTGCGTAGAAACGTGCGCGTGACCTCAGCGTACCTGTAGTGTTTCGCGTTATGCAAGGGCGGTCTATTGATTTATATAGACCCCTTACAGAACGCACAACGCACGTCCGAACAATGCGCGTAATTTGGGTGTCAACTCTCTTTTGTGCACGTTTGTATACGATTTTGACACCCAAAATGACACCCAGGATAGGCACATGTGAGAACCGTCGCTGCGCGTTGTGCAAGGGGTCTATAATCAGGAGGTGAAATCTGGACTATTCCATTTCTTGAGGTGAAGCTGAGTTCAACAGAAAAGCCAGATTTCCCCGAATGAGTATACTCTGCGACAATGTACGAACCAAATGCATTCAATATTTGTTTTATATAACTCACGCATAGATCCTTGTCATTTGACATTTTGTTCACAACCAACACTAAATTGATACAACACTTCTCCACCCCACGCTCTGAAAATAAAAACAATGTGGACCACTCCGGGTAGACACCAACCTTGTCCGCCATGACACATTCTTGCCTCTTTTGGACAATCAAGCAGAGAACTATCAAATTGGGAACAAAGCTTCCAATAAACATCCATATCGGACAGGCGCATGTCCAATATTAATATTTGGAGCGTTGCAGCAGTAAATATATGACATGTGTTCCACCAGCAAAAGACAAGGATCTGTGTGAGCTGTATATAAAAATGTATAACACAGAGAAGACTTTTGAAATTTGAATCCAGAAAAAAAGGGTGACTCGCCCACTTTCCTGTTTCCGTCTGAAAGATAAATAATACTTTCTCTTTTCTTGTATTCTCAAACGACTAAGTTTCAGCTCATTGTCTGAATATTGCCATCTCTGGAGCAGCTTCCAGAACCTGAATTAAAGGGAATTAATTGAAATTGCAGGAAGCCCTCTTTGATGATTCTTTGTCATCTTTTTCTCCCGTCTGCCAGGAATCGACATAGAGCAAGTAACCATCGTAGTGAACTTTGACCTGCCCATTGATGTCAAAGGTCAGGCCGACTGCGAGACTTACTTGCATCGTATTGGCCGGACTGGACGATTCGGCAAGAACGGCTTGGCCATCAACTTTGTCGACCGCCCCAAATCCATGGAAGTGCTTCAGCAGATCGAGAGACATTTTGGTAAGCTTCTTAGAGTCCAACATTTGTTAAACGACCATTTTTAACTCCCTCTCAAAAATGTTTAACCCTACAGTATCCCACCAACTAAGCTTTCAAAAAATATCTCACAACTCACTTGTTTAATTGATGTGTTTTGCTTATTCTGTTTATATTCCTCTTGTTTTTGCTTGTTACTTAATTTTGTGTTAAGGGCTGTGTTACTTTCTCTGGTTAGTTTGAGCACTATATAAACATGATAAATGCTCTGTATTATTATTATTGTTGTTATTATTATCGCATAGTTTTATCTATCATTCTAAACCACAGTGATTGATATTGAATGGTTATAGAGTAGGATGGTTAAAGATGTGTGCACCACATGATATATTTTAGGTTGGCATAGTTTATCTATCATTCTAAACCACAGTAGATGATATTGAATGGTCAGACAGTAGGAGGATTGACTGTGTACTGTATGGATTGCGTTCAAGACCTGGTATCATATTGCAGGAAGGCGTAACTAACAACCATTCAAAACCAAAGTGGATTCATATTAAGAGTCACTGCCTGTAAGAATGTACCAAATTAGGGGGGGGTGTGATTCATGGGTTCTCAGATCTTCTTCTAAAAAATCAGAGTGATACACCTTCATACCAAACTAATATATCCAAAATTTTAGCTTACAGACTCTTTCGGTTTTGGAGTAATAAATTTTCAAAGTTTCAGCCAAAAAACCCTCGTGAAACGACAAGTACATTCCTAGAAAACGCAAAAATGTGCGCCAAGCTTGTCCCAAAAAAATTTAAACATTTTTTTAAACCTCCAGTTGGGTGTAAAACACAAGTAAAAAAAAAAATTTGGGATCTCGTTGGCGCGTCATGTTATGCGGACCTGAACCTTTGACGAACAGCGCCCTCGTGCTGTTTTCAAGGCCTCATAACTCGATGCGCCTTTAAGATCCCAGGAAATAAACAAGTTTACATGAAAGAACTTGCAGCCCTAAAACAAATTTAAGCACAAAGTGGATGGGATCTCGTTGGCGCAGAGAGATAATAGAGGTCAAAGGTCAAATTTTACCAATTTCTTGCGTTTCCGCACCTCCGTAACCTCGCGCGCCAACATCAAAAAACTTTTAAAATGACAACCAGGTGTAGAAACAGTTTTCCTCTATGAACAAATAAAACAAGAATCTTGGGATCTCTACAATTTTCATGTTAAAATATTTTTTGAAACTTCTCTAAGCATTTGCATTTCACACATATTAGCCTAGAATTAGCTTCGAACGGCACAACATGCACTTTTCTCATTCTTGTAAATACTTGCGCCAACAAGATCCCATCAATTTTTTCTTGTATTTGGTTTAGTGTTCCTAAACAGATTTCAATTGGAAAATAATTGGGATCATGTTGGCGCACAAATATAACAAAGGTCAAAGGTCGTACCCAACAACAAATTTTTACAATTTCGGGTGATTTTGCGTCATCACGATATATATGCGCCAATATGGTCCCATTAAATTGTCTGCATTTTATGATTATATAGGTTCTCAGCAACACATAACAAACAAAAACTGTATGGGATTTGTATGGCGGTAAAAAATATCACAGGTCAAAGGTCACAACAGCAATGATGATGTTGCTTCGTGCAAATCATGCAATAGAACTCTGTCATACGCGTACGTGTACACTATTGATCCCAAAGTGTTGTAAAAATGACAATTAAACCACTATTGTTATAAAATAATGATTTAATCTGACATTATTGTGTAGCCCATCTTTAAGACACAATTTTGTAAGATCAGATTAAATCATTATTTTATAACAAAAGTGGTTAAATTGTCATATAACAACACTTTGAGACAATGTACACGTGTATTACACAGTGTATACATGTATGCATATCCTTATGCATTGCTGTGGCAACCGAAAATGGGCAAAATACCCCAATTTCAAAATGTTGCCTAACCATGAAGGAGATGAGTCTCCAAAACGAAATTTAGTCCAGATATAGATTGGACTTGTATCTACAATTGGTCTAAGTTTAATATTGGTGGGTAACTGTTGCCAAGGTCAAAGGTCACCAAGAATGTCGGTGTTTTTTAAATATTTTCGGTCAAGAACCAACTTTGGAGCCTTGCAAACTTTTTATTAAATGAATAAGGGCTCTATCCTTGTTTGAGGATAGCCACATGTGCCTAGATATAATACAAATAGCAATATCAAGTTTTTCAAACTATCAATTGTGAGTATGAGGGGGTCTGAATATGGAAATTAAATTTTTTCGGCAGATGAAATTAGTGTTTTCAGCATCCTGTAGAGAGATAAGGGGATGTGATGCTCTTGTTTTGAGGTCAGATTTCAGCTATTTGGGTGACAGTCACCCTAGGTACCAATTTATAGCTTTGTATCTTTTTTAAAAGGCGCGTTTAAGCACATTACAAAACGCAAAATATTCATTGTCGCAAATCGCGTTCACTGAAAGGGGGTTGCCACGCCCACTTTAAGGGGCCTTAATTTTGGAACGACTTGGAGTTGGAATTTTCTTTTTTGCATGCTCATTATATACATAGATGAACATTAGAAATGAATTTCAGCCAAATCTGAGAGGTGACCTGCAACCCCATTGGTTGATTTGACATGGAATGACCCAATTACAAAACACATGCATATTATACTGGGTCTACATTGTGTGTACTATGCAAGTCCATAAAGTCATGAACTGAAAGTGTGAAGTTTCAACTCATAAACTTAATGTTATATAACATTTTTAATGTTATTATTGTTACCATATTACTGTTAACATCCATGGACAATTCAGGTACTTTGTACCCCTTCAGGAAATAGCTGAAAGAAACCTGCAGTAATTGTCTTTTTTATTTGTTTTTAAATATTGTTATTTTGTTCACAGTTTCTCTAAAAAAATATAATGCATGTGCTTTTGTTTGCCACCAACTCCGAGTCTTGATAGCCTCAGAACTTATAAAGAGATAAAGGTTTGTGAAATCATTGATTGAAATGTCTGACAGAGTTCTATTGCATGATTTGCACGAAGCAACATCATCATTGCTGTTGTGACCTTTGACCTGTAATATTTGTTAGCGCCATACAAATCCCATACAGTTTTTGTTTGTTATGTGTTGCTGAGAACCTATATAATCATAAAATGCAGACAATTTAATGGGACCATATTGGCGCGTATATATCGTGATGACGCAAAATCGCCCGAAATTGTAAAAATTTGTAGTTGGGTACGACCTTTGACCTTTGTTATATTTGTGCGCCAACATGATCCCAATTATTTTCCAATTGAAATCTGTTTAGGAACACTAAACTAAACCAAATACAAGAAAAAATTGATGGGATCTTGTTGGCGCAAGTATTTACAAGAATGAGAAAAGTGCATGTTGTGCCGTTCGAAGCTAATTCTAGGCTAATATGTGTTAAATACAAATGCTTAGAGAAGTTTCAAAAAATATTTTAACATGAAAATTGTAGAGATCCCAAGATTCTTGTTTTATTTGTTCATAGAGGAAAACTGTTTCTACACCTGGTTGTCATTTTAAAAGTTTTTTGATGTTGGCGCGCAAGGTTACGGAGGTGCGGAAACGCAAGAAATTGGTAAAATTTGACCTTTGACCTCTATTATCTCTCTGCGCCAACGAGATCCCATCCACTTTGTGCTTAAATTTGTTTTAGGGCTGCAAGTTCTTTCATGTAAACTTGTTTATTTCCTGGGATCTTAAAGGCGCATCGAGTTATGAGGCCTTGAAAACAGCACGAGGGCGCTGTTCGTCAAAGGTTCAGGTCCGCATAACATGACGCGCCAACGAGATCCCAAATTTTTTTTTTTACTTGTGTTTTACACCCAACTGGAGGTTTAAAAAAATGTTTAAATTTTTTTGGGACAAGCTTGGCGCACATTTTTGCGTTTTCTAGGAATGTGCTTGTCGTTTCACAAGGTTTTTTTCGCTAAAACTTTGATAATTTATTACTCCCAAACCGAAAGAGTCAGCGAGCTAAAATTTTGGATATATTAGTTTGGTATGAAGGTGCATCACTCTGATTTTTTAGAAGAAGATCTGAGAACCCATGAATCACCACTTGGTACATTCTTACAGGCAGTGGCTCTTAAATCATCAGATATTGAGAGGGTTAATACATGATAAAGAAGTTGAGATTTTTCATTTCTTAAACAGGCCGGAAGATCCTCCTGTTAAGCACGGACGACACGGAAGAACTGGAGAAGATCGTTTGATACAAGAAAAAGTAACATCCTCGTCAAAGAAGCTGCTTTTACTAACTTTACAATGTCTTGAAAACTAGTGTGGTGACTCTTGTTTGTTGTCACTTTGTGATGGACTCCCACAAACTGTTAGTACTTTTTGGTTTTACTACTTTTTTAACCTAGAAAAAAAAAAGGCTTTATGTCGCTACTCAACATGTTCATTTATTTTGATTTTGATTTCAGTTTGAAGAATATGTTGCTCATCATTAAAATAAACTCATGTCCTGGCGTAGATGATAAAGGGGATCAGGAGTATTGAAGGAGTAGGCCAGTGACTTGTCAGGATTTTTCTTGGTTCCAGGACTTTTTCATTGATCTCCCTGCGCTTTCAGATTTTCTTGAATGAGTGAAACTGCCACGACAGAGATGAAAGATACAGCTTTTGTGCTGACCGAACCTCTAAATAAGCAGGGCTTGAATTTCGGGGGAAAATCCATAAGACCACATGGCTTGTAGCTAGCTCAAACTTTTTACTGGACTAGAAATTCTTGTTACAAGACCAGAATCACAATTACAAACACTTTCCATTCAGTTTAAATTGTAAACTGTTTCTAATTGAAAAAGCACTAAGCAGATTTATCTCATTTGTGTTTTTGATTTATCTCAATACTCAAAATTACAAAATTGGTTGTGAGTTTACTGACCCGATGCTAAAATCACTGGCCTCAGGCCTGCGGTTCAGTGTTAATTTTGAGCCCTGTAGATACATATTTAAAATGATGTAGAGAGTCTGTGAACATCATGTCAGTATGGTTTGCTTCATAATCATACATAGAGGACATTACAGAACTGCCAACTCTCCCTGATTCTGCAGAAAGTTCCCTGAAAATAAAGCAACATTTTCATGTTTTGATAAAAAATCAGAAAATTTCCCCAATTATGTTGAGTGTTAGGCCGTGTCCGAAAGGGTGACTTCGGCTACAGCTAGAGCTAGATCAGCCCGTCTGCCAGTGTTGAAGAATAGGCAGACGTGTGCGATCTAGCCCTAGCTGTAGCCGAAGTCGCCGTTTCGGACACGGCCTAATTCTAGATATCTCCCTGATTGTTGTACAAAATCTCCCCCTTACAAGATGCAAATGTTGGCAGCTCTGAGATTTTTATACATTTTTTCAGGAGTTTTCATTTTTAAACAGTCTCGTCCCTGAAGGAGTCATACGTGTAGCTATACGATTGTAGGAAAAAATAGGGATTTTGAACGTTTGGTCTCGATGAAACTTTTATAATGAAGTACTTGTCAAAAGATATCCTACTGTCAAACTTAGTTGATCATGAAGTCAAGGATGATGTAAAAAACATTTTTTTCTGAAATGCCTACCTTTAATTTATGCATGTCCACGTTGTGGAGGAGGAATTGGTCTAACGTTAAGAAACATTTTCTCTTGCAGAAATGACTGGTGAAAAACTGGGGATCAGTGAAATGAACAAGCTAACTAGTCCCTCTGTTGAGTCACGGAAAAGTTAAAGGCAAATCCTACTACCACAGTCGTAGCGAAAACAAAAAACAGACGCCCAATTGCATAGAGCTCCCAAGGCAGAAAATTATGTCAAACAAGTTTCTGTTAAAAGCAAAATTCAGCAGGAAACCGGTCACGAGTGATACATACGACATGGCATTTTGGCTGGTAACTTTTTTTCTGGTGAGCATAATTGTTTTGTGCTGATAAGCAGCTCTTTGAAATTGGGCTCAAGATTAAGCTTGTATATGATATGCTTTATGTACTCCATAAAAAAAAAAGTGTATATAACAGGAAGTGATGAGAATCAAGCCTTATGTAAAGTCAGTTCTTAGGAGTCCGTACATGATGTTGAGAAACATAGACCCCTTGCATATGATGTCACAAGCTCAAGCAGTGCCCTCACTGAGGTCAACGAAGAACTATCATTGTCTGAGAGTTGTGCGTGGCATGTACACACTTTTGCATTTCCATTGTGTAACCTCAGCCTATGCAGGGGGTCAGTAAACCATTTGGGTGTTAGATTTGAACAATGTCTGGTACAGTGACTTGTTTGGTCGCAAGTTACTGCTTAAATTTGAGTTCCTCATACTATAGAGACAGATGCAGTGTCACATGGTTTGGGGTAAGCTTTTGTATAGCAACCTCCAGATTGCCAAAGCCTGGTACCGTTGGGCCAGGTTTCCTCTCTGATGCAGGAAAACATCATATACAATTTGTAGACAGTTAAAATAAGATGAATTTGTGATGCAAGAAAAGTCCCTGTTCAAAGCACCCTCATGCGTTCAAAAATAAGGTCAATTGTCTGTCGAAGTTTGTCGTGTCTCACGTAGCTACGCAAAAGCTTGCCCTAAACCATGCGACTTAGGCAGCTGTCTTTATAGTCTGAGGAACTCAAATTGAAGCAGTCACTTGTGACTAAACAAGTCATTGTACCAGACATTGTTAAAACAAATCCTAGTCACATACGGCCTATTGGGGAGAGAAAAGGGATCAAGGTGCTGTTTAAATTCAAGCCCAATTTCCTCTCTCCCAAATTGTTTCGACAACGGGAAAAATGTATTTTATTTTATTTCTTTTATTTCTTTTTAATTTTTTAAGTAACAGATCACATTGACATTGTTTTAGGAAGTCAAAGTGAGTAAGGTAATTTATGTTGGAAGAAAACAAAAAAGGGAATGAGAAAGCAATGGGGGGGGGGAGGAGGAATAAGACACTCCATTTTTTTAGTATGTATAAATGTGATTCAAGGAAGTGTTGATACTGTACACCGTTGTCTTATCAATTAAACAAGGGAAGTGTTCTGGGATTTGATGATTTATTGAAATTATTGCCACATTTTTTAACAAGTTATTATCTATCCTATATGTATCCTAACTACGTTACAATCATTTAAATTGATCTTGTTTGTTACAAACATTTTAGCATAAAGAGCTTGGCTACTGTGCTCCTGTTGGATTGCCTTACTGTGTACATTCAGGACAATGCCCCGACTTGTTTTTGTGACATTCATTTGCAAACCTGGGACCAATTTCATGGCCAAAGCAAAGAATCTGCGCTTTTGGAAGCAGGGAATTCCGAGCTTTTGTCAGGCATATTTCACAGGTTAGCAGGGAATTTTGGCTTGTGCGTGCATGCTCCACATTACTACATGTAGGCATTCGTCGCTTACACAGCTAGCACAGGAATTCCGCAGTTACCCTGTAAGCGGAGAATGGTGATCCCAAGTGCAGAATTCATCGGTAAGCAGAGCCATAAAATTGGGCCCAGCTGCTTCTTAACCCTCCCACTCTTCCTAACGTGTTCCTTTGAGCTGACAAACCACTTTGAACCATTCAACTTGCGCAGGTCTGGTGTATGGTGGTTCAGCTGTGCACACAACTAAACTTTGTACACGAGTGTATTGTGTAGATGCATACACCATAATGGTATCATATTGCAGGCTGGCATAATTAACACCGTGGAGACTTTATGCACTCTGATTGGTCGAAGAGTGGTCACATGGGGGTGTATAAACATGTGGTATAAAGACAGGCTCTTTGATCTAGCACATGGTAAACGTTCTGTATGCAAGGTGCATGTTTTGCAGTACTATCGAATCAACTTCTTTATGCATTTTGTTTTTGGCAAGGACAGATGGTGTTGCATGCACATGTATACCACCGAGTGCGCAGACAATGTATCAATTTAAGGTAGCTGGTACGCACAAAAGGACGTTACCAGCTAAACTGCCATATAGTTGACATTGTTGCAACCAGTACCTTGCTAGTTTTTGCCTGGAAGTGAAGTTTGTTAAACAATTTTGTCTGGTTAATAACAGCTTCATGAATTTCTATTCAGGAATTTAACATTTACCCTGTATTCTGCACACATTTAAAGTACTGCTAAAAAAACAACTGAATTAACCCATACCTGCCTAACTACAAGATGGCCCGTAGAGCACACAAACGCTTTAAAGCTCCTATCTACAGGAAAACCCACATTGACCCCCTTGCGCGTCTGTAGGCAGATGTCTCGATGTTCCCAAATCTCGCATTTAGGCTGGTGACTGAGCTTTTTCTGTCTCTTCCTCAAAGGCTTTCCCACAAACTTCCCACTCCTGTTAAAAATTCAACTGGTCTCACTCCCTTTAAAAAAGCCCTTAAAACCCATCTTTTCTATGTTCACATGTAAGCTGGGTTTCTCGTTTTAGTAACGACAGTGTCAGCACATCTTGCACCAAGACTACAACATAAACTGTAAAACTACATTGCTTATTCAAAATGTCATGTCTGCCCATGTCAAATTCTGACCCATTGTACTGTTTTGTTTAGGGGTGTACAGGTTGAGCCAATAGTGGTTTCTTTCCCCATCTTTCACCTCTGTGGACCCTGGTTCAAATCTGAGCCTTGTATGTGGATTGGGTTTTCAGTCTCTGTCTGATTGCGTGGCTTTCCCCCCAGTTGGGGTTTTCCTCCCACATCTAAAACTGAGATGTCTACACAGGTATCTTTACAGTGAAGGGTACTTTTTGACAGTTCCTTGGTTTCACTCCAGAAAGATGTAACAATACTTAAAACACTCGATATCATGGTGGGTTTTTTTTATGAATACTATCAGGTTACTAAGCTATCAATGGAGGTCCTTCTCTGCCTACTTTGTTTGCAAGGCCATGTCCAAATTGGTGGCTACAGCTATGGCTACAGCTGAATTGCCTTGTCATGTGTTGAAGTATAGGACATCCTTAGCAACACCCTTTAGCAACAGTTGTAGCCGTAGCCACCAATTTGATAAGACCTAACTTCAGCGAGTGGTTTGATTTGTCCAGCAATATGCACATACATCTCAGAATGTGGTTGTCACAAAATGACTTTATTTTTGTTTTTTATGCAAAAAAAAACCCAAATAGGGTTGTTTTTGTTGATAACCAATTTTGAGTTTTTGTGACATATGTTCAGTTTTGCCATTTCAGGCAGGACTGCTAAAAGCCAGTATTTGGGACACGCTGATCCAGGCTGCATTGGATGCTAGAGCTTGCCTGCCTGAAGGTGCGCAAACTTTATAAACTGGACAGTGTAGTACATGCTCACTACACTGTATTGTACTGTCGTTGACTTCAACTACTCATTACAAAACATGCATTAACAGCAGCTGGAAACTTCCATTAATCTAGTTCGTTTAGTAGCCCATCTATCCCTTGTTTGATATCGTCAACAACTTTATCAATGTCGTCTCTTGTAGTGTGACGTCCGACACTAAGCCTCAGTGCATTCGCTGCAATCTCTGATGGCACTCCCACTGCTAGGAGTATATGAGACGGCCTAAAGCATAACCACAAAAACAAAAAAATTATATTAGTCAAAGGTACAAATCAGTTAAGGGCATGACTGGTAATAATCGAGAAATAAATTTTAATCTGAAACCTCACTGATTCATACGAGTAACAATAATGATAACAGAAAATTTATATAAGCGCACAGCATCTGGAGGACCACTCAAAGGCACCGGTCACTAGCAGATCACTTTATTTGTTTATGTATGTATTTCATACAGCATCCACAGCGCAAGCCCCAAAATGGACGGATACAAACTTATAGTAATTAACAATAAAGTTCCATAAAAAAGGACACAAATTACATAGAACAAACACACAAACATGAAAGACACAGGCTCACTCTGGGTCAGACGTGCCCTTACATGGGCCTGGGCCCCAGCAAAGCACGTCTGATGGATGATTTAAAACTTCTGGGGTTGGATCGATATTTTTGGTTCAAACGAAAGAATGAAATAGTGAGTACCCATCCTCCAGAGAAATTCTACCATCTGAAATTCAGTCCAAGTCAAGGATATAGCATTTGAAGTCCCCCACTAACCATCCTTGAATGTTCAACAATTTTCTCTTCCTTTTGTTTTTCTCCCCCCCCCCAAACCCGGAACAAAAGTGAGATGGCCCTTTCTGGTTGGGGCTTTTACTCCTCCCATGGGCGCACCAGTCCACTGAGAACCATCCATCACTATGATTGTAGAGTATGGCAGCCCTCTATTTGGCGTTGTTTCTACAACATGACAAACTTAAAACTCACTTGCTATGACACTCGGAATGGCAAGCTGCTCCTACACTTGCCTGTAGTACATTCACTCTCTCTAGTACTTTATAACCTGTAAATTCACATAAAACCAAAGAGTCTTTAAACATAAGTGGAGTCTGCGTCTTTTTAAAGTGAGTGATGTTTGAAGCCTTGCATGGTGTGGATCATAAGAAAAACTACAGTAGTAAACACGGGGGTACAACTATGTACGAAACTTTCAGGAGGTGTTGGCTCTGAGAAGAGTCAGTGTGGTCTTGACATTTTGAACAGTATACTCTGCTCGTCTTCAGGAGAATGCTGGACTGCTGATGATGCTAAGGTTTAAGTAGGGCTGGCGGAATGCACGTTTTGTTGGCGGGAAGGGTTCAAGCTGTTTGTAACCGGTGATGCGTGGGCAGCCAGCCCTCCAGTGTCTTGCTCAACAAGGACACATGTGTCTTGAACGGGACTCGAACCCACACCCATGACATCCTGATGACTATAGGCCACCACAACAAAAAGTCTTTGATGTATCCGTCCTCTCCTAGCTGGACTTTACATTTTACACTCACCTTGGAGTCCCTCACCAATTACTGACACATTGCATGTATTTGGGATCCTTTTACTTCCAGACGGAAATCTACTGTTGAAACAAACTCTACTTCCAAACGTTTCCTGCAAGAAAAAAAGTATCTACAAATGAAAAAAACAAAAACACAACACAAAACACCTGCTGCCCTTTGAAACTCCCTACCTGTATCTTGCTTTCCACCATCTTAAAATCTGCCACAGTTCAAGAGGAACGTGAACAAATGGTTCCACTTATTACTATTAGTATTTATTTAATTTTTTTCAATTTTCCTTGTTTTTCTTGTTTCCTTGACCACCTTTAGTGGCCTTGTGTCCTTGTGTCAGGTGGTTTTTCATTAAAGAAACCCAAACATTTACCTGCAATCTTTCTTCAAGATAGTCTCGAACTTCTCTCATCTGCTCTTCGTATTGTTCCAGGTTCTCGATCACCATTTCTGCAGCCTAGTCGGATAAACGATGGAAACATTCAACCTTAAGATTTATGCCAATTGGATACTGATTTTGATGCTCATTTTTCATCTTTTCTTTTTACTGAATTGTTGGAAGGAATCAATGCCTACCTTTCCTAACCCTGCAATCATTCCAGTGTTTTCTGTACTGAAAAGGAGAAACAAATTTTGACAGTTATTTCTTGTTAACCCTTACCACGCGTCCCCAACCCTTCATACACGTAGTCAAACTGTATGTTTTGTTTGGTCCTGTTGGACTGAGGACTGCACTAGTAAACTGATCATGCTTTACATAGGATCAGGCACACCATGACCATATCAGAGTCTAACAGTTTGGGTGTTGAGTTACTGATTGGTGTTGGACTGAGGACTGCACTAGCAAACTGATCATGCTTAAAACATAGGGTCAAACCATGACTATAATCAGAGTCCAACAGTTTGGATGTTGAGTAACTGATTGGTATCTTTTCAACATACCCTGGCCTGTAGTTCCTCTCTTGCCCACCTCCATAGAGCATCGGGTAAAGGGGTGTGGTCTTACCTAACCCCCTCACGAAGACCGCTCCAATCCTAGGCCCATAAAACTGCAATCAAAACACAACAATAAGTTCCCTAGCATCATAGTTCCCCACAAGCAGAAATTAGTATTTAATAAACTCTTGTCACAAGTAACATCAATTACTATGTGCCCGGTTTCATAAAGCTGTTTTGCACAAAAGATTGTTTTGCCCAGACATTTTCACCAGCTGAAAACAAAAAACAAAAAACAAAAAAACATATAAGATAAGTAGTAAGTACTGTGTGCTCTGCACTTCCCCCCTCCTCATCAACCCCCAACCTGCTTTTCAATAATAATAACCCGTTTTTATATAGCGCTTTTCACACCTGAAGGGCGTCTCAAAGCGCTTCTGACATTATTATCCCTGGTCACTGGGCCTTAATTCATTCCTTAAACCATCTCAGCTCCCTGGGGAGTATACAGCCTGTGCAACAAATAATGCGCTACTCGGCTAAATCAATCACAAGAACCATCTCTGCCCTCACAGGTACCCATATTTACCCCTGGGTGGAGAGAAGCAATTATAGTTAAGTGTCTTGCTCAGGGACACAAGTGTCACGACCGGGATTCGAACCCACACTCTGCTGAACAGAAGCACCAGAGCTTGAGTTCGGTGCTCTTATCCGCTAGGCCACGACACCCTAATACTCACCTTGTGACCAACAATAGTTAGGTAATCAACTCCCAGCTCCTCCACATTCACCTGAATCTTGCCAACAGTCTGCGCCGCGTCAGAATGGAGCAGGATTCGTGGCATTTCCCGCCTCAAATCGCGTTTGATGGCTCGGATCTTCTGGCATATTTCCTGTATTGGCTTCATCATTGAAATCAAATTCAGAAAATGAGCAATTAGTAGTTTAATTTACATGATCACTGATGTTTGCTCGGTTTACAAAAGAAGAGAAAAGTCACTCGCAAGTAAATGTGCAGATTTGTAGGTATTTGGGGATTTTTTTTTTTTCGAAGCAAGGGGATTTAACCTTACCTGAATGATGCCTGTTTCATTGTTAGCATGCATGATGGTTACCAGACAGGTCGTAGGGCGTAGGGCAGCAATGATGTCACTGACCTCAACGTGACCTGTGAGCTTTGAAGCTGGCACAAAGGTCACCACTGAGAAAAGAATAGGATTGAGGGAGGGTCAATAAAAGAAAACGGTTGTTTCTATACCAATGTCGATCCAAAATACAAGGGTTTCAATCGAAGGGGAAAAAGAACCTCAACTAGACAAGTCTTGTATATCAGAAATTTACCCAACTTTAAATACATTTACAGAACCAAACACATTTCTTTCCCTTTTAATAGGGTGATCTTTGGACTTGAAAAGCTAAAGTGTACATTAACTTTGTGTATTATAAATGAATCCACTTTTTTTACCACTTAAAACAATTTTTAAATACAATTTAACTGTGGTAATTACCGACTTGTCGTTCATCAGCTAGGTGTTCAAGTACTAGTTTGATGGAGTCGTGCTCCAAGTTGGACGTGATCACATGGGGAAGGAATCTATGCTGATTGGTCGGTCTGACTCCCAGGGTCGGGTCACCGGGGTCTTGATGAGGAAAAGTCTTCCAGAAATGTTGGAGCGCCGTGTGGATCACCATGTTGTTAGTCTGTAGGAATGACGAGTCATTACAAAATTAATTGATCTCATAATTTTATGATTTGCCTCTTCTGGCCTCAGCTTTCGTCGATCGCCAGGGTAGGGCCCAAATCTATAAAGCTGCCAAGCACATAAATATGCTAAGCACAGACAAATCTTGCTTGGTAACAAAACAGGTTTCCAGCCAAAATACAATGCGATACATACTTTTTGTAACTGGTTCCCTGTGAATTTTTGCTCAGCAGAAAAATTTGTTAGCACCATTTTCTTATTATCAGCTTGATGAAAATGAGCCCAGGTTAGCTCTGTGGTCTATACGGTCAAGGTATCTGCTGTAGAATGTTTGGGGGTCATAGGTTCAAATCCCACTCAAGTAGTCAATGGTTCATTTTTCTGCAGGTTCATTGATTGGTAAACACTCCAAAAATTGATGAACATAAAAACTTACCTGGTAAGAAGCACTGCAGCTGTCGGAGGTATAAACTATTTTGAGAAAAGATTCCCTTCGAAGTAATATGGATGGATAATTTTTCACCCTAGGAAAGGATTAATGCAAAAATAATTCCTCGGAATTCCGAGGGTTTGGTACCTGTCCAGGAATGCTGTGGCCAGAGATGCAGTTGGTGCCCTCTCTCATCTCGCTAATGTGGATGGATTCGACGTTCTTGTGAAAATCCTGTGACAGTTTTTTGCTGTTTTCTGTTCAAGTAGACACTGTATTCAACTGATAGTTTTCACAGTGACTTTAATTGTATGTTTGTTTTTTTTTCTATAAATCAACATTACATTAACCAATACCAGTCTATGACTCTACCTTTAGGAATGAATTGATGAGCAAGCATTTGGGTAATTTTCTCTGGAATCTGACAGAAAAAGAAAAATTATAAAACCAAACTGAAGAGGCACACCACATACCTCTGTGCCACCTGAGGTGAATACAATGTCATCTGATTGGTGGGCTCCAATCATCTTGCAAATGTTGTCTCTTGCCTCGGTGATGATCTGCTTTGCTCTTTGGCCTGAACAGAAAAAAATACAATAAAAACTCCCTCTGGTAAGGTTTGGGGTAACACCACATACAACAAATCTCTCTATGGTTTGTGGTAGTTCTGAAAAGAATCGATGGTGTATCAATCCCAGGGTTCTACCTAGGTTTTTTTAAAAATGGGAATTTTTTTTCATGAATTTTGGATGCTTGGCCTTAGCACGCTGAATCAAGGTCCTCGCAATGTTTTATTTTTACTTGGTGCTTATCTTTGGTTTTTAAATCCCTCCTGCTGTGCAATCTGGGTAGTTTTGTCTTCATGAATTTTGTGAATTTGATTTGAAGTAAAAAAAGACAACAACAAAAACAGCTTTTTTAGAATATTGATATCTAATCATTTTCCCTAGGAAAACTACATCATGGGAAACAAAGAACAATGGATGGCAATGGTATCAACAATGAAATTCCCCAGGAATTTCCTGGGGTTTTCTTTCCTACACCAGTAGGGTCTGCAGTGTAAAAAGGGCTTACACCCATGGTTAATGTTTTATTGCCTTTGATCAACATAATATGTTGGTATTGCAATTGTGGATTATATATTACACAGATTACTGTTACTGACTAGAATGCTCTCCCGTTGAGCTGTAAATCTTGACATTTATGACAAGACAAACTGTCAGATTGTTAACCAATCTGTATCGGTGTTTACACAAGGTTGTTTATGACCCAAATGAAGTAGCCGTCCCAACTGCAGTTGGGACTGTCCAATTTAAGTTCAATCGAACCAGGCCAGACACTGGCATATAGACGAGCCTGTTCAAACTTGAGTTGGCCTAGTCAAATTTTGTACATAAACTTTTATGCAACAGTAGCTTGTACATAAATAAAAAAATAAAAAAAATAAACATAATACCTGCATGATATGAACTGCTTGGATTCCCCCAAGCAGCACCTAATGCATTGTGGATTGCATCAAGGACTTCCGGCTCCAGGGGAGTGGTGGCGTTGTAGTCCAAGTAAACACTATAAATACAAACAATAACAACAACAGCATAATATAGTTTCACAGTACAAAGCCTGATATTTCACCCAGGTAAACATGCCTCTAATCCTTGACTTTGATGCCCTTGACAAGATTTGAACCAGTACAAACTGTTATTTCCCTCATAGAAGTGCTTTTAAAGCAGGGTCACTGTTTGGTTTATCAACGTTGCTGATTTATAGGCAATTATCAAGAAAGAAACAATAAAAGTGACCTATGAAAGTTTTAGTTGAATAGGCCTTCCGTGTCTGGGCTTCCTAGTTGAGAAAACATGAACAAAGTATTTTCATCAAGAATGTTGAATCCATGCGGTTGAGCAAAGTGACAGTGGGTACCAACATCATCTCTGGCCTCAGCATTCACAAATGGACACCACAGAAATTTGAATCACCAACAGTCGCCTTTGAAGGCAACCTTTTGATATTTAATTGTTTTTCTTCTCACTTTCATCTATTTCAACTCAACGGCTCAACTAAGACAAGATAATTTTCGCAGGATGCTTACTACCAAATAACCATCTTTATAACATTTGGAGGCTTTCAGATAAAAATCACTCAAAAAATAATCTACGAATAGATCTCGTCACATTACCATCTGGCATCATTCATACATGAAGACGGTCATAAAAAAGTATCTGAAATCGGGGGGGTCTCCATCCATTGTATTTTTCTTTAATTTTTTTTTTTTTTTTAATAATTAATAACACAAATTGTCTTTGTCAAAAACTCCACAGTTGTTCTTCCTTTCTTCTTCTTTGGCATACCTATCTTCTGATGAATTATTTTCATAGCTTGCACACGCAGACCTGACTGGGTTGTTGTCTTCCATTGCAAGCTCTGAACTGAGTCCGAGTCTGACCTAAAAAGAAAAAACGAAATATTTATTCTACTTAGCTCGGGTAAAGAATTGAGTTGACACTATTTTCATGTCTACAGATTTATGCAAACTTGACCTCCTTTTTTAAATTGACTGCCGCATACTTATGTACGTAAAATTTATTGATTGATCTATAATAATGAACTGACAGACGAACTCTCGGGGAGTCTCATAAAAATTAAAAAGAGCCGAAGGGACTTACCCCGATGTCGTCAGTCGTTAGACTCTCAGCAGACCACCGATGTCTGTCACGTCTGTCAACGTTCACACTAAAGTCTTTACGAGCTCATCGTGATACAATGAACATGTTTATTTCTATATTATTCTGATAATCTCCTAAAGATAGTATTTTGATGATGTTTAAGGAATACAAATTGGACTTAGGGCTCGGCACATCTGTCTTATTGAGATCAGCATTAGAGAATAAATATTTTATGATAATATTTCATTGGTCAATAGAGGTCGCCCTTCAATATTTTCTGTAATAAACATTTTAATATTAGAGATGTTAATTTCAGTCCCTGCTCTTGATGGCTTATCAGGGAATCGATCCGGAAGTGTGAGGGTCGTGACTGGGCAAATAACTGGCTGATTCTCTGATCATCGTTCCGCATCGCTGACCAGGTGAGTTTTCGGTCAGTCAGTCAGCAGTCTGAATTGTGCAGGTAATTGGACTAACAAAAGCCGGCCAACCCGCACCTAGCAGCAGTAGAGCGGACCTCAGTAACAGTACCGTACGGCGAAAAGTTGTAAATCCAGCCGGCAGCAGCACAATCAACGTTGTCACAACACACCACTTGCAGCTCGTGACACCATCATGGCAGAGTAAGATGCGTTTTAATTCCCCCCTCAAATCAATTCTTCAAATTTTAATTAAAAACTTCGAAGTTCGCTTGAATTTCCTAGTGCATGGTGGGTGGTGCAAGCCTCTTCCGGGTGCAGCCCATCCCATCCCATGGCCTAGGCAGCTGGGCTCGTTGAATTTTGTTGTTTCCGTGTTTGCTTTCCTTGCATCAGTGCATGCATGCCACACATTTCAAGGACGTTTCCTTCATTCTTGGTAAAATATAAAGGAGTTTTCACTTTGGCTTGGGAAAATGATCCGATGTCTTCTTCTTTTTTTAAATTAATCATATAACAGTAACAAGAGTTAAATAATTAGATGTACTTTAGTTAAGATAAAAAGAGCTACCGTTTAAATAAGAAACATTTGCAAAGATAATTTTAAAGTACCAACATATTTCTTAATCTTACAAAATGTATCTGATTCGAAAAGTGAAGCCTCCATGCTTATTGCTTGTTTTTCAGGTTTAAAATGTCTAATGAACTTTGTCTAATGTGCTTTTATCACACTTTTTTGTCTGTTAAGTTTTGGAAAAATTCATTTTTAGATTTTCCCAGTCTCCACCAATTTTGTATAATTGTTGATTTAGCTGTAATTAAAATTGATTACGTTGATTATAAAACAACATTGGCATGCCTCATCCAGTTGATGCTAATGTGTTTTTGCATATTGCATTGCAGATTACAGGGAAGGAAAATTACCAGCATTAAAAAACAAAACAATAAGTGCTCTTTTTTTAAAGATTGGTAATGACCCCAAAAAGAAATTGTCTACTTTTTATCTGAAAGCCAAAGATTGTAGTAAGCATCCCTGCTAAAGTATTTAGTCTGTTCTCAACATACCATGGGAATGTTCAAAGTGTGCTTATCACTTGTGCTCCCGCACTTCAGCAAAATGATGCAGGCCAGTGGTATTTTTTAGCTATCCAATGGATCGTGGCCTTGTGCCTACAGGAATGTTCTTTTGCACACTACAAAGAAAGTGCCTGACTCTTTTAAACAACATCAACTTCAAGAAAGTTCATATTAGGCTAAACATAACTATTTGCATCTTGCTGGTAATGCAAGTAAATGTATTCATATCCCTGTTCCCTGAATTAACGGTCCTCCTGGCCTAATTCCAGATACAAACTTTTAAGTGGTCTAGCTGGGTAGGGGTATCATATTGCCTTTAAAGTAGACAATGCACAAATTGTTCATTTAGGCCTGACGATACCAATTTAAATTCAAGTTCCATACAAATAACACTGTTGAAAGGAAATCTTAGTCAGTGAAAAAAAGCTTGCGGACTAATGAAATTACAAACTAACTAGTCATATTGGCTAGTCACTGTTAAAACACTGAAGACCTGTGTGTTAAATTTATATCCTGGTTCAATCCATTTCCTTGTTTGTTAGGTTGTAGGTCAAACTTCAATGTTTGCCCCTGAGTGAAAAGGTAACCAAGAACTGTGCTGTTTTTATATTGAGTCTATTTGTAGACTTTAAAGGACTGTCATTGACTTTCTAAGGACATGTGGTGTACTGTGGCCAAGCAGTTTACAGGGTTTGCCCTTATTTAACTTTAGTGACTGGCCAGCAGGGCCAGTTAACTTGTCAATTTACTGGTCCGTCGGCTTTTTCACTAATTTGGGTTTGAACAAAGAAAAATTGACTGGAGCGGGACTTGAACCAACGACCTCCGGATTAACGTACCGGCGCTTTACCCAGTCAGTTTCCCTTGTGGTTTATTACTTGGCTTTTTCACTTGTCAATCTTTCAAATGAAATAGGGATGCTTTTCAACACTGAACTAGCCAGCAGGACCACTAGGACAGATTCTGACTGGTCCTCGGGTGTTTTAACTGGCATTTGGCCAGCGGACCACTGTTAAGGGAGAACGCTGAGTGCTGGGTTCAAATCCCGGTCGTGACACTAGTGTCCTTGAGTAACTACAGCATAATTGATTCTCTTCACCCAGGGATAAATGAGTACCTGTGATTTATTTAGCTTCAAGGTACGCTACATTTTTAAGCACAGGCTGGGGGATATGCCTATACTCCCAAGGGAGCTGAGATGGGTTAAGGAAGGACAAAAATGGCCCAGCGACCTGGGGTAATAATGTTGGAGCACCATGAGCATTACTGACTGAGTGACGGATTTAAGAGGTATTTAAGAAGCCAAGCTACTTTTATTAGTAGTTATTACAATAATCCCAGCAGATAATGTGTGGAATGTTGTGTGGATGAGCTTTGCTTTGAATTTTGTTACCCGACTTTTCAATATTCTGGTTCAGTTTGACTTTTGACTTTTGAGGCACACTGTGAGTGGTGATCATGACTTGCATCTATAGCGGTTGGCAAACTGTCTTCTCTTTACAGAAAACAGGGGGGGGGGGACTGATCAAATTTTGCTTTGTGCTAAAAGGAAAGTACACTTGACGTTATTTTGGGATTAGTAAATTATGTACTGCCCTTTAACTTCCAAAGCTGACACAGCTTTGGTGTTCATGACATTGACATTATATGTTTTTGTTAAAGTTTTGCCAGGATGGGGGTTATTTTGATTGTGGCAATCGAAATCAGCACAGGTGGTTGTATCGGCTTTCCAATGCCATTGGCAGCAACTTGGTAGTTTTTCAGATGGAAATGTTTCTACATTAGTAGTGCTCTTGGTGAAGAGAAGTTTTCTCTTTGGTTTTGAAGTGACAAAGCTGTGGTGTGGAGATGATTTCAGGTATTGATAAATTCAAGTTATTACAAGTTTTTAGTTTTGACTGAATTTAACATACATTGTATAATAAGTACATCAGTATGGTCAACATGTAGGCTTACTATTTGTACAGGAAATTTTGCTTAAAGTTATAAAGTTACATTTAGGCTATTACATAATTTCCCTCAGTTGATGTGCTGGTACCATGATATACAGTTTTTAAAACTCTTTTGTAGCCGACAAACTACATAATATTTGTTATAAAGTAAGTTTTTTTTTTTTACATTCATTCATAATTCCGTTTATTTTTTATTTTTATTTTTTTCTAAAGAACATCCTGTAATTTCAGGAAAAATGATTCCCTCAAATGGTGTGTATAATAATTGCTCATTAATATAACTCATCATTCATACATTTATCATTACAAAGGGCTCAAGAATAACGTTTTGTGTTCTTGTACAAATATTTTATGGGTCTATCAGTCTATGGGGAAGTACTGATCTGAGGATTTTTTCCAGAATTCTAGCCCCGTTACAAATTAGTGTAACTTTTAATGTACAATGTTGATATATTGTTCAAGGATCGATATTCTGGTATTTAGTAGGACTTTAGACTCAACCTTGCATTGGCACTTAAGTTTCCATTGTAATAACTCAACTGATATTTCACTGAGTTTGTTTTTAAAATACCAGCAAGCTAGAGATCATTATGAAGTCTGTTGGATAGTCTCTCTCAGGGTTAAGTTATAGCTCTGGATTACACTCTGGTGTCATAGCGTTTTTGTAAATTTGCAGTCATTAGCTTCAAGCGGTGTTTGACATTTTGATGTAGGCCCTATTGTTTGAATGTGCTTTAGTGTGCAGCATGAAGATTTGGTGGACACTGTAGAACGGAATGTGTGGACTGTTTTGAAGGGAATGGCTTTCGTAACAACTCTAAAACTCTCCTACATGTACCATCTGACCAATAGCCAGTGGTTTTGAGTGATAGATCAACTATTTATGTACTTTGTATGCCAGCCTATGTGACGCCCATTCCAAAATCAGGCACTTCTCAGATTATAGACAACAGAAACATCTCCTTTGATGTCAATGTGATGTGATGTTACACACCATAGGCCTTTTAGGCCCAAATTAGGTGTTATTATAAAGCACAATTCTCACCTATTTTGATGAGCCAACTAAACCCAGTTTTGAGCTTGGGCAGGAAGTGCCTGGTTCTGGCATGGAGAGTCAGTTGTTGTGAATCGGTGGTAGACACTTCACTATTGTCATAATTGTTCATGTACATGTAGCACTGTGTACACAGACTTTTTGGCATAGTCATGATATGGTCGATGGTCGAACGCTCTCCATGGTTCTGTACACAGTGGTGCCACCATACACAACTTGTCCAGTTGAATGGCTTCAAATGTTTGATCAACTTCTTGGGAAATGTTGCCAGAGTAGGATAGTTAAAGATCTTAAATATTCTGAGCCTTCAAAAGTCTTATCTCGAGTTACTCGTCCTAACTTGGGACTAGCCTTAAGTTTTTAATAACCCCTAGGACTAGTCCTAAGTTAGGACACTAGTCCTAAGTTAGGACTATCTTTGTGAAATCGACCCCAGAGGTCTTACTGTTGTTTTCACTTAAGTTCCACTCAGCTGGTTAAGAACCCATGGGCTAGGTTTCAAATCTCTTTGTTTTTAGTTTTAAATTTTAAGTTTTGTCTATGTTTACCCTCCATACCCAAGCTTACCATCATACATGAAGGAAAGAGAAATATCGGATCTTTCCAATGATGGTGAAATAAAATAGGGTTGTTATAATACAATCACTTCCAATTGGAGTGGAAAGATCCAAAATGGCAAACACTTACGGAGTGTCATAAGGTTGTGTGCAAAAAACTTAGACATAGGCCTATTGCCTGATTTCAATGATTTGTTAATTACATGAAAGAACATTCAATAAGTAAGACACTTTGTATTACTTAATTTTGCTCTAAAATAAAATCTCAAGGTACAGTTTGTCAAATCTAACTTTGAACACTAAGCTTCCTGTTGTGTGAGAATGTGTATTATGTCATGCTTGAGTGGTCCAACAATGTGGGCTCAAGGGGTTGTTTAATGTCAAAAGATCTTGGGGTGAAAGGGTTCAAACATGAGCAGGCCCTAAAGCCTGGGATGTAGGCTAACTAAAAGAAGGCTGAGCTCTCGATTTTCTTTGCTGTTTTCACTTAACTTCATAACAGCTGAATACAACCCTCAGAAGTGTGGATTTAAACAATTGTTTTTTTTAAAGATATAGGCCTAACTTACTAGTAAAACAAGGAGTACATGTATACCAATACCAGCATGAGTCCATAGAACAGTACATGTACCTTCAAGACTTATCTCTTTAACCAGACATTTTGAATTCTGGACTTTCTCTTTGCAACAACAGACACCCTTGCATTTTAGTTAAGTACAGTACTTTATAGGCCTACATGTTATAAAGTGCTGTTTATTTCTTTTAAGGCCTAATTATTATTTTTTCTTTACCTAATTGTTGTTTTCAATTAATTCATCAAGTGAATTTTCCTTGTCCATTTGTTGTACTGTGATTGCCAGTTTCTTGAACACGAATAAGTTCTGAAAACTTCATCCAACTAGTTAAGACCCTCTCCTCCCCATTTCACCCAACTCCCCGACCCTGAAGTATCATGGGTAAAGGGAATATGGGTGGTTGCCATGGCAAAGAAAGCAATGTCCGGGTCGTCCCTGACCATGACAAACCAACCAATGATAAACCAGTGGATGTAAAGCAACAGGAGAAACAATCTGTTGAGGGTGGTTGGTCTGAAACAAATCGGTGACAACAACGGCAGGTAATAAGAAGGTGTTACAAAACACCTGTGTGACCCCCCTCTTTGGTGTTGTTGTACTCATATTTTAAATTTGACCTTTAAAACCAGGATTGGTAAGGAAAAAAAACATCATTGTTTAATTTTAGTGTGAAAGCTTAAACTGATTATGAAGTTCGTACTAAAACCATTTTTTCTGTGAAATGTTTTCCTCTGAACGAAGTCGTATTCGAGAACTAATATTAAAACAAAACTAACAAAATGCAATCAGCTGTTTTTGGTTGTACTTCGCAGGGTGTCTAGATTCCTCAACTATTGATCAGAGTGAAGAGTGCTTCAATTTGTCTTTTTTCAATAAATAAGGCAGGTGTGAACCAGTTCACTTCCCAATGCAACAGAATTCCATTTTGGTGTGCCAATTTTTATATTTAGCACAGTTTTGATTTCAACTCACTGTGTTGCATTTTGATGCAGTTAGCATCATGCCTCGATTGTTTAGTTGAAGAGTCCTCCAAACTGATCTTTCAGACAGTTTGACCAACATGCTCCCAGAAACTTTATTACATTGACCTATGATGAGGAAATATTGAATTTTTATTCTGATTTGTTTTTCTTCTCTGTTTTGTTTTTCAGGGCAGACATTGCACTGATCGGCCTGGCCGTTATGGTAAGCAAAATCTGTTCTTGTCAACATTTTTGTTTTTTATTGACCCATTTCAAAAAACAAAATTTAATGACCCAATCCCGCCAGCTACAGTTAAGACTTGATGACAAGTCGTTAGTCAGTGTCTATTTGTCTGCCAGTGCTGCCTATTACAAACACATTCTGCCGTTCATGCAACAGTCACAGTGCGATTATTATACATTCATGCAACCGGTAGCGCGTGGCAAGGTCCGTCCTCACACACATATTGGGATCGAGGATGTGCGTACCGTCCCCGCAACTAGACGGCACAACAATTACTGACTTGATTTCAAGACTAGCTACAGTTAAACATGACCTAAAGTGCTGGCGGGCAATCAAAAATGTAATAAAAGAAAAAACAAACAGGTTAGGAGCATGTGCGTTATAGCAACATTAGTAGCATTTTGGGGAAAGAAACACAGAAACTTGCTTGGTCATATCTGAACTCCATGAAGTCGGGACTATGTTTGGCCTATCAAAAAAATGTGCACAGCCTCCTTAACATGCTTAAAACAACGATGATATCAGGGGAAAGCTTAATCCCAGATAGTGAAAATGTTGAACTTCTGTCGGAACATTTCAAAGGGCACCAAAGCATTCACAAAGGGGCATCCAGGCAATTGCCTCCATTGCCTCTGTAAATTATCAGACCTGAAGCAACATTTTACCTCAGAAGGTTCATAGCTGATGCAGATTGTACAATTAACAGATTTACATTTCTGATCTTTTAACAGGGTCAGAACCTCATCCTGAACATGAATGACCATGGATTTGTGGTGAGTAGTTTGTTTTTGAAATGTGTTTTAATTACAAAACCCTAGCCTACTGTCTGACCATTCAGTAACATCCACTGGAGTTTTGAATGATTAAACTATGCCACTCCAGCCTGCAATATCATATCATGTTGTGAATGCACAGTACAGTCAGCCCTCCTACTGTCTGGCCATTCAATATCATCCACTTTGGGTTTTTAATGGAAGAACAATGCCAGCCTACAATATGACAGTGGTGAAAGCAAGCGACACAGTACACAGTCAACCCTCCTACTGTCTGACCATTCAATATCATTCACTGTGGTTTTGAGTGATGATAAACTATGCTAGCCTGCAATTTGATAGTAAAAACATTCTGCACAGTACACAGTCATCCACATAGTTTTGAATGATGCAATGTATGGTAGCCTTCAATACGATACCATGTGTTGAATGCATCAATGCATTTCACAGACAGTTCTGTGCATAGCTGTGCCACCATACACAACCCTTGCGTTTGAGTGGTTTTCACTTGTTTTATACTGTTAAGCCCGGTTCATACTTCCTGCGAATGCGAATGCGAAGCGAATATGACGTGAATTTGACGTCACAACTCTGTTTTCGCTGCGAATATTTGCAAGAGTTGAGCGCAGCTGAACTCTTGCGAATATTCGTTGCGAATTTGTGACGTCAACATTCGCTTCGCATTCGCATTCGCAGGAAGTATGAACCGGGCTTTACTTTGAGTTGGAGGTCTAATTAGAGTTTTTACCCGGTTTCTATCCTTGACAGGTCTGCGCCTTCAACCGCACCGTCTCGAAAGTGGACGACTTCCTGGCCAATGAAGCTAAAGGGACCAAGATCATCGGTGGCAAGTCCATGGAGGATATGGTGTCCAAACTGAAGAAGCCTCGTCGTGTTATGATGCTCGTCAAAGCAGGGCCTGCTGTGGATGCCTTCATCGACAAATTGGTATGTCGTAAACGTAGAATTGGAGGCTTTGCATGGTTGAGGTATACTGTAGATATCTTCAATCTTCAATCTTCATTAGAATAATCCCTAATATGCAGCACTTAAAAGGCTATACTGGGATGTGGTGCAGTGCGGCATCGCAGCCAAAAGGTGCAGGTGACGAAAACAAGTGAGAAACGAAGAGCACAAAGTTGGCAAAATCCAATGAAAAAACTGAGGGTGCATTAAATATCAATTAAGTCTCACAGATACACCGTGTAAAGGGACATTCAGAATATTCAGTATAAATTTTTTTAAATCTTTTTGAATTGTTTTGACCCACCCACCCACCCAAAATTTGGATTTTTAATTGCTAATCTGACTGTTCTATACATACCCTATTACACTGATGAACAAAGTAATGTCTGGTACAAAGCAGACGTTTTCGATAACATGCTGTTTCAGAATAGGGTCAGTGCAGTTAGGTCAAGGCTATCCCATTGTGCTGTTACACTTCCCTATTAAAATCAGTCCCATAATTAAGCAATGTTTTCACAGGACTGTGGGGAAAATACTGAGTATTCAGTACTTCACACATATCAGTGTAGGGTAAAACACAAATGGCATCTCTTTGGAGCTCCTTTCCTGGTGCAAATTTCCCTCCATCCTACAACCTAGACTGTTTTAAGAGGAATATAAATTCCTACCTTCATTTCCCCTGAGTTATTTTTATTGTAAATATTTTCTTCTTGTAGCCTGTTACCAAGAGTTGCAACAACAAAAAAGAAGAAGAAGAAGAATACTAATAATAGTGATAATAATGTGTATTTGTTATTGCATTTTTTCAAGCCAAGTTGGCCCCTCAAAGTGCCGTACACTATTATTACCATTATTATCATGGGCCCAAAGCATTCCGGAAGCAATCTCGACCTCTTAGGAATATGCAGAAGCCACTCAACCTGTAATTGCCGTATAGCCAGAAATCACAACCAAGTTTACGATACAATCTGGGAAGTGGCAGCAGAGGGATCACCTCAAGGGGATGCGCAGGTTGCAAATCAATTACATCAACAATCTCTACCCTCGCAGGGTCCCAATTATTCCAGGGGGTGGGGGGGGGGGATGAGAAGCATTTATAATTAAGTGTCCTGCACAAGGACACAACTGTCACCACATGAATTCACACCTCTAGACCACTCAGCCACGACAGACAATTACTATTTTTGATTTATTTTTTGTGTTGCACACATGTTTTTATGTCAATTGGAATGCCTCATTTATTCCAGCAGATCTTTTAAGTCATAGGAACACAAAATCAAATTTGTTTCATTTTGAACATCTGTAACCTCTATAAATTTTTAATAGGCAATTCAACCCTTTTTTAAGAATTTTTTTTTTTTCCCGAAGTCAAATCTTTGTTTTTAAATTATATTTTTGAAACAAATCTGAACAACAAAAATACTCATCACAATTTTGTATAACATTAGTTTTTCTAATTACTACAAATAATTTGTTAATTACTATTGAAACAAAATTCAAACTCTGGGACAAGGATGCTTATTTGATCTAAACTTAAAAAAAAAAACTTTTATAAATCAATGCCCGAATTTGTGTAAGCACTAAAAGCTGGTTTAAACTTGCACAGTGAACTATATATGTTAAATTCAGAAAAAAAAAAAATGGGTGGGGGCAGCTCTAATTTATTGAATCAACATTGAGGCTTTTAACTTAAATTGTGTATTTGTTTTTCAGATTCCTCTCTTGGAGAAGGGTGATATCATCATTGACGGTGGTAACTCCGAGTATGTGGACACAACAGTAAGTAGCATTAAGGTCATGTCACACCAGAAAATTCATTCGACAGTTTTCTCATTATTTTCTTTGGGATAGTGTGTTACGGTGTGTTATAGTGTGTTGCGCTGCCGAAGTGTTCCTTGTGCATGCAGTGCAGTTGGTTGCCTCCAAGTTGCCTGCAGAAATTGCCCTGTATGACATGGCGTTTAGGCTTCATTAACCCTTACTGTGCCCGGTATTATTAATCATGTCATGCCATGCGTTTTAAAGGTATTGTCATAGATTGGTAAATACCCCCAAAAAATTAATGACCATAAATACTTACTTGGTGAGAAGCTTTGCAGCTGTTGAGAGTATAAAAAGGATTCCCTTTTGAAAATATGGGCAGTGTTGTATCATATCTGACTATTTGTTACTTTGATTTTGTTACAGCGTCGCTGCAAAGCCCTCAATGAGAAGGGGATTCTGTTTGTTGGTAGCGGTGTCAGTGGAGGAGAGGATGGAGCCAGGTACGGACCGTCCCTCATGCCTGGAGGAGCAAAGGAGGCCTGGTAAGATATTTTTGCTTAAAAACATCACTTACCAGTACAGTGAGAGATAATTTACAGCTATTGGTTTACTCCTCCCTCCAAAGTGTTAGACAAGTACGACTAAGCTCTAGCGATAACATTCTACAATAGTTATTCTTTCTTGTTTTCTGTTTTCTTTTCACTTCGCATTGGTTTTGTTGATTGATCATTCAGAAAATAGAGATAGATTTGAAAGATCTTCTCTTCTTTTTGTATTTCAGGCCACATATCAAGGATATTTTCCAGGGTATTGCAGCTAAAGTTGGCAGTGAGCCATGCTGTGATTGGGTGAGTGATGAACTCACGTATTTATTTTTGTAATGGGTATCACTACGTGAATATTCAGTGGAAACTCATTTCACATTTCATCATCTTTTGAGCTTTTGGAGGAAACTGATAGGGCTGTTTTTGAATTCCTTTGAAGCTACACTAACATGAATATTCAGTGTCATTGTAGACATGAATATTCATTATATTTGTAAACCATGATCTATTCATCATTATTGTCATACATGTCATAGGTCAGAGATGAGGGTTCAGGAGCATTAATGGTTAAATGGTTAAATGGTCTGTATACGTTTGTCATGACTCTGAAAATGAATGGCAATAAAACTTACTTGGTAAGAAGTTCAAGCAGCTTTGAATGGTATACGCAGTTTAAACACATTTCACTTTGAAATACTGTGGTTATGGAAATCTGAGAAATTTTACTGTCAGTAACGTTTCTCAGATTGTGTATTCCTATTAGGGATTATTCTTCTTGCATTTGTATAGGATTAAAACAATCAAACAGTTGCAAAAACCAAAGGTACATATTGACCTTTAAAGAAGTCATATAAACATGAATATTGATTCATAATTCATCATTATTGTTTTCATACATGTCATAGGTCGGAGATGAAGGAGCTGGCCACTATGTTAAGATGGTACACAACGGTATTGAGTATGGAGACATGCAGTTGATCTGTGAGGCATACCACTTGATGAAAGACCTCCTTGGAATGTCCTGTGATGAAATGGCCGAGGTGACCGACAAAGACTTACTCTCATATTTTTTGGTTTTAACCACACACCAACTAGTGTAAAGCACTGCATAGTCAGTACTTTCCTAAGTCCTGTGAAAAAAAAATCCACAGGCATATTACTGGGGTGGGATTCAAACCCATGACCTTTGCCATTCTAGAGCAGATGTCTTACCACTAGACCACCGTGATTGCCTGATGGCTAGAGGCAGTGGAAAGGCACCTGCACTAGAATGGCAAAGGTCGTGGGTTTGATTCCCACCCGAGTAACATGGATGGCACTAATGGGTCTTATAAATCAAAGATAGCTGCTCATGCCTTTTAGAAAGAAATAATGAGTGCTTTGAGACGCCCTTGGGTGTGATAAAGCACTATACAAGAATTGCGTATTATTGTTATTGTTATTCATATGATCTAAAAACGTGACCGCTGCTTTGACAAAACTTTCACAGGTTGATTTCGTGGTGAGTTCATTAGAAACCAGAGGATGGTGATAAATTCATCTTTCCCAAAAAAATCAATACCGTGGAGGTAAACTCTTTTTTTATATTTTGTTTGTTGACAACAGGTCATGTCCGAGTGGAACAAATCAGAACTGGACTCGTTCCTGATTGAAATATCGGCAGACATCCTCAAGTTTAAGGACACAGATGGGTCACCATTGGTGGAAAAGATCCGCGATACAGCTGGACAGGTTGGTCTCTCAAGATACATCTTGGATGAAGGATTAATTCCCTCGTTACCAAATTGTTTTGGCATAAACAACCACCGGTGACCGAATTGTTTGACCACTCAAGCTTGAAGCACACATTCTTACTCAACAGAAAGCTTTCGTTCAACAGTTCAAAGGCCATTTTTACAAACTCTATTATCACCTTGAAGATATTGTTTTACAACAAAATAAGTAAAACAATTGTACCTGTTTAGCTTTTGACTAGTGCAATTTTTTCGTTTAACTATGTTTAGCGCCATAGAGCATACCTGCATGATTAGGGCGCTTCATAAGTGTTGGTATTATTATTATTATTAATATAAAAGTCTTATTTATTAAGTTTTCTTTCATACAACTCAAAAATTGTTGAGATCAGCCAATAAATGTCCAAGTTCTTGGTCTTTGTTTCCTCAATGTGATCTATAAACTCAATCACTGTTTGTCTTATAGCAACTGCTCTACATCATCATCATCATCATCATCATCATCATCATCACCAACATCCAGGCTGTATTCCTCCCTTGTTGGGATGAAGCCCCCCTCCAGCACTTTCCATTCTCTACTGTCACTTGTCATTCCACTCCATGTTGCTCTGTTCATTCATGTGGTGTCTTCATCTCTTCATCTCCTTTTTTGTCTTCCTCTTCTTCTCCTGTCTGTCCTTGGTTGCCATTCTGTGTGTCTGTTGGTCCATCTATTGTCTTGCTTTCTTGCTAGTAAGTGCCCTGCTCATCTCCATTTCATATCCATGATAATCTCCACGATAGCTTTGACCTTTATTTTTTGTCTTATATGTGCGTGTCTGACTTTGTCCTGTAATGATACATAGAGAATTCCCCTTTTCATAGCTGTCTGTGTTGTTACCAGTTTATGTTCACTGCATAAATTGGTAATCTTGAAATAAGAAAAAATCCTATTTCAAGAAAACGTTTCATGTGTCACTCTAATAGAAAATGTTTTTAGGGAGTGACACAATAATTTTTTCCTTGAAATAAATCTTTTTATATAATTTACCCTTACACATATGCAATGTATATTCAGTACTTTCCAGAATTCTGTGAAAAAATCCACAGGCAAATCACTCGAGTGGGATTTGAACCCAGGACCTTTGCATTGCTAGAACATATTATATATTATTTATTCCCGATGAAAAATTAACACCTATTAAATAGTTCTTTTTCTTATTTCAAGAATACCATTTTTAGCAGTGTTCCATCTCTTTGGTTGTTGCACAAATCTCTGCCCCATATGTCATTGTAGTTAGGATGCTTGCAAATCCATCTTCTAAATGATATTGAAGCCGCTGAACAAAGATTGAACTGGCCTTCTTTATATCTGGTTTTGTTTTTGAGAATCAGTCTTTGATTTTTGGTCGACTTCTTTCTCGAACAGAAAGGGACAGGAAAATGGACTGCCATCTCTGCCTTGGATCAAGGAATGCCAGTCACACTCATTGGTAAGAAATGTTTCAATAATAGCTGTAATACCGGGTTCTCATATAAATCTGCCATCTTTACGGGCAATTTGGAACACACAGTCATGCGTTTTGCGTGAGAACGGCGTGCAGCACACGAACATTTCATAAAACTCATTGCACGATTGGTTAGTAAACAGCGCGACTGTGTTAATAATTTGAGCGCTTGATGCCCCTGCAAGCTAAAATGCAATTTGTCTGTAAAAATGGCATCTATTGGGAACTATTTATAGCTCACAAATTCTTGTGGCCATACAGGGTGCAATTCTCCCTGTTCCCTAGGCATACTTAGACCATTCCTCATACTTTCTCAACTTCCTAAGGAACAAACAACCTTGAGCTACATATGTTAGGGGTTGAATCCAACACAACATCATCTAGGACCTCTCAGGTTCCCATTCTGGGTTAAGAGAAGCAATTTATGGTTAAAAGTCTTGCTCGAGGAAACAAGTGTCATGACCGGGATTCGAGCCCACACTCTGATGACTAGGCATTCAGAAATTGAGTCCAATGCGCCGGACCGCTCGGACACGACACATCACAATAATTTGACAGACTGTGCAAGTCTCATGAACGTACACACAATTGGAATTGATAAAGTGTGCAATTTAATCATTCAATTAATCAAAGGGTGTGCACAACATTGTTTGAAATGAAAATATAAATCTTCACAGATTTGCACATAAAGATGTATAAAGATGGTCATTATGGAAAACTACCCTTGAATTAATTTTGCTTGAAATGCCGTAAGTCCCTACCGGGTTGCGGGGAATAATTCTAAGGGGCTTTCCTCCCACATATAAAGCTGAAACTTTCTTTCTTATCTTCTCTCCATGGGGATACTTGGCCAGTAAAGTGATTAAGTTAGCTTTTCTGAGAATCATTGGCTTCACAACCAGAATTAGTAAATGAAATTCAACAAAAATTAAGGATTTGTTTTGTTTTGGTTTTTATCAACCACAGCCCTGACCTATTCCTGTTTATCTCATCCACTTTTTGCTGTGTTTCTTTCTCAGGAGAAGCAGTGTTTGCCCGTTGTTTGTCTTCCATTAAAGATCTACGCATTGAGGCTAGCAAGGTACTGCCTGGCCCTGGCCCAGCAAAGTTCGACGGAGATAAGAAAGAAATGGTGGAACACATTCGCAAGGTTTGTAGTTCTAAAGCCATTCAGAACTCTTTATTAATGACAAATCACAATATTTGAGTTATGGACCAATCCGTTTGTGCAAGTGCTGCACACTGTTCTGCCATGGCCGGGATGGTGGCAGCGCAAGGTTTTGAACACAAAGAAGCGGAAAAATCATTTTCTTTTTTACTTTGTATGTGTCTTGTTCAACAATTTACACTGTTTCTTCGTTGATTTGTTACGTATATGTTTTACTTTTACTTTCATATATTTCATGGTTAAATTTTGTTTTCCCAACAATAAGATATAATTTTTATAGCCATCAACTGATTTGAAGAAACAGAATCGCACACACAACTCAATATGGTTAGGACCAACTTAGTCCTGGAAGTTTGAATACGTGCTAGACTTGCACAGACTATATAAAGTATAATATGCCATTTTTGTTGACATGGTGCAAAAGTTTGAAATTTTAACATCCCATTTTTCTTCCTGCACATATATGTAAATAGGAAACTTTGTCAAATTTTTTTTTTTTGTAACCACCAATTTTGAAAACTGTTCTGATCTGGTCTTGTTCCAGGCTCTGTATGCATCCAAGATCGTTTCCTACACCCAGGGTTTCATGCTACTCCGTGAGGCAGCGAAACAATTCAACTGGACCCTGAACTACGGCGGCATTGCTTTGATGTGGCGCGGTGGGTGTATCATCCGCAGGTATGGAAACAAAAAACCTGCAACCCCAAACTACCCTCTTTCTTTTAAAGGAGGGGAAAAGTATGAAACAAAATTATACCGAGGACAAATATTAGATATTTTAAAACGATATTCAGGATGGATTTCATCTTCGAGAGGGCAAGGCTATTTTAATTTTGCAAAGGGCACTTTAGTGGAAAGTGTAAAAGTCTATGGGAAACTTGTGCAAAGGGCACCAGGGCAACTGAGACTTTGGCCAATGGGCCTGTCTGTTAGTCCAGGCATGTTGTTGTTATTCAAGTTTCCTCTTTTCTCCTGTTTTCCTTGAAATCTGAATGATGATGTCTTCCATTTTACAGCCGTTTCCTTGGTAACATCAAAGAAGCCTTCGACAAGAACAGCGAACTTTCCAACCTTCTCCTTGATGACTTCTTCAAGGGAGAAATCCTGAAGTGCCAGGTAATAAGCATCGGTTATATCTCCACCACCCCACCCAACCCCATAGTCAACCCATCCTTCCCATAAAGGATAAAGACCAGCCTCTCTACCATAGGCAGCGCGCTGTTTCAATACTTTTTGTGACTAACCCCTGGATGGGATGTGCTGAAAAACTGCTGATTGGCCCCCAAAAGTCACAGCATTACGCGCATGCTTGTTAACATTGTTTGAGCCTGTTGGGCACTTGTAGGGCACTTGTTAGGGCACTTAATTCAGCCTTTTGGCTGCAAAGTTTGATTTTTAATAAACCAATAATAACAATAATAATAATAATAATAATAATAATAATAATAATAATACGTGTATGTCGAAATGCAAGTATTTCGCCACAATTTCACTTTAGATGAATCATGATTTTACATGGTCTCCCTAAACTGCATACAGTTAGACATGTCATGAGAGGGGACCAGTTACTCTATGACTTCATGCCTCCTTTGCGGGCTACCGCTTTGAGTGCACGTAAGGTGGTGTCCAAAGCTGCCTTTACCATGTTTACTGGTTTAGCTGACTGCTGGGCCCTGGAACCATTAAACCCACTCATCAACCATGCCTACCCATCTCATACCCCAACTCCAACAATTCCCTTGATTATAATAAACCCACTTTGATCTCTCTTCAAGGACTCTTGGCGTAAGGTGGTGTCCCAAGCTGCCCTGACCGGCATAGCTACTCCAGCATTCAGCTCCGCCCTGGCCTTCTTTGACGGCTTCCGCTCTGAACGTACTCCAGCCAATCTCATTCAGGTATTGCTCTTACTTCTCACAGCACATATTTACTTTTACAAAAATATTAACTAGACATTCAGTTGTTTTGTGACACCACAAAAACAAGGTCTTCATGTTGCTGATCCTTGAAATTAATCTTATTACGCATGACCTCAAGGTCTCATTACTCAAATATTAAAACCTTTCGGTTTGAACCGAAAATCAATAACAATTATAATAGTAGCAACATTTATATAGCGCATAATACTGGCACTTCTAAGTGCATCAACCTTAAATTACAAAGAAATGAGTCTTGGATAAAGATGTTGGTAGAGTTAGTAGAGGTAGCTTGATGGATATCGGAAGAGAGGTTGTTCCATAGTGATGGTGTGGCTGAGGTGAAAACTTGTTGACCATAGCAAGTATAGGTACATGCTAGTTGATATTGTGAGTTGAATGGCAACGTAAATTGAAGGAATGCATTTGAAGAAATAAGATTCTAAAGCTATGTAGGAGCTTGGCCATTAACTGTCAGGCAAGTGAGCAGAAGAATCTTGTATTTGATGCGTTGAGTATCCGGAAGCCAGTGTAGTGAACGGAAAACTGTGGAGTGATGTGTTCTCGGCGTTTTACTTACGTTTATATCTTATCTAAGTCCAGACTACAAGGAAAGTAAGGGATAATTGAAAGGGAGTGAAGATATGTTTTCACATTCCTCTTAAACTGGAATAGATTGTAAGATGGTGGTATATATAAAGCAAGATACATGTAGAGTTTCAAAGTGCAGAACTGCAAGTGGGAAAGCTAGAAGAATATATTTATGGAGTGTTGCGGTTGAGCAGTCAGGTATACTGGACTCAATTTCTGGTGTTGTCAGAGTGTGGGTTCGGGTCCCGGTCATGGCACTTTGGGTCCTTGTGCAGGCGTAATTGCTTCATCCTTCATTTGTGACTACAAGCCAACGGTCTTTGTGTTGTTTAATGCACGTAAAAGAACCCAGTACACTTATCGTTAAAGAGAAAGAGCTCCTTCTGTGTCTCTGGCATGTTGCTACAGATTGTGCTGCATCACCTTGTTGAAAACCCTTCACAAGGTGCCATATAAATGTTTATTATAACTCAAAACATAGCTCTGTGCTTTGAGACGCCCGTGGGGTGTAATAAGGTGCTATTTATTAGGTGAGAACTGGGTATTGTTACTATTATTATTATTATCCTCACTGATCATTTTCTTAATCTTCTCCTGATACAGGCCCAGCGTGATTACTTCGGTGCCCACACCTATGAGCTTCTGTCTGCCCCAGGCAAATTTGTCCACACCAACTGGACCGGTCACGGAGGGAATGTTTCTTCCAGCACATACAACGCTTAGACTCATTGAAGAAACAAGGGGTATAACTACCTTGTCTCAATGGGAAGTGGGAGGCTACAATCACTGTTGTTATTTTTTCTCTCTCATGTAGATCAAAAGTTGGAAAGTTGTCTCGTAAATAGTTATTGACAGTGCATAGGGAGCGTCAAAGGTCAGGCATGTTCCCGTTGGTACATGCCCTGCAATCCATCGGACCGGCCAGAATGTGGCGCTACACACTGCATCATTGTGGCGAAGTACGCCAGCAATCCTAGTATTTGGAACGTTCCGATGGAGTGTTCTGGTGGGCCAAAGGAACGGTCCATGTTCACGTACTGGAATTCTTATCCAATCCAATTGAAACATTCCTACCAATCCGACCTCTGAGATGCTCCCGTAATTACATTATATAACTCAGTATGGTCATGTCCCTTGCCCCGATGGCATTGACTAACATAACGATTCTGTAAAGGGACCAAGCTAATATGGACACCAACTTCATTTTGATTCCTTAAAAGTTCAGTGTTGGAAAACCAACATGGCTCTCTCAGTGGTTGCTGTGAACAAAAACACCAAACTTGCAATGACATCTCAAAAATCGAAAGGGGGAAGTGCACATTTACTCGAAGACCTCATTGTTAGTGGTTTGGGGCATATTTTTGTATTTACACATACATTTATTTCTTCATTAGTTTGCACATGATATGTTTGTAGTTAACAAAATCCATGTTTTACCTTCAAAAATTATTTGTGATATAAAAGAAAGTTTATGTGTCTACAGTTTTGTAGAAAAGTATCTGTAAAGTGCATTTTTCATGACAAAACTTTCTCTGTATTACTAAGGAAAATGGAATTAACTACAAAAGTCACTAAGCTTTTAAAGGTGTATGACAACTTTGGCCTGTTTTATGGCCTTGCTTATCACAAAAATCTGGGCTGAAGACACCCTATTGTCCTTAGAATCATATGCATTTACAGGTCACCATAAGTGCAGAATTCTGTGGACAGATTTTAAAAAGCTGCTTCCACAAAATATATTGCTTAACAATTTTCTGCTTTGCAAAGTGCAAGTTACCAGTCACAGATGGAGCATCTGACATGGTACTTTAGCTGTTAAACATAATCTGGTTAGCATGAGTTGTTTTGTGCTGAGCTAATTTGTGTGCTGTAAACAGCTCTGTAAAACTGGGTCATGGTCCCAATTTCATAGAACTGCTTTAAAAGAGCAATAAGTACTTAACCACTTTCTGGTAAGCAAAAATGAGCAGGCTGCCAGTAACAGATGGTACTTGTGGAATGGTGTTTTTGCAGGTAACCTTATTCTGATAAGCATATAGTTTGGTTTCTTGTGCTTAACTACTTATTATGCTTGTGTATCTCTTTGGAATTGATCTCTGGTCTTTTATGTGGAAAGTCTTTGTGAGACAAAAAAAACCACTATTTTACAGGTTGAAGATTGTACAAATTTGTGTCACTTCAAAAGTCAATTACTTAATTCAAATTTTGTGAGAAAATTGTATTGATGTGATTTTAGAAGTGATTGGTGCCAAGTTTGGTTTATATCCACTGCAGCTGGAGTGATCTTAAATGTACTTCATGTTGGATTGATTTCATGTTGTAAACAAAATTCTTCTCGTCAAGATATGCTTCCGTAATTGCTCTTCCCCCCCCCCCCCAAAAAAAAAAAAAACTTCTGTGTTGACTTTTATGAAATTGAGCCTTAAGAATAACGCCCTATTTTACCACCATGTGAAAACCACCAACATGGCAAGTCATGGGGAATGGTCAAGCGCACTGGACTCAAGCTCTGGTGTTCTAATCAGCAGAGTGTAGGTTCAAGTCTCAGTCTTGACACTTGTGTACTGTAAGCAAGACACTTATTACCATTATTGTTTCGTCTTCCAGATGAGACGTAAAACCATAGGTCCCCTCCGTCGTGTAATGTACATAAAATAACTCAGTTACACTTATTGCTATTAAGAGTATTGGAAAACCCTTGAAAGATACACAAATCAGGCTCATTACTAATCAACTTCAAAAACCTGTCTTAAAAATGTTTCACTTTGTTCAAGGGCCTTGAGTATGATACGTCCGCTATAAGACTCCGGTGTTATTTTCAACATGGATTAAGCATTTTAAGTATTATCAGTGAGAAGCTGTGAGATAGGTACAAGGATTTACAGCAACCCAGAATTGTAACGATGAATGTTTATGCGTACCATATTCTTTGTTTTGTTAAAAGAGATTTATTATTCCTATTTTTTGTTAGTCAAAGTACATTTGAAAGCAACTATTTTTGTACATCACAGAAAGTATTGATCTGTTTTAAAAGTACTTGTTGTCGAAAAGTTATTATTGTAATCAAATGAGTAGCATATGTCAAGCTTTAAATGTATTGATAGTAAGAAGTGACATTTGAAAGTGGTTGGTTTTTGGGGGGTTTTTCCTAAAGAAAAAATTAAAGCTTAAATGGGTTTGAAATGCTTTTATAGCACTGTGAAATGGTAAAAATTCTGATTTTTCACAGTGAGATAGGAGCAAAATCATTGGAAATTACACTTTTTAAAAATACTAAAAAGTGCTGGGAAAAGGGACATGATTTGTTTGAAGGAGAGCACCCTTGTTGGTATGGAGCTAACATTTTTATCAGTTTGGGGATTATGTTATGAAATATTTGGAGGTGTTTGGCACCCCAAAAATGTATCTTTGTGAGTTATTTAAACTTGCTGAGATCAAACTCCTTCCTTTGCACTGGGCAACAAGATTATGAAAAGCCGTTCATTTTATTAAATGATGCAATCGTAATAAAGTTTTTTTCAGATCAACAAAGTTGTATTTCAAGCCATATTGTACTCTTGGAGGTCTTGATTGGGTGAAAAATAAAATTTATTAGCTTTTGTAATGCTGGCTGTACGAACTAGGTGTTTTTTTTTTTAATCTTTGCAATAGCACTCCACACCAATGATGCTACTTTTACAACAAAAAAAACAGGCAAACATACCCCACACTACTCATGCAATCAACTCATTGGCGTGCAGACTGCAGTAGTACATTTGTAACCTTCTTCAGATTTTCAAGGGACTTTTAAAGACTCATTTGTTTGAATTTTTCTTTTGTAACAATTGCTTTTAGTATATTTTTTCATTGTTTTATGTTTTGTGTTGCGCAAAGAGGCTCCTGCATTATGCACCATATGAATGTCTCGTATTATTATTTTTAAGTGGACGTTGACACGTTGTCTGAGATCCGTTGTTCTGAGCTTCTATTGTTAGCATTAATGTGGAATGCTGTTAATTTCAGCTTCAATGTCAAATTGAGTTTTGTGATAATAATAATAATAATAATAGTGGCCTCTTATAGAGCGCACAGGTCCGTCAGGCATGACGCTCATGGCACAGTACAAGCGAAATATAAATACAAATACAAAAGAGAGTACAATATATCTATACAACATTGACATTATATATTGACTAACTTAGGCAGACTTTAAGTTAAAGATACATGTACAGGGTAATCAGTTCAATGAAACAGAATTACAAAGTGAACAGATAAGTTTTGAGTAATTGTTTGAAAGAACTAGCGGAGGAAGCTTGGCAGAGAAGAAGAGGAAGATTGTTCCAGAGAGATGGGCCTGCGTGGGAAAAGCTGCACTCAGTTTTCAAAATATAGAGTCCTCATAAAAGGGGGGGGGGATTACAAGTCTCTGTATTGAAACACTGGCATTTTACACCCTTGTAATGTGCGATTAGAAACTCATAACTTGCTTCCCCATTTTCATAAGGACTTAGAAAACGGGTGGATCAACAAAAACTCCCCCATGGAGCCCCTATTAAGGTAATCTCCAAGAAAAAAACCTTTCAAATTCCTCTTAACCTCCATGTTTTTTTCTTGGAATGTCTGGTGTGAAGTACCGGTAATGTGCTTGCTGTGCACGCAATTCAGGGCCCTTATTCATACAGCTTTTAAACAGAAAATTCTGCTGAGCAAATTTCTTTGCTAAGCAAGAAATAAGTGACTGTGCCAGTACCAGTCACAGCAATGTAAACTCTATGATGTTTTGGCTGGTATTCTGTTTCTTTTTAGCAAGATTATTCTGTGCTTAGCAAGTTTTTTTAATGCTTTTGAAACGGGGTCCTGGTGGTTATACTCCAACTTGACTGTAAACCCTTCGCCTCGGTGTGACCTTGCCCTAAAGTGGGGGACAGATCTTGAAGTTTAAGTGGGCTAACTTCTAGTTGAGTCCACTCTTTGTCTGGAATCTGTTCAAGAAAGTTTTTCGCATTCAAAGAATATTTGAATTAGGAACATATTCGTCAATCAAAAGTTACTGTCAGCCTTTAATTTTAAATTCCAGTTAAGAGTCACTTGAACACAAACATTATTTTATAGTGTCTTGAAAAATTAAAACACCGCTCAATACATTTTTTTGGAATACTCTCAGTGTAAATAAGATATGCTCTTATCTGTTCTTATGACAAACCACCAACCGAATTACACTTGTAAAAACACACATAATCACACATTCTTTTTTTTTTTGCATCCCTGTGGAGACATATTTTGTTCTTTCCTTTGTCCCTGTATAGTTAAGAACCTCCCATAGACTTTGTACACAAAATTCCTTGTGGAGCAACCCAGTCTTTAGAAATTCCCTATGGAGACCCTTTGTTTTCCCTTTTCTGTTTTGTTCTCGGTCTCCATAAGGTAGTGAATATGAAGGCATCCGCGCAAAGCCGATGTTGTGAAAAAATGTAACACGCACCCCCCCCCCCCCCGACATGCCTGTGTCGTCCCCGCGCCACAGACATATTTTTATAACACCTGTGGGGAGTCCCCGCCCGCTTATTTTTTTTTATACCGCAGCGAGGGATTTTGTACTATAATACTGCCTTGAGATGAGACTACAAACATTACATTTAGGTTAGGGTTAGGGTTAGGGGGGTTAGGGTTAGGGTTACGGGTACGGTTAGGGTTAGGGTTAGGGTTAGGGTTGGGGTTAGTAATGTAATGTTTGTAGTCTCATTTCAAGGCAGTATTATAGTACAAAACCCCTCACTGCGGTGTAAAAAAAAATACGCTCCCGCCCACAGACAGAGGTTTCGCAAGGCTACGAATATTACGAAAGTGCGCCCTCTGGCTTTGCGCGGAAGTAATTTTGCACAACAAACGACAATGCATCTTGAAGCATGTGAACCTTAGGTAAACGTGTAATATGAATCCTACGGGATCCAATCCTACTATACCTACAGCAGAGCGTCCACCAGACAAACTCTAACTTTAATCATATTTTGAAGGAATTTTCTCTTACAATTGCCACAATGAGTATTCCTCCGAATCGCCATCCGTGTTGTTTGGGGCACACCACTCTATACTGGAACAGAACTGGCGAACGGAGGGGCCCCCGCTGCCCGATGTGTCTTGCCCTGCCGTTGCGAGACGCCTGCATAGCGTCCGATCGACCCACCCAAGTGGCTGGGTTCGTGAAGCTCTTGAGCAGCGTGACTCGGCGTCAGCACGGCGAGAAACTGGACCCAGAAGCGATGGCTTTGGCCCTTGGTAGGGACAAGGACTGGAGAGTTAGGCAGGTAGAAATCATGAGGGCGATACAGAGAGCACTGACGGTTGCAAAGTTTGACCAGAAAGTACGTATACTATAAAATCCATCATCATAAATCATACATAGCCTATTTAGTATTTAGTATTAAATAGTATTTTTACTTGATTTGATTTTGAATTATGTATTAATTATGTAACTTAAATTTCTTGATTTCGATTTTGGTGTGTACGAACTTCGCTGTAGTGTAGGGAATGACTATTATTAATGGGGTCCGTTTTGCTATCTCTACGCTCAAGTGGAATGAACCTGATAAAGTGATAGTGATGGATGTCGGACACTTCGTACCTTTGCCACTTCGTACCCTGGACACTTCGTACCTTTGGGACACTTCGTACCGTAACCAAATTGGTCACTTCGTACCGGGGACGGGGTACGAAGTGACCATCAGCTGAGTCACTTCGTACCTTCAGCCGAGTCACTTCGTACCTTCAGTAAAATTTGTAATTCCTTAATAATGATATAATTTTCGTTGAGATACAAAATAATACTTAATGAATTGTCATTTTGTTTAATTATTTGAATGTCCTTTTTAATGTGAAATGTGATTACTTACATTATCTAACTAAAAATATCTTTAAAATACCTTTATTTTGTCCGTATTTTGTATATTTTTGTTCTTATGTACCATTATCTCGGAACGCAATATTTTCTACCCCATACCTTTATTTTGTCCGTATTTTGTAATTTTTGTGTTTGTATGTATCATTATCTCGGCACGTAAATTTGATATGGAATACTTTCCAGCTTTTTATAGCTTTTTATGAAATTGATTTAAAAGTGTACTGGTTGTTTTTGTATTTAATTTGGTTCATTTGGTGAAATGTGAATACTTTTATTTAAAATACATTTGTTTTGTTCGTATTTTGATGGAGGGTTACGATTGGGACCTTCTATTCTGGAGGGTGGAGGGTTTACAATTATCGCAACTTGGTCACTCTTTGGTTGTTTTTTGTCACTTAATAGGCCAACTTAAAACAACTTGTGAAAGTTTCAGCTGAATACAGCTCTAGGCATTACTTGTTGAGAAAAACAGCAAAAACTGTCACAGTATTTTCAAACCCATCCACATTTAGCGATGTGGCACAGGTACCAACAGCAGATCAGCAGTAATGTAGGCCCTGTATAATAATTTTTGAGTGGAGAAAAGTGCCATTGGGAATTCGGATCCGGTCAATAAAAGGAGGATTAAAAACAGAATAAGATTGAAGTTATAATACTTTGTTTCCAATTGTTTGTCACAGATTACGTTCTGTCAAATCATCAGTACAAGAGGTAACACTGGACCAATAACGGTAAACGTAAGTACTCGGATGTTCTTCATAAATTGATGATTTTGGCACCAAAATCTGGAACAAGCCCCTTGATCATATCGTTGAGACACCAGAGCCCAATTTTATGGCTGTTGGATTCTGATTATGGTAGTGTGCCTGATCCCAAGCATGCCAAGTGAAGCATGATCAGTTTACGACAGTCCTCAGTCAAACACTGTTCAGTAACTCAACACAAACTGTTGGACTCAAACCTGATTTATGGTTGTTTGCCTGAACCCATGTAAAGCATGATCAGTTCACTAGTGCAGACCTCAGTCCAACACCATTTACTACCTTAACAACCAAATTGTTGCGCTGTGATTATGGTACATGCCTGATCCCATGTAAACATATTTATAAAGCAAATTTATCAGTTTACTAGTGCAGTCATCAGTCCAGCACCAACAGTATTAAACAAAAAATACCATTGGACTTTCAAGGGTTTGGGTCCATGAGGTCTTCGTGACCTTGCATCACTCCCTTCAGTGGTTGCCTACCCCCTTGGTACTTAGTAAATGGTAGTGTCATCGTACTGCAGCCATTGGGCTAAACTTGGATATTGTGAAAAAGTGGCATCAACAGTCAGAAAAAAAGAAAAGAGTAAAAATGCATTTTTCACAGTGTGCAGAAGCAAGGAGAAGAATTTAACATCCCAAATTTACATCTTCCAGATAGATTTCTTGTTCTTTAGATTAATAACTTAGACTGGATTGCATTTTCAGTAGACCCCTTGCATTGGCCACCATCGTCGAGGTCAAACAATGGAAACGTGCATCCGTGTATGCACCATGCACAACTCTCAGCGAGGGCGCTGTTTGGGTCTTGTGACATCACATGCAAGGTGTCTATAGATCTACAAGCTTTAATGTAATGTTTCATTGTGACAGAGGTCTGTTTCTTGTTGACTCTGCTTCATTTCCAGCATGAAATGGAATGGCGACAGTTATCCAACCTTCTTATGGATGCAGGCATCTTAGAGGTATCGACTCTTCTCCTCAAGATCCGCATACCAAACCTTACAGATGAGGTAATGTTTTGTTAGAGTGGTCCAAGAAAAACCTGGCATTTTGAATTACTGTACATGTATGTTGCAGGGCTTGAAAGAGGGACCAGCTAAGCTTGTCCTCTTTCAGGCCTTCAGCATCCCTAATTAAAATCTTTGCTAGTATTTTTTTTGGTAGGCCTACTCTTCGGTACCTTACATTTACAAGATCATCATGCCTTAATATCTGTAGGCCCCCCTATACTTTTGTTGTATAGTTTTATACCTGTATCAATGCACTGTTTGTTATTTATGTAGCTTTAAGTTTTGTAAAGTGCTTGGATCTTTGTGGGGGCGCTATAAAAATGCCTGTATGTATTTATGTAGTATGCTGCAAATATTTACCGACGTGATTATTTGTTTTCTTGTTTGCTTGTTTTTCAGACTGATGTCTATGGTGACCCATGGGAGTCTATATATTTCTATACGCTTGAGACCATGGCTAACATCTTGCTGACTAGCCACTGGGAGAACCCCAGAGCCAGGTCATTCACCATCAAGGCAATAGCAACTGATTACATCTATGCTGTCATGGCCTTCGTTGAGGGTAAGAAAATAACACTCCACTCGCCCGGTACTTCGTCTATGTCGAGTGGTGTCCTCGGCCAATGATGTACGAGAGAAGTGTCCCCAGATCTCCCTGTCCATCATGCATAGATATTTCATCTGTTATCACAATGCCAGTGTCCCTGCGTAGTATGTCCACATAGCCCAGGTAACCTCCACCTCTTTCGGCTTGACCTTGCTTGGGCTCGACCTTGCTTGGGCTCCCAAAACACAAACTTGCTGGCTGGAAGTTCAGGGTGACGATAGCTTTGCCTATAGCTAACTTGACTCTTAAGTGCAGTTTTTTGCACTAAACTTTAGGGAACTCAAGGTAAAGATCTGAATTGGTACAATATTTTACAATATTTGGCGTTAAGGCCGTATCCAAATTGGTGAATAAGGCTATGGCTTTGACTGTTGCTAAGGGTGTTGCTAATGACGACCTATGCTTTGACGCATGATGATGCGACAATTCAGCCGTAGCCATAGCCATAGCCGTCAATTCCAACAAGGCCTTACATTCTGATGTAACCTTTCCCAGGGTTATACGAGTCAGTTTGGGAATTAAATACAGTGCAAAAAAAAACATATTAGATAGTTCATTTCCACTCATGTCATATGATAATTGATACATTCAGTTACGCTGAAGTTGACTAAAGAACGATGGAGAGCAGATCGTGTGCATTTTCCCTGAGCACTGGTCCGCTGGCCAAATGCAAATTAAAACACCTGAGGACCTGTCAAAGTTTGCTTCAAGTGGTCCAGCTGGCTAGTTCAGTTTTCAGCGTTCAGTTAGTAGAGCATCCCAATTTGATATGAAATATTATGGACTAGTGAAAAAGGTAACAAACACTAGTAAAACAGCAAGGTAATTGGTCCTGCTGGATAGTCACTGAAGAAGTTAAGGGCAAACCTTGTAAAGAAAAGTTGTAGATCTCCTTTCTGATGTCCTTCTCTGTGTCTTCACTCTGTACAGAGACCAAGTACTTTATGGTGACGGTGATGGCCATCTACAACTTCTGCCACATCTTCACGGACTTCCCCGCCGTGGGCATCAAGCTGGACAGTGCGGGCATCATGACCAAACTCGGCTACTTCCTCCACAAGGACAACTCCGTGCGCATCATGAACAAGTGGATGCAAGAAGGACTGTTTGCCTACGAGCTGGATCAGCTGATGGAGAACCCAGCCGGGCTGCTCCCGCTGACCACCACCCCCAACCCGGACGTCAAAAATCTACCGGACTGCACCGATGAGGAGCTCAGAGAGATTAGTATTCAATTTGCAAGTACCTTGCAACAGACCAGTCTACAAAGTTTAGGGTTTGTAAGTAGCAATCAACGAATTTTATTAATTTAGTAGATGGAATGATTGCATTGGGGGGGGGGGGGGGGGTTAAGAATGTTAAGTTTAGGTTTTTTCCCCAAACACTGATGTGTGATAATCATTATATACTCAATGTATACTCCAGAGTTCTGCAGGAAAAAAAATCCACAGGCATGCTACTTGGGTGAGATTGATCCCACATTGTAGAACATTATCTGCTCTAGAACGCAGGTTTGTGGGTTCGCATCCCACCTGAGTAGTATACATGCAGATTTGTTTCTTCAGAACTCTAGGGGGGGGGGGGTAATGCAACTGCTTATCACACATTTGTGTATGTTGAAAAACCTAATTTTTTTAAATCACACAGTTGTTTAATACTGCTAATCAGATGCTTGAACAGAACAAATGAACATTTGAGACTTATATATCTTCCTGGTGAAAAAGATCTGGGCCCAGTTTCATAGAGATGCTTAAGCACAAAAAGTACCTTGAAGCATAAAACAATTCTGCTTACCAGGCAAAGGTTACCAGCCAAAAAACCATGTTGTATTTACCATTTGTGACTGGTTTCCTGCTAATTGGTGCTTAGCATAAACTGCTTGAACAGTATTTTATCCTTAAAGGTAGGGTAAAAGATTGGTTTTTATCAACGTAATGCTTATTTGTTGGCAAAGTTATAGATAAAGATACACTAAAAGTCGCATGTGAAAGTGTCAGCTAAATATGCAGCGTCTACATGTAGAAAACAGCTAAAAAACTGTCACAGTGTTTTCACCAGACCGTCAAATCCATCCATGTTTAGCAGAGGTGAGAGCTGGTACCAACCACATCCCTGGCCGCAGCATTCAGCATGTTCAGGAACAGACACCAACCCATAAAATTCTGAGAAACAACTCATGCATGAATCTTTTCTCAGATTCTAATTTTGGTTTTGGGGGTGAAAATTTATCCAAACCATACTTGAAGGGAATCCTTTCTCAAAATAATTTGAAATTCTATCAACAACCGCAGTGCTTCTTAATACAAAAGTAAGTTTTTATGGTCATTCATTTTTGGAGTACTTACGTACCAATCTATGACCGTACCCTTAAGCATCTCTGTGAACTAGGCCCTGCTCTTTTCTTCAGATATGCCCTTTGATCTGCTTTTCTGGTGTTGAGGATACCGTCCTCAGAGTGTCCTTAAAGCCATACTTGCAGGGGTTATTCGGGTCCTACTTTCAGACTTCAGACCTTTTTCTGGCAGCAGTGACTCTCACCACTGAAGCACGCACGTGTTTTACACCCAATGGTTCATTTACTAGGAACCTTCCTCACTCTAACGAAATCCAACACTGTATGGCAACAACACCCAAACTGTTGGACTCAAAACTTACATGTGTGATGTTATGTTTCTGGGCTCACTCTTAACTGTTTCATTGCCAAGGTCATACATGTACATTACGATCTATTTTATGTATTCCGAAAGTGCCATCATCGTACATGTACGATCTTTTTTACGTACTCAGAAAGTGTCGTCAATCGTATATGTATGACCCAAAATGCACATGTTATCACGAGAGGCCCGAGGGCATTATCACTCAACAAGTACTATTGACTTTGGGATGTACTAAGGCAACACAAAACGGCAAGATACATTTTGTTTGGTGAAAATGACTTATTTATTTTTTCTAACACAGGATATCCAAAAAAGCTTAAAAAGCTGGAAGTTTTAGCTTTAAAATGCAAAAAAAAGGCGGGCACTAAAAGAGATAACACTAGCCCTGCACACATTGCCTAGTAAAATCTGCCATGGGCTAGTAAACACCACATCTCAACTTTGGTCTACTAAAAACTTTGAAACCTACTTGTTAAAAACATTTTGTTTTTAAAAGTATTTTTGAGTAGGTAATATAACTTCATTTGACCAATACACTGGTTTTGATCATTAGAATTTAAAACATCTGAAAATTTTATGTTGAATGTTAAATGCAATACATGTCTTGGCAACTACAACTTCCTGGGGACAATTAAAATGCACAGTTTACTAGCCCAGTTGGCTACTTTGCAAAAAGCGTAAGTACTTTGGCCTATACTTTCAAATCTGAAACCTGTAAATAATAATTTACAAAAATTATGATGATCTTGTTTTTAACATTCAACTTGCTTTGTAATCAACCCACCAATTAGTCGAGTAGTATTTGTAATATTTTGTTTTATGCAATTGTTTTCCGACATTAATTGTAACATTTTTATCTTGATGCAGTTGTCAAAAGATAAACAGGTGCGATCCTACGTTACAAAAGATCCACTTGCAGGAAGGGTGAGTTGTAAGAGATTTACTGTATGTTTATACTGAAGTGGAATTCAAACAGACAGAGCTATTTTTTGCATAAAAAAAAAAAAAAAAGGTAGTTAGAAATGACAATGATTCATGTTTTCTATCAGGCTGTCAGTCGATGGCTGCGTATGCCCATCCTGTCTACAGAAAATTGTTATATGCTACAAGCGTGTCTGAAAGTTTTATCCGAGATGGTCCATGTCAACGGCTTTGCCTGGAAACTTCTCGATGACTATGGCTTTATGGGTCTTTTGGAAAAAGGAGGTAAGTTGATCAATGAGGAAATAAAAGAGTGGCGGCGAGGTTTCAAAGGGCCATTTATATTTGACAGGGTCGTGAGCCGTGTGATAAAAAGAAATTGAGCCGAAGGCAAGGTCCTTCATCGCACAACCATTACCCTGTAAGGATTTTAAATTTGTAAAAATGCGTTGAATTTCTGTCCATGTTGAGTGCTAAGTAGCGACCTACCAGCTTAATAAATTGGCCTGTGAAATTTGCACGCAAACCGCAATCTTATGATAAACCCCCTCTTTGGACTCAATTTTCTAAGGTCATGTTTAAACACTCCTCACCATATTTATATATGGCACGTTTAAAATTTGGCAAAGAAAATCTCCTCTTGACCAATCAGAGTTATCCCATAAACTGTGTTTATGAATGATAGATAAACTATGTTTTGTAACCTATACCAGCCTTCAATTTGATCTCATGTGGTGATTGCATAGCACACACCTGTTCACAGTGAGTTCTATGCACAGCTGTGCCACCGTACACAACCTGTGGAGTTGAATGGTTTCAAACGGTTGGTCAACTGGCTGGAAAATGTCACCAAGTGCAGGAGGATGCAACGACAAATTGTTTGCTTTCATCTTACTTTCTTCTTTCTCGTCTCTCTATGATGATGCAGCTTTCTACCCCAGTAAAGACGTCATATGGCATTACTTAGAAGTAGCTACAAGAATAGGAATGCACCGCGGCCTTTTGCTAAAGAGAATTGTAGAAAATCCTGTGAGTTTGTCTTTTGTTTGGCTATCATCAATTTTCTCTTACCGAGGAAAAGAAAGAAAAGAATTCTAATAACAGATCTGGAATTACATGGAGGCTACAGACAGGGATGCCAGTTTTCCGGCTATTGCCGGAATTCCGGCTTTTAAAAATTTTCCCCAAATTTTTCCGGCGCTCCGTATTTCATCTGGCCGGAAATTATTATTTTTTTATTGAAAACAGATTTCTGGCGCTTGTTGGAGCGACTCGTGTTTAATGATATGTTTTGAAAGCGCCCTCAAGCGTTCGTACATGTATTGTAAATGCCGGAAGTATCGAGCGAAGACTATACTTTTCTGTCGAATGTGTGCGTGGTGCCGTATGGTATGTATCGATGTATTTTGTGTGTACATCCATACACGATCTTTGGAGCGTACGTGAAATCGCTCTGAGAATTTTGTTTCGTGGAAGATTGGCGTTACCATTGAGACATACCGACTGAGTTTTTGGCGTTACCATTGAGTCATTCTGGATGTTGAAAAGTTCAGGCATGCAACTCTTTCCGCATTTCCGCGTTTTAAAAAAAATGATCAGCGCTAAAAAAAAAAAAAATCATAATTTTATTTTTATTTATTTGTTTTTAATGGTAGGCCTATGTAAATGTCAAGTTATAAGACTGTTTTTTTCTTTTTCTTTTAACCATTATGAGATAAACCATGAAATCAGTGTACAAACACAATCGACAGGGCGGATCCAGGCATTTTTGCAGGGCGGGGGGGTCAGAATTTTCTTTTTCTTTATGTTTTATAAAAAAAAATCGCTGTTATGTTTTTTTATTGTTTTTGGGTCTGAGCGGGGGGGGGGGGGGGGGGGAGGGGGGGCGGTGACCCCCTTTCCTTCGCAGCAAAATTTTTTCAGGCTCTGAAGGGAAGAGTCACTGGCATCCCTGTACAGAGACTATGGCCTCTGTTGCTTAACGGTAAGCAAATTTTTGTGCTATAGTATAGCAGAAAAATTTGCGTAAGCATATTTCACAGGTTGGCAAGAAAATTAGGCGGCCATCTTGCGTGTCACCATGATTGATTTGCATTTTTACGTCATTCATGCAGTAAGCATGCCTTTTTCGTGTGCTTACAGTTAGCGCTATGAAATGGAAATCACACAGTAAGCACAAAATTGGCCGTTAAGCAGCTCTATGAAATTGAGCCCTGGTTCTGGCCTTGATGCACCTTAAAAAGTTTCCCAAAGACTTTAAGATTTTCCAGTGGAAATGTCCTTTGCAAAATATTAATGGTTTTGCTCTCTCAAAGATGAAATTCCAGAGCTGTCGTGATGGACTGAACTCTCATTTTGGTGATATTGGGGGTCTCTAATATTTAGTTTTCTTAATATACCTTTTAAAACAAATTTTAAGAAAACTATGATGGACAGATGGAGCATAACTTGAACTAATTCTTGAGGTTTTTAAAGGAAATCACATCTTTGTTTTGTTTTTTTCCCAAAGAATTAGTTACTTTCTATACCATGTATACTCAATAAGCACAACAAACAAATAGTGTGTACTTATTTCATACATATTTAAGTAAGAAATTGTTGTTCATTACAGACTTATCTTAAAAGCAGAAATCCGTTTTAAGAAATGGTAATTTCGGGAGGGGGTGGGGTTTCAAATCCTATTTCCCAACTTTTATAGTATTTCAGAGAGAAATAGTTTATTTCTCTAGAGGACTTGTTATTGGTGTGAATTATTTTTATTGTTATTTTTTATTTTAATTTATATATATATATATATATATTATTATTATTTTTTTTTTTTTTTTTTTTGGGGGGGGGTTCATTGTAGTTACCAATGTGTACCTTGTTTTTATTCATCAAGTAATAAACCACAAGGGAAACGGACTGGGTAAATTTTTAATTAATTTGGGTTTGAATAAAGAAAGATTGACTGGAGCGGGACTTGAACCAATGACCTCCGGACTAACGCACCGGCGCTCTACCAACTGAGCTATCCAGCCCTATGTTGGCGTTCTCCCTATTAGTCAATATCTTTGTTCTGGGTTTTTTATTCATGCGTACTTACACATTATCTCAAACCAGTTACAAAGTTAGTCAATGGTCAATAATCACTAGCCAATAACCATTAATCAATAATCCATAACTCTATACTCTTAAATATGTCTTTTCATTTGCAGTTAGTCATGCGGTCAGCTGGGATCCACATGTACAGCCTTGAGCCCAATTGTCATGTCTATTCCATAGCTCTATTAACACTGGCCGTGGATAATCCTGGGGTGGAGTACGTTATCAAATACTTCGGCCCGAGACATTTCTACTACTACTCTGATTATTTTTTCAATAAGGTAAGTCTAGTTTCAAACGGTCACTTTAAAGGTAGGGTCATAGATTGGTAAATACTCCAAAAATGAATGGCCACGAAAACTTACTTGGTGAGAAGCACTGCAGCTGCTGATAGTATAAACTAATTTGAGAAAGGATTCCCTTCGAAGAAATATGGTTTGGAAAAAAATTTTCCTGAAACATTTGAATCTGAGATACGATTCAAGTCATTGAAAAGGTCAAAGATGCAACACCTGATTTTTTGATGAGAGACCTAGCAATTCATAAATTCTTTGGTGACTGACAGAAGTTTGACAGAAGATGCTGTTTCAAAAACGAAAAAAACATAAACTGATTTTGCTAAAACCACGTACAATGCACACAAAATACTTGTAACAAGCAAAATGTTTGTAAAATATGTATGTACATAGCTGCTGCCACAGAGAGATAATGTCTAGTTCTGACATTACTTTATTTCTTTCTTTTAACTGTCAATGAACGATGAAGGATTTCTTACGTCCAGCATCTCAAAAGAAAGTTTATAATTTCTTCATCTGAAGGAAAATACCCATTTTTCCGCATTAATTTTGCCCAAATGTGGTCCTCTTGCTTTTAAAAGTAAAAGAAACACCTTATTTTTCAGGCAAACAACTGTCCAGCTGATTTCCTCTTTTAAATAATAAAATAGTGCAATAGAAAACTGGAAAACGTTGTATAAAGTTTTCAGTGCTGGCCATTTTTTTGCGATCAAGTTGCGTGTTGGAGTTCTGAAGTTTGATGCTTGACAACATTTCTTTATTTTTATGTCTTTTCCTGCAGACACCAATCATAGGAATCAAAGTGTCTGAACTACAAAACGGATGCCGACGCTTAGGCAAGAAGTAAGTAATTTTCAAAATTATCAAGAAAGATACAGTAAAAGTTACCCATGAAAGTTTCTGTTGAATACAGTGTCTAGTTGTTGAGTAGGTTGTCATGGCGGAGCGGTTTAGAGCATCAAATTCAAGTTCTGGTGGTTAATTCATCATTGGGGTGTGGGTTCGAATCCTGGTCATGACACTTGTGTCCTTGAGCAAGATGCTTTACTATAATTGCTTCTCTTCACCCATGGGTATAAATGGGTACCTGCGAGGGTAGAGGATGACTTTGTGTTTGAAAAAGCCTTCGGAGTGCCACGGCAGCCCAGGGCTGTATACTCCCCAGGTAGCTGAGAAAGATTAAAAGGAATGTTATTGGCCCAATGACCAGGGCTCTAATGTAAAGCGCATTGATATGCTGCTGTAAAGTGCGTTATATAAGAACTAGTTATTATTATTGTTATTAACATAGCAAAAATTGTCACTTTATTGTCATCAAGAACCTCAAATCCACCCATGGATGGATTGTGCTTGCACTGTGCTTGTTCACATAGCCCGAACATCTGACGTCACACTTCGAGGCTCATGAATAACGCCAGATGCCTGCCAGACCGGATGTTGGCAAACATACCTTTGACCTAGCCTTCATTTTACACGGACACTCGCAGAAGAAAACAATGCTACGTGATGTATCCAATGAAATTATTGGGCCTTAAGACCAGTACCTGTCTTTATCCTTGCGGATAAAGACAGGGAACCAGTCTTCCAACTGCATCTCTGGCCATCTTAAGGGGAACCTTTCAGACGAGCAACACAACATTTTTCAAAAAGTCACCTACAGGCGACCTTTGGAGATTCACATTCTTTTTACATTTGTTGATTCCTTATTAACGAGGGCTCTTCAGACGAAATAATTTTGCAGGATGTTTACTACCGTTACCATCTTTATAACAAGAAGGATAACAATTTCACAATTTCTTTTGACGGTCATTACCAAAGTAAATGTATTACCCTACCTTTATAAGTAAGAAGCACTTTGAGATGCCCGTAGGTAAAGCCCTAACTGATTGTTATTGTTCTAACACCATCAATACTTTTCCGTTCTCAGAATGTACGATAAAGCAGATAAAGAATTCAGTAAAACACGTCATCTCATTCTGGATGCCAGTAAAGCCAGCGAGCTCAAGGAAAAGGGGAATAAATGTTACAAGAGCGGAAAATGTCAGGAAGCTATAACGTTTTACACTCAGGGTCTCGGTGTCTGTCCACCGACGAAACCAGACAAGAAAGGTCAAAAGAGGGAGCCAAGCAGTCCACCATTATGGTAAGTTGTTTGCACTTCAAGCTCTTGGTCAGACCAGCTAGAAATCTTCGTTCCACCAACAAATTTTGTTTAACAACTCCTTTAGTTATTAAAACTGAGTCATTCCAATCATACTAGATAGTTATTTTTTCTAGTTGGTTTCGTGACCCATAAATCTCTTTTGTTACCCTTCATTTTCTAAAACTTACTCACATGGTTCCTGCTCTTTCAAATTTGTTAAAGTTCAGTTATAGTACAACTTACCAGATAGTTATTAGTTCTAATTTCAAATGTCTTATGACACCCCAGTTAAGTTAACTAAGTTCTGTGGTTTCTACTCTTTCCAATCTGCTGGAAGTTATGGAACAACTTACTAGATGTTTTCAAACAGGCCAAAACACCAGAACGATCTAAAACGTGGGTCAAATTCATTTTGTTCATTTTGTATAGTAGCAGTTAATATGCACAAGCGCGGTCTTATAAATACAATGTATACGTATGTACATGTACATACACGTGCGTTGTGCATGCAATATGACGACATGTGTTTCTATGTTTAGTGCGCTGCGTCTAAGACGAGGTTTGGATAATACGAGGAAAATGGGCCAGTCTGGCGGACCTCGTATTAACCAGAGTCGACTGTATACTGCAATGCATTTTGGGAAACCAAGTACAGTTAAAGATTAAATCAGGCTGCCAAGATGGATGCCATGCTGTAGTTTACATGTAGCTATGCCAGGTTTTATAGGTCTGCTTTTGGACGGCATTGCTTCAAAATTAGCGCGCCAGGGCCGTTGTCGGTGTTGCTTGGACACTGATTTCACCCAGAATCCTTTGCGTGCCGATCATGCACATTGTGACATGCATATGGGCTGTTGTTGAATTCAGTGTTGTTGGAAACCGCAAAGCTACTCAAAGGCTTGCCAGACATCAGGGCACCGCCTGATACAAGAAACATGTTGCCTTAGGTTTGGATGGGAGTGGGCTGTGTTGACAGCTGGGTGAAGCCATGTAGCAGATTTTGTTTACGCTGGTTATGGTAAAGATATTGTTTTGGGTGGTTTTTTTTCTTTCTACCCCTCATTAGGTCTCCCCTCCCAGCGACGCTGCTTAGTAACCGTGCACAATGTTATTTAAATCTTGGCGATTATGAGAAAGCTGTTGAAGATTGTGATGAGGCGATCGCAAGATGCTTAGGAGGTAAGTGGACTTCATCTTAAAGAAAGCTGCAATCTTGATTCCTAGTCCCAACTTCACAAAGAGCTAAGATTTCATACTAAGGTGCCCTGGTCATCAGTGAATTCATTTCAAATGCGATCAAAAATGTGATGTCCTAACCACAACTCAATGGACCTTATATGCAGTGACATTATTACCCCCACCATCTTAGAGGTAAAGACATCATTACGCCACCATCTTAGAGGTAAAACGAAGAAACAAGAGAAAACCCACTTTATTTATGAGTAGTGCACAGGATGGGCTAATGAGCAACCTTCTTTTAACCTCTAGCCGAGGGTGCCCTACTCAAATGATGTCATATGCTTATAGGGTATATTTTGTGTGGTGAAAACTTCAAGATGTATCTTACTTCATGTACTTCACTTACTTCATGTACATGGAACTGTATGATTATCCTTGCATTAAATTTGTATTGTTTTTTTAGCCTTAAATTTAGGAAACAATTTTCCCTATATTTGCCCTCCTCGATGTTCCCTTCCCCCTGAATGGCCAGTCAGGACAAGGAGGTCTCAAAAGAAGTAAAAGGACTGGTCAAAGTTTGTGATAACCACACTCAAGCCCCCAAAATCCACAGGATACTGGACTGGTGTTCGAACACACAACCCATGTAATCTAGAGCAGATGTATTAACCATAGACCACTTAAGAGCTTGCCCAGTGACTAAAGGCCAGTTCGAATCATGTCATTAGCAGCAGGTGCCTCAACAATATTACAGATGGACTGCTTGCATCTAGGATAAAAAGGGATACTATGAAAATGAATGACAGCACCCTCTGTCTCTTTTTGTATGGGGAGGCCAATCCAAAAAAGGTTGGCATGTACACAAGTCATCCATCGTGAAGTGGGTAAACCCCCGTTTGTTTTACACTTGATACAGTTTTTCTGTGACAAATGGAACACCAAGGGTTATCTCGCTTAACTCTGCTCCCAAAGTAATTGCCAGGGTTAGCTAGTCAAGTGTGAAAAGGTCAACCAAAATTTGCCCTGGAAAATTTGTCTTGTGTGAACGGGGCTTAAGGATACAACCAAAGTCAAACTCACTGTCGTCGATGCCATCAATTAAATTGAATTGTTATCAAATTTGTTTATTTGGCCACAGAAGGTAATTGTCACACTGTTCCATTTTAACTGAAAGTACCCCCGTTCAAACTTTCCCCACCCCCCCCCTCCACCCCAACCTTATAAAGGTCAGTCCAGGCCAAGAACTACTAAGTAGGAAAAGCACTTCAGAACTCATGCTCTGTGTGTTGATTTCTGTCTTGTAGCCACAGACGAAGACGACCCTGACTATCCAGACACTGTGCGTTATAAAGCCATCTTCCGTCGCTCCAAGGCTCTGTTTGAGTTGGGGCAGTACTTCCGCTCGCTCCAGGATATTGCAGAATGTCAACGCAATCAACCCTCTGAGACGTTTAAGGCTCATCTTGATAAGGTGAGCAAGTGTGGAACTCTGTATTACTATCAGCCATTTTGTTCACAAAACGGATAACACCTAAATGATTACACATTTAGAGACCACAGGAACCTAAAGTGCCTGGTACCAAAATGCCCACAGCTGCCACGAGTGGCTGCAAGATTTGACCCAATTCCACTGGACCAAGAAGGTCAAAGTAAGGTTTCAACTTTGCCACAAGTGCACAAACTGTACGCTTTGTTGGAGGCAGGCCGGGGTGGTGGGGGTGGCGTTAAAATACAATGTACGTTTAGTTGTTTTTATTTTATGGGCCAAGCTTTTGCACCCATGAACAATTTCCAATGAATACCAGTCTTTGCCCGTCTGGAGTTTGCAATGCAAAAGCTTGCCCCCCTATCCATGTGTCACAGCAGCACTGCGATTAGTCTGAGGAATTCCTATTGAGCATTCACTTGTGACTGAACAAGGCATTGCAACCAAACGGCTTATTGAACAAAGTCATAATATGCCGTGGGTGATATCTGCCATTTCTGTTCGCTATGGTTTGTAATAGTGAAGGGACACCCTTGTTTATTTCTTTTGACTTACCCCACGTCAGATCCTTGCCACTTGATTGGTGGAACGCACGTCACGTGGCATCCTTTATTTTGCCATGTATACTGCTGCGACGCTCCAAAATTTAAGATAGGAGTCCTATATTGACCCAAATTTGTATTAAAATGCTCAACTTAATACCCCTTGTAATTTTTTCAATTTGTAACTGAAATGTTCAAGTTCAATTTTATGTTTCAATTGAAGCTGGCACCCTTTCGGCCTACTGATGCCATTTCTTATCATTTGACCTATGCATTTGTTGTTTTTTAAATATGCATTATTCCAGAAAAAATAATATCTTAACTTGTCCATAAAAGTGTCAATATTTCATAAAATATAACTAATATCCTGGGTAAAGTTGAATGAAAAGCGACCAAAATTGTAACCTGTAAGGCTGAAGATACCTGTGTAGAGAATGTGTCCATTTTATATATGGGAGGAGAACCCAAAATATGAGAAAAACCCAAGCAAACAGGTGGGGACTGAAAATTCAATCCACATGCAAGGCTTCAGTGCAAAAGTAGAACCGGGTTCAACAACGGTTCCAGGCAGTGACTCCATATATAACTTAAGTTCCTCCCATTTCTTTGTTGATGACAGGTGATGATGCGTTTCAGGGTTCTTATGGGACCAGACCCGATGCCGCGATGCGATGAGTGCTGGCATTACAATGGAGTCAGAGTCAAACGCTGCGCCCACTGTATGGCCACGTATTGCTCCAAAAAATGCCAAGAAACTGCATGGGTTAAACGCCACAAGGTGAGGAAGTTTATCGGGCCCAGGTATTTTTATTTAAAATTGGAGGTCAGTTTGTTTTTCACCATACCCTACAAAAACAGTTGTCGTCCTGAAATTTTTTTGGAGATTTTATAGTTTATCAGGCTATTTCTTAAGGACACTACTTGTATCTGGGGATGCTGAAAAGTTGTGGCTACAATTGATAACTTGGCGACCAGAACTCAAGTCTGGAATGCACTAGACAGCTTGGCCATGACACTCTGATTAGAATGCGACATGTACATGTAGGACATGAGGGATATTGCTGTCTCTGTCAGTTCATCAGGCCTGATTCAATTTATCAACTGGCAGAGTTTGAACCACTCCGGGTTGGTATTCCAAAATATTTTCCGTACCTGTGCACACTGCATAATGGATCGTCTGGGTAGACGTTCACATCAGTCGTTGGGTGGTTGTTCATGTCACCCACCCGACTGACTGCAAAAAATTAATGGCACTTTGGAGTTGTTCCAGGCAGACAAAAAAACATTTGTTATAACCCAGTTTGTAAAATTTTGTGAATATACTTATCATCCGACATGGTTAAGCTTAAGTTTTCCTACCTTGTCAAGATGAGGAAGACGAGGCATGTCATTTTTAAAGACTGCTTGTGATGATTCTAATCTTCTTGTTATTTTTATCCTGTGCTAGATTAACTGCCAGGAGTATCAAGCTGAGATGGCAGCCAAGAAGGAAGGGACTAGTGGCAAGACTCAAGATCTAGACTAAGGACTTCTAAATGTACCTCACTCCTGGTTTCATTTAGTACAGTTAATGAATAGAAGCATTTTGGGCCATTGAGAAAATGATACTGAGCCATCGTATAACACAGGTCATGTACCATTTCAAAGGGCCACCATTTTGTAAGTTGTAACTCAGAGACATCTGTATGTAATTTAAGTTGAGTGATTTGTGAGCATGAATGGGCAGTGTTTGTAATACCCAGTGCTCCCTCTAGTTTTATTATATTACTCTATGGCATCATCTAATGGTTTCTTGTTGACTTTAATTTTTGTTTAGCTTGAATTGATTGCGGCTTAAGGCATTGAATAGTAGGCAGATACAAAATATTTGATAAAAATACAATATTTATTATTTTTTCAAACTTTAAAATGCCATATTAGCTGATAAACTAAGTTAAGGTAACTTAGAGTTTTTCATTTTTTGCCATTAGTAGAGCCTACTTCATCATGTTAAAGCCTAAAATGGCAACTTTAAAAACTTGTCAAAATTTGATAAAAATGCTGGACTTAACCCCTTGTGATTTTTTTCATTTTTTGCCTATATTTGAAGTATTGATATTTCCCCAAATTTAGCTGTTAAACTGTGTTCCGTTAAATAAAGAGGCATCAGTAGAGCCTACTGCATCAATTCAAAGCCTAAAATTTGTTAAATAGCAATTTAAAAAATTGCAAAAATTTGATAAAAATGCTGGACTTACCCCTTGTGGTTTTTTCAATTTTGGGCACATTTTTGAAGTACCATTATTTCCCAAAAGATATCTGATAAACTAAGTTAAGGTTACTAAAAAGGCATCAGTAGAGCCAACTGCATCGTTTTAGACCCTTAAATAGCAATTAAAAAAACCTTGCAAAAATTTGATAAAAATGCTGGACTTACCCCTTGTGATTTTCAATTTTAGCCTATTTTTTACATCCCAATATTTCTCAAAATAAAACCTATTTCCTAGGTTTAGTTACATAAAAAGGCATCAGTAGAGCCTACTGCATCATTTTAGAGCCTAAAATGGAACCTTAAAAATTGGCCCAAATTTGATAAAAATGCTGGACTTACCCCTTGTGATTTTTTCAATTTTGGGCACATTTTTTAAGTTTCACTATTTCCCCAAATTAAGCTGTTAAACTGTGTTACGTTAAATAAAAAGCCATCAGTAGAGCCTACTGCGTCATTTCAAAGCCTAAAAGTTGTTAAATAGCAATTTTAAAAACTTGCAAAAACTTGATAAAAATGCTGGACTTACCCCTTGTGATTTTTTCAATTTTGGGCACATTTTCGAAGTTCCATTATTTCCCCCCAAATAGCTGATAAACTGTGCTAAGGTAACTAAAAAGGCATCATTAGAGCCTACTGCATCATTTAAGAGACTTAAAAAGCAACTTAAAAACTTGCAAAATTGTGATAAAAAATACTGGACTTACCACTTGTGATTTTCAATTTTTAGCCTATTTTTCACATCTCAATATAAAATCTCAAAATAAAGCCTATTTCCTAGGTTTAGTTACATAAAAAGGCATCAGTAGAGCCTACTGCATCAATTTAGAGCCTAAAATGGAACCTTAAAAATTGGCCCAAATTTGATAAAAATGCTGGACTTACCCCTTGTGATTTTTTCAATTTTGGGCACATTTTCGAAGTTCCATTATTTCCCCCCAAATAGCTGATAAACTGTGCTAAGGTAACTAAAAAGGCATCAGTAGAGCCTACTGCATCATTTAAGAGACTTAAATAGCAACTTTAAAAACTTGCAAAAATTTGATAAAAATGCTGGACTTACCCCTTGTGATTTTTTCAATTATGGGCACATTTTTGAAGTTTCATTATTCCCCAAAATTTAGCTGTTAAACTGTGTTACGTTAAATAAAAAGGCATCAGTAGAGCGTCATTGTGATTTGTTGGCCTTTTTTTGAAGTACCATTATTTCCAAAAATATAGCTGATAAACTGTCTTAATGTAACTATTAAAAAGGCATCAGTAGAGCCTACTGCATCGTTTAACCATGCAAAATAACATATTCTTAATTTGCTTTACGTTTAAGTTACAAGAGTGTTTTTAAAAGATGTATATATCATGTTAAAATCATACTGGCTGGAATTGTTTGAAGCTGAGATTCTTGCCATGTGGTTTGTTTTTTGTATTGCTACAAAGTACATGTAGGCCTATGTAGATCTTAAACATGTCATAACCTTCACAAATAATGTTAACTAAGCTTGTAAATATACCTCAATAAAATTTGCAATGAAAGGATTAATGGATTGCTAGTTTTTTATTTGAAAACTCCTCGAGCATTGAAATTTTCTTGTAAGACGTAAAGCAATCACCAAAGGGAGAGAGAAATAGTCCACATTGTGTCCAAACAAGTTGCTTTGTGGTGATACACAGGTTGTTCCGGGCCTAAAGTAAGGGGGGCAGTGCCACAAGCCATTTTCATCACTGTATACAGAATACAAGGGGGCATCCAAGGTTTTCAACACTTCTATTTCATACGTTGTCATACAAAGAGTTTGAGGGGGGTGGCACTAATATTGGCAGTTTCCGGGTTGAACCAGCTGTACGCGATTCAAGCATACCCTTGACTACGTTGTACTTGCTGAAACGTCTGTATCTGTTTTTGACTGTCTGGTAATAGTGTCATCCACACTGGACACACTCGCCTCTTCATCTAGTTCTGACTGGCTGGAACTGGTAGCTGCTGCTACTGGTGTGGACTGGCTTGAACCAGCTACATCTGGTTTGGACAGCATGTCAGTTTTCTTGAGGCAGCAGGCAGTCTTGTAGGGTGGATCTATCGGTGATTGCGTCGGAGGATGATAGGAGTAACCTGCACCGGGTTCAAGCTAAACAACGAAAGAAGAAAATCAAATTACTGCTAAAGCAAAGTTATTTTACGTCAAAGCAACAAGATCTAACAGTGTTTTAATACAAGTTGGGCTTGCAATTTCCTAAAAGTTCAGTTGTAAAGCACGAGTGGGGTCTCGCACTTGTTAAAAGTCTGTGCAAGTCTTGTGCATACTTGAACATTGGGACCAGGGCCAAATTTCATAAAGCCTGTAAGCAGGCATTTTCTGCTTACGGAGCGGCCATTAGCAGAATTAATATTTCATAAACACTGCTAACAGTAATCAACAGGCACGTTACTTTGCTTGCGGTTCTTGTAAGCAGATTAGTGACTCAACAAGGCAAATTCGTTGTGAACCTGCAAATGCACTGTCAAATTCTTCTTGCTCTTTTATGCAATAAACTTCTTTCTAGGTATGTTTTTCTGCTACAGTACGCACAAAAACTTGCTGACCGGTAAAAAGCTTTATGAAATTGGGCCCTGTTAACGTTACATATTATGCAAGGTTCCCAACAATTGTCCATGCCGTTAGAATAAGCACAAGAGTTAATGGTCAAAGATTGGTCAAAAATGAATGATCATAAAAAACTTAGTTGGTGAGAAGCACTGCAGCTACTGTTGATAGTGTAACACTTAAAATGGGTGTCACTTAATTGTAGGCTGGCCGATAAAGCATATAAATGAAACTCCGATATTTAAATCTGTATGGCTATACAAAGATGTCCAGTGAGGTTCAGAGGTGAGCAAGCACGGGTAGAGAATTCACAGGAAAAGATAGAAGAATACTGGATCGAGCCACAGTGCAAGATTTTGCACTGGGCTAACCAGGAGGGTCTGCCAATAAGAGCAGAACAGAGAAGAATAATCTAAAAATGGGACATAAGGGCATTTTATACTAAAGTTGTGGGGACAGACTAGGTGGGCATTAAGGTCATAAATTTGTCAAGTCCTACACAGCCAGTCTGGACACTGGTGTCTGGGTGAGCATTGGATTAATTAGGATGGGGTGCTTGTGAGATTGGGGGAAGTGCCTAGGGTAAAACAAAATAACCAGCTTACAATAGTATAAACTACTTTGAGAAAGGAATCCCTTCGAAGTAATAGAATATGGATAATTTTTCACCCCAAAAAATGTTAATCTGGGAAACGAGTCACGCCTGAATTGTTTTTTCAGATTACTGTCGGGGTTTACAAGCTGCTACGGCGCAATCTGCAACCAACCATACCAGAAACACCAGGGCAAACCATTTCACCTTACGATCAGTGTACTTGGTTTTTAACATACATGGAACCTACAGCTTTACATTCCAACTGAAGGACAGAGCAATTATGGTTAAGTGTTTTGCCCCAAAACACAACTGCCACATCTGCTATGCCATGACACTACTTATACAACAGCCCTCTTACCTCTAGAGGATAGGTTTTGTCTGAGTCGTAGGCACTGAGGTCACCACATGCTAAGAAAGGAACAATAACTCTGTTTGGTCCCTCTAGACTGTTGAAATCCACATCTGGGGAACGAAAAAAATTAATCAAAATGAAAATGGTTTAAGAAGTCAGCATTCAGGTTTGCCAAGTGGTTTTTCCTTCTGCATTTTTCACCTCTGTGGGCTCCAGTTCGAGTCCCTCTTCGAATCACAGTCTTGCATGTGAATCAGGTTTGGGTGACCCTCAGTTGGGGATTCCCCAAACATCTAAAACTGAGATCTAAAATTTCTTAAACATCTCTTTAAAGGTATCTTTAGGCGGCCTACAGGTTACAGTGCAAGACACTTTCACGGTTCTTAGATTTCAGTACCAGAAAGATCAAGTTTTAAGAACCAATGACAGCTTAGAATAAAAGCTCATCACTCATCAACAATTTTCAAAGGTAGTAGGGACTACTTTAACATGTTTAAGGGACATGTTATTTGTCATACAGTCTCAGTTGCACTTGAAGTGCTTGAAATTGACAAGAAAATACTTGTGTCACTGCATAAAACTTGTCGAATTTTTCAAGGCCATACAAAGAGTACAACGACCTTAATAATGTTGAAAACTGTTGACAATTCCTTGGCTGTATCTTGCTCAATACCTAGTCTTGAATTATTGAGCAACAAAGTAATAGACCCCTTTGCATACGATGTCATAAGCAGACCTATCATTGGCAGAGAGTTGTGCACTGCATGTGCATGCACGTACATTTTTATTGCATGACCTCAGCAATGGCAGTCTATGCAAGAGTTGTATTTCTCTGTTATTTGTTTATGGCCTACATCCAGGAATGTTACGGAATTGAGAAAGATTTGGGTTTGAACAAAGAAAAATTTACTGCAGCAGGACTTGAACCAACGACCTCATGAGTAACATACCGGCCCTCTACCAACTGGGCTATCCAGCCCTGTGTTGGCGGTCTCCCTGTTAGTAATATCTTTGTTCGGGGGTGCCAGTCAGAAGTCATGCAACCGTTAGCTGCCGTGTAGCCAGGGATCACACCCAAGTTTAAGATACAACCTGAGAAGTGGCAGGCAGGGGATGCGACTTTTGTTTATATTAAATATCAAGTATTTAGAAAGAAATGAAAGATGAAAAAGAAAATTGTTAAACTTACTGTAACGTTGATCCAGCAGTGGATTAGACATGTTGGGTTTGTAGCCAGCCGGAGGAGCATAGCCCTGGCAAACAATAAACGCTTCTGCAAAAGCAAATAGTAATAAAATTTAATAAAAAATTACAGTAAAATTATTTACACAAAAACTTTCTAATTTAAAAAAACAAAATTGTTTACATCAGTTTACTGTTTCTTTTTAGTGAATACTTTTGCAGGTAACATTTTGTTACCTTTCAAATAGTTTTGGAGTATGAACCAAATTGTTAATAGGAGGAGTGGGAAAATTCAAGAAGTTTATTAACTTATTAATTCTGGTTGTGAAGCCAAGGATTCTTAGAAAAGCGAACTTCATCTCTACACTAGCCAAGTATCCCAAAGGAGAGAATACAAGTAAGGACCAGAGAGTTATTCCAGGGAAAATCCACACAATCAGGTAGGGACTGAAAACCCAATCTACATTGTGCCCCCCAGTGGGATTCGAACCCATCGGTCATAGAGGTGGACGGCGAGGAAAGAAACCATTATGCCAACCCGGCCTCTCCGTTTCACACAAAGGAGATGATGTTTTCTTACCTATACTTGAGTTTCTGCTACTTCTCGGCTTGGCGACTGTCACATTCGGGAAGAAGATCTTGAGTTGTGAGTAGAGAAGAGTGACGTCTTTGCCACGAAATATCTAAGATGTTAAAGACATATCATGCAATCAGGTGCAGCTACTGGGTAGGGGGTAGGGGGCATGGGGGCAAGGTGGGGTGGGTTGTTACTTGCCCTGAGTGCTTCCATTATGGGGGGCTGTAAAACTGAAAAATAACCATATTAAGATGAATCCTAGCCCTTGGTGAAACAAAACTCTTAATAGGTAGGATTTGAAACTTTGCATGGTGGAGATACAATCTAGTAAGGTTTGCAGTAGCACCATGTACATGGGTAGGATTTGAAACTTAGCACGGTGGAGATACAATCTAGTTAGGTTTGCACTAACATCACATGAGTAGGATTTGAAACTTTGCACGGTGGAGATATAATCTAGTAAGTTTTGCAGTAACAAAATGTACAGGAGTAGGATTTAAAACTTTGCATGGTGGAGATACAATCTAGTAAGGTTTGCAGTAACACCATGTACATGAGTAGGGTTTGAAACTTTGCATGGTGGAGATACAATCTAGTAAGGTTTGCAGTAACACCATGTACATGAGTAGGATTTGAAACTTTGCATGGTGGAGATACAATCTAATAAGGTTTGCAGTAACACCATGTACATGAGTAGGATTTGAAACTTTGCATGGTGGAGATACAATCTAATAAGGTTTGCAGTAACACCATGTACATGAGTAGGATTTGAAACTTTGCATGGTGGAGATACAATCTAGTAAGGTTTGCAGTAACACCATGTACACATGTACAGGAGTAGGATTTAAAACTTAGCACGGTGGAGATACAATCTACAGTAGTAAGGTTTGCAGTAACACCATGTACATGAGAAGGATTTGAAACTTTGCATGGTGGAGATACAATCTAGTAAGTTTTGCAGTAATACCATGTACATAAGTAGGATTGAAACTTTGCATGGTGGAAATACAACCAAGTAAGGTTTGATTTGGTGGAGCATCCACACCTACAGTACTTAAAAAGCCCGGTCATCAAGAGTCCAGCTTTCTCCGGAAGAAGATCAGAGAATACTGATCCCAAAGTTAAGTTCTTTGCAGAACCCCTACAACTTATTATTTTTCATGTACAGTGTTACCGCAAACCTTACAAGAAGTCTCAATAGATTACATTTCTGATCGTAAAAAAGTAAAATTACAAACGTACCTTTGCAACAAAAGTTCCTCCCATCTTTAGGACATGAGTAGTGATATTAAGCGCCTGTTTAGCGTGAAAAGAAAAAGTCGCATACCAACTTAGTTTTATATTTCACAATGAATCCCCCAAATGGGCAAAATGAAACAACTTTTAGATGTCCAACTGGCTGCATATGCAGACACCAAGAGGTGGTTGATAAGATTTTTCAGTTTGCCTTGTGGTTTATCACTTAACCCAGATTAATATCGTAAGTTCTGGTGTGACCCCTGTTTATAGGGCAGTTCAAAGTTAAACAGAGATTTTTACTGCAGATTCAACAAAAAACAACTTCTTTGACTACCCTGTGTGCATTGTAGGCAAAGTAAAATCCAACTTAAGTCTTTTAAGATGTAAACAATTTAAAAAGTAAAAAAAAACTCCTTACAGCAAGAAGGAGCTGTGCCTGTATATATTCATCAATGTCATGAAGTCCTGTCACGTCTGGCGCCCCGTCACACACTACTAAGTCAGCCTGCTCTCCTTCAAACTGACTAATGATCTCATTAGCTGTTGACTCCTGGTGATAAAACAACATAAACAAAATTGTTTACCAAACATATGTTTCTTCAAAATCTCAACGTGTACAAAAAAAGTAATAACATTTGGTTCTTTGTCTCTACACCCCAAGTCAGACAGGGCAAGCTTTACAGGCAACTTAGGGGCAACCAGCTGCCCTTCATGCAAAAAGGAACACTGTGGTAGTAGAACAGACATTACTCTACCACTATCTTACTGCCCCAAGAAAATTATATGTGGAGATTAAAAAGTGAATGTTTCTTCTTCATTGGAGACTGCCTGGAACTGGTTGCCTGAACATTGCCTCATGTGACATGGCCCTTAGGATTTTTCTTTGATACCACTAATACACATCTGTATAGCACCGGTATCCTGATGTTGCATGAACCGGTCACAGAGCCATTTATCTCATTCTGAAACCATCTGACCTCACAAGGAAGTATGCAGCCTATTCTGCCAAGTACCTATATGGACTCAAAGGTACCAATTTCCACCTGGGTGAAGGGTAGTAATATTAGTTATGTCTCATGATTCGAACCTAAACCCTAATGATTTAGCCACCAGAACTTGAGTTTGGTGCACTAGACCGCTCAACTACCACATGCCTGACTCAAACTTCAAGCCAATTGTGAAAGCAAAGCAAGTTTCTTGCATCGCAATTTAAAAAAAACAGTGCATGTCCATAGTTTGCATCATGAAATATTCACTTTGAATAATTTTGTTTCTGGTAATGAAACCAAGGAACCCTCCAAAGTGCCTTGCACTGTAACCTGAAGGCCTAAAGATACCTGTGTGTAGAGATGATGTTGAAGAAATCTGAGAGATATGGGAGGAAAACCCCAACAGTGGGAAAACCCAAGCATTCTGGTAGGAACTGAAAACCCAATCCTTTTGCAAGTCTCCTCTGGTCTGAGGCAGGGTTCAAACTTGGATCCACAATAGAGGCCTTTCACTTTCACTATAAATTTTACAGTGTCATCCTTGACATAAGTGTCGGTTTCTGGTACCCCAAAAAAATATCACAGCTCCAAAAATCAAATCTTACCTGAAAGGATCTACTAATCTTACTGGATTAACAATTTTTTACATTTTATGGCAGTGGGTTTTGGACACCAAATAATCCTCATAAATCCATCATTTTAGCTCTCAACGTTAAAACATTTCTGTTTTGTTTGTTCTCTCAAACATGCCTGTTGGGTAAACTAGCATGTTACGCACAGGACATTCATTTGAATTGAGAGTGTACTGTGGTATGCATTTTCAGCACCAGTGCACACACATAAAGTACGCAAAAATGTTTAACACCGAGAGCTGAATTATTTTACAAAATTTATGGATTTGTAAATACCTCCAAAACCCAAACAGGTAAGATTTTAATTATAGAGTTCTGAAATGTTTCCACCCTGGAAACGGACGTTCATACCTAGGACTCTGCATCTGTGTACAGCACAGAGGAAGAATCCTACATGGGGCTGGGGTCCACAGAGATGAAAGGCACAGAAGAAACCACTCTGCCAACCTGAATGCCCTTTCACTTTGCCATGAAGTATGAACTGGGCTTCACCCCTACCGTTTGAATCTGATCAAAGTGTACAGTCACGGATAGAAGTAAAGCGTATTTACAAATTCTCACCTTCGTTATATCACCCTGCAGCTGAATGACCCCTGGTAGAGGGGCCATAGCCTGAAGGTCAACTGCTACAATCTTGACCTTTGCCTTGTCGGCATCGCTCTGTCTGACAAGTTTAAAAACAAAAGTCAATCAATTTCACAGCAATGTTCAGCATGCATCCATTGATATCTTCCTAATTATGATGTTCGTCTTCCTCAAAATAAACAAGTTGTGGATCAATCTTGCTTGGCTCTACTTTAAAAAGAGATCAAATAGCAAAGAAAAAATGTATGCCCCTCGGAAGTCCTATCAAGGCATGCTTAGCTTATAAAAGACGATTGAATAAAAGTTACTTGGCTGATGAATTCTTGGCTCATGTTCAGAGCCCAGCAGAATGTCTCTATTTACAAACACGTTTAAAAAATTACCGTATTCAATTAACGACTCCCCCACAAGGCCACCTTCTCTGCGAAGAAACAGACAACGAGCAAAGAAAACAGAGCCAAAACAAAAATACACCAACAAGAAGCAAGTTACCTGAGTTTTCTACTAAGGACTTGACTCCAACTACCAGGAGCTGCACACAGATCCACTGCTTTGCTGACACCTGTACAATGAAGATAATAAGAATACATTGTAAGCCATCTTGAAGTTGACCAGAGAACACTAATAATTATAATAATAATATCAATTAATGGACATTTATGAAAGGAAGGCATCTGCCAATTTTGACACTCATGGCTCATGAATGCAAATTACAAACTCCCTAAACCATCCCAGTTCCCAAGTCTTTTCTTCCAATTATATAGCTCATCAATCACAAGAACCACCTCACAGGTACCCATTTACTCCTGGGCGACGAGATGGCCAAGTGTCTTGCCCAAGGACATGTGTCATGACCAGGATTCTAACACACACCCTGATGACTCAGCCACCAGAACTTGAGTCCAGTGCCCTACACCAGTCAGCCATGGCACTAGTCAAAACATTGAGAACAAACCCAGTGGATCATTTTGGAGGACCTATTTTTCTCTCTTTGCACTTTCCAACCAATTCAATTTGGAGGACACAATAAAACACAAAACTTTTATGCAACACGCAGCGTCGGGCTTATAAACAGCCATTCAAGTTCCTGTGCGTATTGGCAGTTGTGGTCATGTCAACACGCCATATGCATGACATAAATGGTGAGACACTGTAGTGGATTGCGTACTGCGTGTGCACAGGCAATACGGAGTCCGTTGGGTAATGGTTCAGTGGCTCTGGCCACAAGACACTGCAAACAATGAGCGGATAATAACTTTTTGCCTAATGCCTTTATCAGATACCTTTTCCCTTCACATACCAGCCAAAATTTTGTAATGATGGATTATACTGCATTGTCATGAGACCTTTCATATCTCTCTCCGGGATACTGTCTGTTCAACCAGACATAGGTTGATGAACGGCAGTTTTATGTACATACATGTAAACATTCTAATGATCTGATTGTGCTTGACCATTAAACAAAATGAGCAATTATTAAAATCTGTATTAACATCTTTGCGAAAACATCTTTGTATGGGTTTCCAAATTGACTTGTATTGGCGAAACAATTTCCTATTGGCTAGAAAATAAAAAGTTGTTTTTAAACAATAAAAAAATAATCTCTACCGGTAATTGGAAAGGATTTTAAGTTTACCTTTAAAAATGTTGAATTCCTCATTGATCTGAAGCAGTTTGAAAGCGCTACGAGCTCGCCAGCCTTCTTCCTTGGCCAATCGATAATAGATGTCTCGCTTGTCCTTTGAAGAGCGCCCCATGATCAACTCACAGCAATCACAGTACGGTTAAATCTGTTTATAAAATTACAATGGAAAACAACATTCCACTATACTTTAGTCCACTATACCTAGTTACCCTAGTAGAGTGTCTTCTTTTAACGGGATGAGTTCGGACAGTTTCATTTTAGGGGGGCTGACTTTGGCAAGATCCGATTTTTTTAAAAAGCTGTAGGCATGTAAACGTGATGGGCAAAAGGATTTTGTACATGTCACTCTATGAGGTTCGTGGAGAAGGTTGCAGAACGAACACCTACCTATACTAGTACCTACCTATATCTAGTTGCGATGATCGTAACCCTCCATCCTCCCGACGGTCGCAGACCGTCGGGAGGATGGAGGGTTACGATCATCGCAACTAACCTATATCATGATATAGTACCTACATGTATCCTACCGGATCCATTCCTATTCGGTAAAGCAAACAATTTTTGTTTGTATGCCAGTGCCAGTGGTCAACGGACGGAAACCTACGTGTGTGCTTTTAAGAAAAAAAGCTCTGACTCAATGTTTAAATCCTCAGAACTTTGCTGAAAAAGTCGATCTTTGAGTAAATTGTGAAAAAATAAACAATCATCTTACCTCTCCTAGCTGCCTAGCGTGCCTTGTCCTAGCTACCACCACCATCAATTATGTTTACCTTTCAGCCGTGTGTACCTAATTTGGAATGGCGCCACCAATAGGTATCGTTAGACAAGGTTGGCCATGGCTCCGTCCAATCACAGCGTCTTGGATGGGTCCGCGCGAATACTTTTATTCTATTGTTTATAAATTAAAACGTAAAAAAAAACCAAAAAACAACAACAACAACACCCGCTGACTCCCACCCCATATTATTTTCTCCCGTGTCTTTTCCACATTAAGCGGGGGGGGGGGGGGTGTCTTTATTGTGAACCATGCTAAACAAGATCCCGCACGATCGAAGACTCCCAGCAATAGGCTTTCGTAAGTAATGTTTCTCATCAAACTTTATGGTAAAATAATGTCACGTTTTTGTATTAAAGTTCTCTTAATCTAGCCCCACCACTTTTTGTCCAACAATTAAGCTAGGTCATGATCCAAAATTATAATTGAGTTGCAACAGTTATTGTACAGGTGTACGCATGGTTTTGAAAATTGCTTTCCGCAAGAATGTTTTTAATATTATTTTTGTATACAAAAACGATTCCAAGTACCAAATCTTACACTGTCAAAGGTTTCATAAAAACAGATATTTAGATATAAAAAAAACAAAACTTTTTAACCTAAACCTTGATTGTCTTGAACAAATATTGATTCCAGTGTCAACAAAATTAGCCTATATGAAGGCTTAGATTTTCAACTAAAACTATTTTGGGGAAAAAGACAGAGGGCCCTCCGGGGGAAAACAATTTGAAGATTCCCCCCCCCCCCACATAAAGAATGCTGATGCAAAAAAAAACCAACTAAAAACACACAACAAAAATAAATTGAGAGCAACACGATTGATGCAAAGACTTGAAACGCCTTTTTTAACCATCAAACGACGATTTATTGGCACATATAGAAATAACTAACAATTTATTACAATGTCACCCTTTCAATATCATTAGACCCCTACATAAGTCACACAATTATTGACAAAAAATCGAGCCAAGTCGCAACGACTAATAAACTTGTACTAATTTATTTATTTATTTTTTTTTAAAGACAGGGTGTACTTTTGGTAATTTCTCCACAAGTTAATGACCATAAAAATTTACTTGGTAAAGAGTACTGAAAAGCTGTTGATTATTATAAAAACAATGTTAGAAACGACCCCCTGTGAAGTACCGGTAATGTACTTTTAGAGCAAAAGGTAAAATTTGAATGGGAAATGCTTAATTCAGGGGGTGGGGGGCTTGCTTTCTCAGGCATCTGAAAACACACATTTCTATGCAACAAAGGTGGGTTGTTTTGTTTTGTCTTCTCCATTCCCCACCCCTCCCCCCCCCTTTTTTTTCTCTCTCTCTCTTTCATTATTCTCTTGCAACTTCAATGACCAACTAAGCCAACATTTTTACGGGTTGCTACTTTTACGCAATTATGTTGGGAAACACCAGCTGAGGATACTGGTCTTTGGCATTTAACAAAACTATACCATGCATTATTTCGACTGACAGAGTGTCACACACAAACAAAATAATTGATGCCATTTGGGGGTCTGGATTTCAGAAATGCAGTCAATTGGAGCTTGAATTAAAATATGTTTACTTAGTGGATGAATATCTTTCTGAATAATAAGCAGCATTCTACACCAGACATTTTTTTTGGGGGGTCTTCAATAAAATTATTCTACTATCTATACTCTGATACATAGTTAAAAGTAATATATTTCAGCTACAATTGATACTAAGTTAATCAACTTTAACATTGATATGGAGCAAACAATCAGGGGCGTGACTGGGGGGGGGGTACAGAGGGGCAGGTGCCCCCATTCGAAATCTTGTCTTTTTAGATTTAAATTACCAGTCAATAAAATGTTACATGAAAATTTCAATGGTATTAAAACTAGTCTTCCATTTGTCTTCCCATGTTAGATTATCTTACAAAAATAGTATGGCATAACAAAGACCGCCGAAAAGGGGATTGTTTAAGAATTTACAAATGAAAAATTAAAGTTTTAAAATGGCCAGAAGTGCCCCGCCCCCCCCCCCTCAAATTTTACCCCAGTTCCAGCACTGCGAATAATAATTTTAAAAAATACAATTTCGGATATTGGGGATTGCAAGTGATAAAGAACCACAAAGTCTTGCACCAAGACCTAATAATGGATAAAGACTAAACTACGGTATTTAAAGTAGGAATTAATATAAATGCATTCTCTCCACCCCCCCCCCCACCCCCAATCGACTACTTTACATTTCAGCCAGCAACGAGCATGAACCAGTCAAAAACTCAAGTTTTCCTCATGAGTGATTTTGATATTCCCTTCCCCGAGTAAGATACCAGTGTAAAAATCGCAGTCATGCGTAAATTTAACAATTTCTTTGTATTTTGGTTGAATCTTCAGTAATCATTTAATTGCAATAATCAAATGGTGCCCATTTATTCTATTGTGTGATTTATTAGTTGTGGTGAAATGTTATAGGTGAACCTGAGAAATTAGTGTGCAAATCAGAAGCTGTTTAGGTGCCAAGTATTGTTTGTGAAATTGTGCGCACCAAGTGATTACCGATTCTTTAAAATAATAACTGAAAATTTGATCATAACACTGTACTGTTCCCCACTTTATTAGAGCGATGCAGACTGGCGTGCATGAGGAAAAGTTTGTCTGACAAGCAACTGCTTGTACGCAATTAGCTGAAATAGTAAACAAGAAATCTAATGAAGTTGTTACCCTTAAGTCTCAAATTAAGTATTATTGATTTTGAGTGTAGAGAGTTGTGACAAAACACTAGGTTCCACAAACTTGACTCGTGCTGCAGGGCCTCGAAAAATATTGTTCAAATTTTGAGAGCGATTATTGGCTTTTAAATATCTTAACAATTTGTATCAAAGATTGTTCATTATCAATCCATGACTTATGACTGTAAATTGGAAATGCAATGAAAACGCAAAAATAGCTGCAGAATTTCTTATTTTCTTGAGAGGATACAGTCAAGTCTTTTAAACTCTCTGAATCATTCTTGTAAGGACATTTTTTTTCTAAGATCCCTTAATGAACAAGCCTGAACACTCAAAATACTATAACATAGACCTACTAAGATAATACTTAAATTACAAATTACATTTTTATAACCTAATCATAAAACACATACAGACTTGTATCATGGTTTGACCATCTAGTTCCCTGTTTACACAATAAGATCTGTATTCTCAATGTAGATGGAGGGGCTAGACTGCTTTCATCCGAGCCTCGGTTTGACTTGTTATATGAATTGATTAGGGGAGAAAGAAGATGAACACCACGAAGTCTATAGACCTTTTTCAAGGTGCAGCCACCATGATTTTCTCCTATTTCAATCGATGTAAGCAAACCGAGGCTGGAATCAGAAATAGTCTGGTTCCTTTTTGTACAATGAATATTAGCATTCATTAATGTTATGGTGGATACAGGAAACTTGACCAAGATGGTGGTAGCATAACAAAGGTCTACAAAGGCTGTGTCCCAATTGGCAGGTACAGCTACAGCTATGACGTTGAAGTGTAGGCCGTCCTTAATTATAAAAGCACCTTTAACAACAGTGGTTAAGATAACTGTAGCCGCTAATTCGGATACGGCCTAAGGCTCTGGGCCTAATTTCATAGAGCAGTTTAAGCAAAAAATAATGCTTAACAATTTTCTGCTAAGCAGAAACGAGCACGATATGAGTCACAAATTGTACAATGACATGGTAGTTTGGCTGGTAAACCTTATTCTGGTAAGCACAATTTTATTGTGCTTAGCAAATTGTTGTGCTTAAGCAGCTCTATGAAATTGGGCCCTGGTTGTCACTTCAAGATAGTGTGCCCTCGTGATCCGGATGGTTGATCGTCATCTTGATTAGACTTACTCCAGTCAGCCTTCAGCTCTTGTGCGTATGGTCGATCCTCAATCCAGCCCGGAGTCGTCCTGTATCTCCTGTATCTTTGATGTCATCTCAGGCCGAGGTAATCTCGGGCTAACTTAAACTTGGGCTGACGTCATCTCGGGCTGACTTCATCTCGGGCTGATATCATCTTCAACACCTCTCCCAATCTGTAGATGGAAACAATGGAACTGTTAATTGTTTGATTACTTTCACTGAATGTTTTCAACGAGGTCAGCTCTGAAATGAATTTGAAACTTACCTCAGCCATCCCACCCCAAGTTTTTCTATCAACTAGTTTACCATTTTTTTGGAAGCTACATGTACCAAGTTTGACATAAAAGATACAGTTCTAGTTAAATAAAAATCTTGTATTCCATGTCTGGATTGATCCGGTTACATTGAAGTAATATCAGGTTTAGTCTGCATTGATTTAACACAACTGAGCAACTGTATATTGGTATAACTTGTTGCTTTTTTTTGGGGGGGGGGTGGTCAAACTTTGTCAAGCAGAGTGTAACCAAGCTTCTGGACAGATATATCTACGGACACAATAAAGGGGCATGAAAACTGAAAGGAAATTTAAGTTATAATTATGATTTACCACTCATAATTATGACTTTTATATATCTCAAATTTGCCTCAGTTGGCACAAGTCATAATCTTAAATTATGCGAACTCATTATTATGTGATATAAGTCATAATCATGACTTATTTATACTTTTCTCAATGTCCCTTTATACACTTCTGTATATCTGTCTGTAGACTGCTATACAAACAATTTTTCAAGGTTCGATCCACTTCAGAATTATAGAAAAAAGACCCCCTCCCCAAATAGAAGTATGTCTCTCCGGAACACACAATATACGAAGAACCTAATGTCCACGATCTCATCTCACAAACCTAAATGTTCCCAACTTTAAATGAATTTTTAAATTCTATTGTTTGTTCCCAAGGGGGGGGGGTTCTTTTTCTTTCTTTCTTTTTCTTTTTAAGTGAATGTGATCGTTTGAAAACCTTTTGCATGGTAGTCTACAGACAGATAGTTTTCTTGAAACCCACTGAGCCAATTGCTTTATAGTTTGAAGGTCAAAGGTTGCAGGCACCATCAACAATCCTTGAACTTACCAGTAAAGCAACCTGGTCGTGGACGCTTGTTCTATGACCACAATTATAAATGCCCATCACCGTCAGGTTCACTTAGATCACCTAGTCATAGACCAGAAAACTGCTGTACAAAGAACAAAAAGAAACAAAGGTTTTAATTGTGTAGAATAATTTTCAGATTTTGAGAAGTTTGAAAGCAAGCATTTCAGACCTGACTGTGTTTGTTCCAAGTAGTTCTGTACAACCGTGTCAGAAGCCATCTTTAATTTCTCTATGCACAATGCTATGGGTATTTTTTAATCGAGCCAATCTGAAACTCCATGTGAAAATGTAAGGCCTCAAAATGGCTGATGGGGTATGAGTCCAAAGATTGTGTAACAAACATGCTTTAGAAATCAGCTTAGCTGCTCCTTTTGAAGATGTCAAGTCCAATGTGTGGGAGATTTAATATGTTGGATGATTGCTTGGATGACTACTATGATTGTTTTAGGAAGTTACCATTTATAAACCATGTTTGGCAACTTAAGTTGAACTCAAATCAGTTGCTACAGTACAGTTTTTCAGTCCAATGCCAGAGAAATTAATTGAGAACAACTACTCCCATTTGTTTGTATTAATTTATATAATAAACAACTCGAGATGAGAGACAGTTTGTTGAATAATTTACTGTTGAAAGAAAACATTTTAGAATTCATAAAAGATAATCAAAACCTTCCTAACAACAAAGAGATTCAAGAAGTGAATTCAGCTTAGTTGCTTCTTTTGAGCTTTGTGTGGGAGATTAATTTTTTTTAAATGATTGCTTCCCAACTGTTTGTACCAATAATATAGCCACTAGCACATTGGGATGAGAGACAGCTCTTAAAAGCTCTCTTTTCGGTAATTCACTTCAGGACATGTTACCTTGTAGCTTAAACTGATACATTACCAAATCTCTTGCCATGCCTGAGGTTAAAACTGCCAGGCTGCATCAACGTAGAGTACATCACCTTTTGTATCTGTGCTAATGTAGAAGCTCTGTGGACATTAACAAGAAAACTAGCCTTTATAAACCATGTTTACCAACTAAGTTGAACTCAGTTCAGATGCTACTAAATAGTTTTTCAGTCCAATGCCTGTGGGTTTAATTTTAGACTATTGTTTACAATTGTTTGCATCAATTAATATCCAAACAACTTGAGATGGGAGAACGTTTGTAGAGTAATTTTCAGATTTTTAGAAGTTTAAACGCAAGAATTGTAGAACTCATAAAGTTTAATCCATACTTTTCTAACCACAAACATTTTTAAGAAGTGAAATCAGCTAAGTTGATCCCATGGAGATTTTAAGAACAATCTGAGGGAGATTTTTTTTTTTTTAATTGTTGTTTCCCAACTGTTTGTACCAATAATAACATTATATCTAAGCAGCTTGGGTGAGAGCTCTCTTTTGGTTATTCACTTCCAGTCAAACCTTACCTTGTAACGTAAACTGACACATTACCAAACTGCCTTCCCTGCCTGAAGTTAAAACTGATACATTACCAAATTGTCTTCCCTGCCTGAAGTTAAAACTGCCAGACTGCATCAACCAAGAGTACATCCCCTCCGGTATCTGAAGAGAACAAGTTCTGAAGAAAAGTTAGCATTTATAAGCCATGTTTAGTTGAGCTTGCCTGTAACTTACCCCCAACTTAAAATCTACGGGGTCTGAGAGATGCCGTCATCAGATGTGTCGTGGTATGAGGAGATAGTTTCTAGATAGTTGTAGACAGTGAATGATATAACTGGAAGGACGGGTTGCTTTTAAACCATCCTTTTACCTCATAACTTACTAGCCATCATTATCTGTTCAACTATCTACCAGGTAGAAGTTCCATCTGCTTGAAGGAAACAAGTTGCAATCTGTAAAAAAAAAGAAAAAAGAGTTATTGCCTGTCGAGGGAGAAGAAGTTACTTGGTGTGGAAGAAAAATGGGGTTATTTGCTGCGGGAGGAAAAATTTTGTAGTTGCTGTGGAAGGAAAATATAAGGTTATTGGCTGTGGAAGGAAAAATTATGGTTAAGTTTGCTGTGGAAAGAAAAATATGGTTAATTGCTGTGGAAGGAAATTTGTTATTAATTACCTCTACCTACCCTGACCTTACCCATGACCAGCTAATACTTAACCTGTTGGCAATCAGTGTGTACTTCTGGTAGCTCATAACCTCTCCCTCTGGTACCTCTCAGACATCACATTACCAGCCAGAGTGCCTTCTTCATCGCAAGCCCTCAATGACGGCAAAGTTAAACTGTCATGGACCTGCTGAAAGACAACACTTAGGTTCTATGCCTACTCTATGTCCTAATCAACTTACCATTTATACTTACCACAATCACCTTTACATCACGGGATGTCCCCTTTGTCTTTTTCTTGTTTCTCCTTTCTCTTGTCTGTCCTCCTCTTTTTTTTTCCTTCGCTTTGCAACATATTGCCTGCCCGCCGCGCTCCAGTAAAGAAACTAAGTTTTGGAAATTGTGTTTTTTATTTTGCTGTGCTTATTACTCATTTCCCTCACAGTCAATCGATAAAATCTTTTTGTCAGGAATATTGAACGATTAATTTAACTCAATTAAATTAACCATTTAAATATCCCTAACTGAAATAATTCATCGACTGATTTAGGGTGTACACTGTATAATATGCTCCATGTTGACCTGTATTTACACTATTGTGGGGTATTTTAAGGGGGGAAATCATTTTGTTTTTACCAAGTTCATCTTTATTTTTTTTCTCTTTTTAGTAAACACTAAGTTTTGTCAGTTTGTATGTACTGATTTAATTTACTGAGTTTTTTTCCTACTTTCATGGGTCTCATTTTTACACTTTCGTAAGTCTATGTACATTTTAATGTTTTTATTTAATTTTGTAGACTCTTTTTATTGTCTCATTGTTATGAAATTTAAAACTTAATGCAAAGTGCATAAGGGTCTCTAACTGAAAGTTTTTGTACTAAGTATTAACGATTTATTCATGCCAATACTCTAAAATGACAGCAACATACGGCCATCACTTTCTTCCAAAACCCTGGGAAATGTTCCAAGAGAAACTATTCTACTTCAATGCATCACTCTGGCTACGACCAAAATGCCCTGAAATCTTGACAACCCTCTCAGAAACAAAAGTGGACGGCATCACCATTGACAGTATTAGTAGACAACATCAACAAGTACTAAGATGAACACCCTGTATAAGGGTGAGAAACGTAACCTGCTAGTTATTGGGAGGAATGGGGTTAGATCTAGTCTGCTTACCAGTAGATGCCTGCTTATAGATCTTAAAGTTGTCCAGCCCTCACTGACTGTCATGGACCTTCTGAAAGACAACACTTAGGTTCTAGACTGACCCTCTCTATGTCCCTCTAAATCAACTTACCATTTATACTTACCACAACCATCTTTAACATCAAGGGGTGTCCTCTTGTGTCTTTTTCCTTCTTTTTTTCTCTGTTGTTTCTCCTCCTTAAATTTTTATTTTGTTATTTTTTGCTCACCTCACTATGTATTGCCTGTTGCGCAGCGCCATAAAAAAATAAGTTTGGGAAATGTGTGTTTTCTTATGTTGCGCATCTTATCTATTTAATCGCTATCAATTGATGGAATGTATTCATTAGAAATATTAAATGATTAATTTAGCTCATCTAAATTAAAATTTTAATATGCCTAACCGAAAACATTCAACATCATCTACTAAGTTGTATTCAAATGACTGAGTAAAACACATTTTCCTTGTTAGTCTCTGTTTCTTCTGTTTTCTCTTTTTCTGATTTTTTTTTAATTAATTTTTTTTTTTTTTTTTTTGGGGGGGGGGATTCACTTCTCAATGCCTGCAAGCAGCACCTTAACAAATTCATCATCAGAAATATTAAACAGTTAATTTAGCTCATCTAAATCAAACGTTTTAATATTCCTAATTGGAAATTTTCATCGCCTTATAAATATATGTTGCAAAATGCTCCCTCTTAAAGTGGTTTTACACTACTTGGGAACAGCTTAAGGGAAACACTGTTTTCCATTTTGTTTTTGCCAAGTTTTCATTCTGAAACAAACATGATTTAGTCAGTTTATGCACCAGGCATATACTGATATTGTTATTATAAAAGTTTTTTATGATTTTATGGGGAAATTTTCTAATACTTTTGATAGAAAAAACTTTTCGGTCATATTTAATACTCCCATGAGTTTCATTTAGAAGTTAGTTATTTTATTTTATTGTAAACTTATCTCAAATTTTTAAAACTACTATTATGGGAACACTTAAAGTATTCCTAAATTTCAAATTATGTTTTTAAGCTATTAATTTTTATCTAATTATTAAGAAATTCATAAATTTAAAGAGCTTTGTCATGCTCTTTATGGTGCTGATTTTTTGCTGAAGGAAACTTATCAGTGATTTTTTAATATTCCTATGAATTTTATTTATAAATTGAATATATCTAATGTTTATTGTATTGCCTAAAACAAAAATTTAATCTCAAAGTGCTTGTTGTTTTTATGGAAACAAACTTGGGTTATTTCTAGTAAAATCGTTGAGTGATTTTTAATTGTTATTTATTTGAAACAGGAAACTAATGTGAATTATCCACATTTGTAAGTAACATGGTTTCACGCTTTCGCAGAAGTGTGTACATATTTTTGGTCAACTGTTTAAATTATCTAATTTTGTTGTATCTTACTATTAATTTTTGTAAAAGGAATATGCAAAATTGTCTCTTAACTAAACAGTTTTGTCTGATGAAATGTTAGCGAACTAATCATGCCAATGTATAGCTTTAAAATGACAACAAAATAAGGTCACAATCTTCTTACAAACCCTGGGAAATGTTCCAAGAGAAACTATTTTACTTTAAGGCATCACTCTGGCCACGACCAAAATGCCCTGAAATCAAGAAAGCACCCTCAGAAGAAAAAACGGATGGCATTACCATTGACATTATTTGTAGACAACATCAACAAGTGTTGAGATGAGAAAAGTAACCTTTAAGTTATTGGGAAGGAATGGGGTTAGATCTTCGCTTACCAGTTGATGCCATCTTAAAGATCTATCTCTTACCACTTGGACGACCTCAGCCAAACCCATACCACGCAATCCATAGATCTTCTTTCTTCACCCTTTGGGCATAAAAGTTTCAAAGTTCTGACAACAGTCAGCAAAAAGTGCTCAGTTCTGAAACTCAAAACCAAAAGTCACTTTTAAAGTTCTTGTCTTGTCACTTGGACGACTTCTAGTCTAGCCACTTGGACGACCGCTAGCCACTTGGACGACTTTTAGCCAAACCCATACCACACAATCCATAGATCTTCTTTCTTCACCCTTTGGGCACAAAAGTTTCAAAGTTCTGACAACAGTCAGAAAAAAGTGTCCATAACATTAACAGTTCTCAAATTCAATATTGCAAGTCCCCTTTTCAAGAATTTCAGGGTAATTCAGTTTTTCAGTCTAAGGGAAGAGCTTCTCACGCCAACTTGACGGAGCTCGCAAGCAAAAGCGAAAGCTCAACAGGAGAATGAGTCCATTTGAAAGAAGTTCAGTTCCAACAGTCCTGGTCGTCCTAAGAAGAATTTAAAAACTCCTGGAGCTCTCCAACTCTATATTCACAAGCTCAACATCAAAGTCGGTCCATGGCACCAGCGGTTTTGGTTGAGTAAGCCGGCGACAACTGTTCTGTCTAATTTCAAGGAATTCTCAAGCCATCAAAAACTCCGTGGGATTTCTCAACGGTTGTAAACTCAACTACGAGATTAGACAATGTAAGATTTGCTCATAAAAAGGCTTTGGTGAAACTTGACCAAAAGTCTTTATGTCAGAAGTCACTTCCCCCTTGAGTTTTAGGTACATTTTACCTTCAGAATTTCGTAGGTAATGACCTCAATATGACAAGTGACTAATACAGTTTGTTTCAATCATAAAAGAGTGAAACTACTATGGTAAAGTTCATCCGGTAAGCGAGGTCCAAATCCAGCCACGAAGAGTCGCCATGTTGTCCGTCCGCCGTCCCGTGGATAACTATATCATGCGGTCTTGCTGTGGCTTTTTTCTAAGCTAAAAAGCGCAGTGACGATAAATTTGCATAACAATACTGAATTGGCACGCGCACACCTGGATTAGCTTGGTAACAATCTCGTCCAATAACAAGGCGCGGGTCTGGTCCAACAGCAATGTGAAGAATTTCTTGAACACGAAGAAATCTCAACCCGGAGGAATAATAGACCCGCCCTGCTGCATTATTTGGGTGGTGCCGTGAACGTGACTAAATACAAAGTGGGATTATAGGATGCTGTAATTCTTGCATCAAGGATAACAAACTAAATTACTTTAGAGCTGTTTGCCTCACATTGTTTCTAACTCGTGTTGGTCTGGAGAATACTGCTCTGAAATGCAGGAGGTTCGATTCCCACTCACAGGGGCGATGTTGTTTTTCCCCTCCAAAGTTAAATATTTCAAAATTTAACTCAGTGTACTCGTAATAGCGCGTACAAATTAGCTCAGATTTGTAAAGACTTAAAATGAAAACAAACTTGTTCTCTTTCAAAGATATAAGTTTTGCGCATCATTCAAATACTTTAGATTTCCCAAAATACAATTAACCGCCATGTAGGCCCTATAGTGGATTTTTTTTTAGAAGTAATTGCGCACTACAGAAGCTGAGTTTTTTAGAAGCTAACTCAAACAATTATATGAACAAATTTCTAAATAGAAAATTTTAACGGCAAGTTTTTGTAGATGGTTTGATAAACTGAACCATGCTCATTGTTGGGGTTGCGTTTGTCAATAATCCAAAGCATTGGCGTAAATGGGGGGGGGGGGCATGGAGCACGTGCACTTCCCATTGTGGTCCATTTCCCCCCGCCCCGCCCCTTCATTTGAAATCAGAGGTTGAGAAACTAGCAGAAAAAATGATTTAAATTGATAAGCTTTTATGTGGTATCACTCAACATATTTACAGATTATCTTTTGAAAAATAGAAAGCGACATGACACGATTGCTGGAAGGGGGCATACGCCACTCAGCTTCCTAGAGCTGTTGAAATTTAAAACCAAAACAATTAAACAAGTATAAGGGCTCGGGGGAGAGAGATTCAACAAATAAAAAGAATACAAACTAACCTTCTATCACACTCACTGATTCGCTCGTCCCCAGCGCCTTGCCTTAAAACCAAAGGCGCTGGGATGGGCAAACGTATCATGCACGCTCATTGGTTAATGCTCAGTCCCATCATGCATCACACTCACACTGCAAGCATTGCACGCATGACGTACTTCCTGAACAAGAATCTGCGCAAGCTGATTAGCCCATCCCAGCGGTCCTGGATAGGCCGCTGGGGCCGAGCGAAACTCACTGATGACAGCAAGCATGTCAGTGCGAGATAATAAGTCGTAATTACGGCTAGATAATAAGTCGCAATGATGACACAATAACTAGTACGTTGACCAAAAAAAATAAATAAATAAATAAAAAAGGATACTTAAAAAAAAAGTCTCTTAACATTTTTGTAATGCTATACTTTGCATGGCACTAACGGGCTTTCGTAGATTGATTTTGTTTTGCTAAAATTGAAGTCAACAACGCCTGCGCACACCGTCTGAATAACATAATGCCATTGGCACACCGACAGATTACTGCATTCGTACTGGATAAAGTTCATTGAGAAAATGAACTTGGCATTCCAGTGCCTGGAATACTGTTTTTGAAATGCACTGCAATGTTATTATCGTTTTTGTGTCATTGTACGAATGTGGCATTGTGACTAAAACACGCGTTAAAGGTGGGGCCATAGACTGGTAAGTACACTGTACTCCAAAAATAATGAACATTAAAAACTTACTTGGTAAGACTGCAGCTGTTGATAGTATAAACTATTTTGAGAAAGGATTCCCTTCGAAGTAGTGTGGTTTAGAAAATTGTTCTCCCAATAATACATTTTAATTCCAAAAGTACATTCATGCATTAATCATTTCTCAGATTTTTTTTTAGGGCCGTGGTGTCCGCTCGCGACCGGTGTTACCTCGCTAAACGTTTTTTTCTTGTCTTCTTCTCCCCCCCCCCCTGTCTTATCAGCAAGGAACTGTATTCAGCTGAAGCTTTCACATGTGAAATTCATTGTATCTTTCCTTATAATTTAGGTTGCCTTGCTTCTGGTTGGCAACTGAACAAAGATATTGACTAATAGAGAGACCCCCAACATAGGGATGGATAGCTCAGTTAGTAGAGCACCGGTACATTAATCCGGAAGTCGTTGGTTCAAGTCCCAATCCAGTCAATTTTTCTTTGTTCAAATCCAAATTATTTAAAATTTACCCAATCAGTTTCTTTTACGGTTTGTTACTTGATATTTCCTTATAATTTTACCTATAAAACGGCTGCATTACGTTAAAAAAAAATTATATATATATATATATACAAATAAATTCCCATCACCCTCCTTACACTTTTGCTTGCTTTTTTCTTTGATATAAAGTATTGAAATACAATAACTATAAATAACATGTTCTCTCCACTGGTCCATTTTTACGCTTCTTTCTCTCAAGAAGTTTTAAAAATCAACCTGTCAATAACCTATTCCCTCTGCAGAGGACTTAATAACCCGCTCTCTCTCTGCAGGTTCCTATTGCCTAGTTTTAACTTCTTAAACTGATTCTTTTATCCTATCATTACTTTTATCTTGCCTCCTATTGTTAAATGCATTATCTTATGCGGCTTGCGCATTGTAATGCCTACAATGCGGTACCACCTTTATGGTCCGTGATCCAGCCTTTCACGCTGACCATCCTTTGTCCTGACCTCTTTACTCTGATTGGTTCTTAGCCACCCCATTGTTTGTAAATTAAAAATTTTGATTTGCTATATTTTCCCGCTTTTTTCTGGATGCTCTCCCTTAATCCTTTGCTCCTCTTTTTGATATAAATGGTTATGTTTGTGTTTGTTCTTGTTTATGCCTCTGACGAAGGTCCGGTTTGGATCGAAAGTCAAGGCCATCTCCCCTACTAATTTTATATATTATATGTATATACATAATTTGGGTTTGAACAAAGTAGAATTGACTGGAGCAGAACTTGAACCGACGACCTCCGGATTAACATACCGGTGCTCTACCAACTGGGCTATCCAGCCCTATGTTGGCGGTCTCCCTATTAGTCAAAATCTTTGTTCGGGTGCCAGTCAGAAGCCATGCAACCGTTAGCTGCCGTGTAGCCAGGGATCACACCCACGTTTACGATACAACCTGGGAAGCGGCAGCCACGGTATCACCTTAACAGGATGCGAATTTTTAATAATAAATATCAATTAATAAACCACAGGGGAAACTGACTGGGGATATTTTTTTATAATTTGGGTTTGAACAAAGACAAATTTACTGGAGCGGGACTTGAACCAACGACCTCCGGATTAACGTATCGGCGCTATACCAATTGCTCTACCAATATTATCACCCTACCTTTAAATTGAATAGTGCTGTCGATTATCGTTGATGCTCATTGGGGCGTTGAGCATACGGGGTTCAACGTTGAGTGAACTCTTAGTCAAACAGATTGATTAAGCATTCTCAAGTGCTTCGCTATCCTTTGACCATTTTTCATAAACAAAATTTTATAAGTTTTGATCTATAATGGCCGAGAGAACCTCAATATATGTGTTACTGGTTTGTTCACTTGCTACAGGCGGACTCCTGGTAGTTGTTAGTGCTCAACCACATGTGTCGGTGATGATTTTAACACCAGAGGCCGATCGTAAGGAGGGTGAGCGGGTTGATATAAAGTGCACCGCTACAAACCTCGAACCAGATCACATTGTGAAGTGGAGCACCGATGATCCTGATGTGGTCCTGAGATCGGGACAGACCACCATCACCACTGATTCAAGATTCGTGTTCAACACACAGGAAGATGCGATCCATGAGATGACGATTCAAGAACTTACCATCACCAACGTGCAAAAGGACGACTCGAAAAGGTATTTTTGCAAAATATATCACCCCAACCAAGATGGAGGGTCTGACGTGGTGATCTTATCAGGAAGTGTGACACTGTCGGTTTTTTACGCACCTAATGCGTCCTTCCCTATGTGTAACCCTGCTGGTCCCATCACGGTGGAAAATGGAACAGGTCTTAATATGAGATGCACATCTGAGAGTGGAAACCGAGCAGTCAGCATGAATATCACTCCCACTGCTGGATACCCCCGATGGACATCGCAAATTGTTGACGAAACCGACTTACTCGTAAGAACATTTGATCTGACAGCAACCGTAGCTAATGATGGTGTTGCATTCGAATGCACCATTACATCGACCGCATTCCGCGATGAGCAACGCTCTTGTACCATCGGACCCATTGCCGTTATTAGGAACACGGCGATGTCGACCACAAGAGACCCTACTACATCTTCCGCATCAACACCCTGGGAGCCAATAACTTCAACGTCCACAGACTTTACCACACCTGATGCATCCACCGACATCATCCAGGAAACAGGTAGCATGACAAAATGCACCACTATTTCCCAGAGTATAAAATCACAGCCAACTGGAGTCACAAGCACTCCAAGTCTGACACAGTTGCCTCCATCCCAAACTCAAATATGGATCACAGCTTTAACAGCTTCCCTGGTCTTCAATGTAATATTGGTCATCATCATCGTCATTCTCATCGTCTGTGTGGTCAGAAAAACCCGCCTCGTCAAAAGATCCAGAGACGCTAACAAAGAGGACCCCTGCGTTGAGATGCAGCCAAAAAAGGACACGAATAGATTCTACGCTACGCAGATTCCTAGAGCTGCAAACACCAGCATAACTAGCCATTGAGTGGACACTGAGTGTCATGTATACTTTTGCTGGGGGAGGTATCAGAATGTTCACAATTAGAAAGTCGTAACAACGTTGTAGAATACATGCTTCTTTGAATGGACCGTGTAACCTGTGACATCACAAGTTGTACACACTCTTAAATGGAAGAAACCATCAAATCTTACTTTTTTTGGTAGAGGGGCACGTCTCAAGACATGTTCATCTGTTGTTTTTTAACTCTTAAGTTTATATGTGGACCTTATGACACAAAATGTATAATTTCCCTTATGACCAGTGTTAGTATTTCGCCTGCCAGAAATGCTCTGGAATGTACAAACTCGTTTGGAACAAAGGTAACATGGTATTGGTGAACTAAAACCTGATCGCGTCTGTGAAAAATAACGTATCTACCAGGGCGGTTTTGTACAGGCCCGATATATCAATGTTGTAAGGGTAATGCAGTTCCGTATTGGTAACTTGCAGCTTTATTCGGGAAAATTTCAGGAGGCACCAATGCAAAGACCAGGTTCACGAAGGTAGGGTGATTCTGTTAAGTAAATGTTTGTGTATTATCGACAATCAATACCAAGAATTATATATTTTTTTCGCAAACACACTATTTACGAGCGCTTTAACCATAAAACGAGGTGCATGCATGCTAGTATAAATTTGTCATTATCCAGACTAGCATGTACTTCAATCCACGGCTAGCAGCGGTTCTAAGTCTCTGGTTGTTTTATCTACCTGATAGCCAACACATGCATCAGTGCCTGAAGTAGCGCCCTCACGTGGATTAACCCCCGGACATTAACCTTTGATCACAAGTTAGAGCGCTGGGGAGCGTTTCTTTCCCCATTGTTCATCAAAATTGCCACAGCACCCGATCTTGGCCAATCACGTGCAATATTTTGTATGCTGACGTCGACTACTTCATGCATTTTACCATGCCTCTCACGTATATTTGGTGAGTCTTGTGGGTGGAAGTATATTTTATATTAATTCCTCTTTTTTGGAAGTATATATTTAGCAATTCTTGGTTTTTAAATGTATATAATTAGCAATTCTTGCTTTTGGAAGTATATCTTTGGTGAGTCTTGTTTTTCTATTTATTTGTTTATTTTTTAGCAATTCTTGTTTTTTTTTAAAGTAAATATTTTGCAAGTCTTGTTTTTTGGAAGTCTGGCCTATATTGAGCAAATCTCGTTTTTGGAATGTTTACTTGGCGAGTATTGTTTTTTGGAAGTGTATATTTAGGAATTCTTGTTTTTTGGAAGTCCGCATTTGACGAGTCTTGTCTTTTCATGACAAAATGTACCCTTACACGTCGTGCGCCAGACGCCGCGCGGTGCCATGGCTAGGCACGTATGTTCTGTAGGAAAGATTAGTTAGTGCGCAAGTGCGAATTCAAGGCAACTATTGTTATGTGTACATACTATAAAACTATAATGTTGTAAACAAACGAGGTTTTTGAGGTGTTTGCTTTGTTTAATCATCACTGTTAACAGCTGCTAACGTGATCGTTCATGATTGTATCAGTGTATTGAATCTGAATGTGTAAACAATGCCTCTTTTACGTCAGGTTGAGCCTAATTTTAACAAAATGAAACAATGAAATTAAAAAAAATGGCGAATTCGTTATTGGTGAAAGAAGTAACATTTTGTAAATTTGTATGGGGGATAGGCAATTATTTATGTGCTTACAAAAATGAGGTCAACGTTTTTAGGAAACAAATAAAAAACAAAAAATCATTCATGAGGATATGAAGCTCCCATATGTCCATAGATTGCGTTGCTACCATTTCAATTATTTTTGGGTAATTAGTGTCTGTTTACAGTGACACTCGATAGTGATACTGTGATAATAACGAGCAAATGCTTTGAGTTATCACATGTCGAAGCCTGTGAAAAGGTGTCCTTGGGATCTTCTTGCATGCAAATGTGGCTGGAATTCAGTTCTCTTTAGGCTGTGCGTATTTTTGTCTGTTTCCACAGATTCAACAAAGTGCCTCAAGAACAGTAAGATGATGCTCCATTTTATACTTTCTTATCATTGAATTCCGTGTTTCCAAGATACCTTATCATTGAATTCCGAGTTTCCAAGATACCTTATCATTGAATTCCGTGTTTCCAAGATACCTTATCATTGAATTCCGAGTTTCCAAGATACCTTATCATTGAATTCCGAGTTTCCAAGATACCTTATCATTGAATTCCGTGTTTCCAAGATACCTTATCATTGAATTCAGCGTTTCCAAGTTACCTTATCATTGAATTCCGAGTTTCCAAGATACCTTATCATTGAATTCGGCGTTTCCAAGTTACCTTATCATTGAATTCCGTGTTTCCAAGATACCTTATCATTGAATTCCGTGTTTCCAAGATACCTTATCATTGAATTCGGCGTTTCCAAGATACCTTATCAATGAATTAAGCGTTTCCAAGATACCTTATCATTGAATTCAGCGTTTCCAAGATACCTTATCATTGAATTCCGTGTTTCCAAGTTACCTTATCATTGAATTCCGTGTTTCCAAGATACCTTATCATTGAATTCCGTGTTTCCAAGATACCTTATCATTGAATTCCGAGTTTCCAAGATACCTTATCATTGAATTCCGTGTTTCCAAGATACCTTATCATTGAATTCGGTGTTTCCAAGATACCTTATCATTGAATTCCGTGTTTCCAAGATACCTTATCATTGAATTCCGTGTTTCCAAGATACCTTATCAATGAATTCCGTGTTTCCAAGATACCTTATCATTGAATTCCGTGTTTCCAAGATACCTTATCATTGAATTCCGAGTTTCCAAGATACGTTATTATTGTACTCAGTTGTTTCCTAGATACCTTATCATTGAATTCTGTGTTTCCAAGATACCTTATCATTGAATTCCGAGTTTCGGGGATACGGTATCATTGAATTCCATGTTTCCAACAAAATATTCCGTGTTTCTGAGATAAATTATCTCGGTAACTCAGTAACGTGATGGCAATTTAAGCTTCCGTAGTCTAAACATCCGACGTCAAAATTCGAGGCTCGTGAATAACGCCAGATAGCAGCCTTGAAGCACCTGGCTGGATCCTGCCAGATGTACCTTTGACCTCGCATCCCATTCGCACGTGTACATACATTACATTACACTTGATTAATTACAAGCATTATGCCCACGCAGAAGCTGACGATCGAATGTACAGCTCTGTTGGTGTATGTAAGTGACAAGGTACGCAGTTCGCCGCAGACCAATCATAACGCAGACATTGAAAGTTTACGTCATTACACGTTTATCCATTGATATCATTTGGCCTGTAAAACTAGTGCATGTCTTTTTGCTTGCGGATAAAGATAGGGGACCTGTCTATGATCGCGGCGTCTTTTGATAATTACTGTTCTTAAATCAATACAGACGTAAGGTCCCTGGATCAGTAAATCCACGCGTCTTACAAATCGGTTATAATTATCTTCATTTGTGCTAGCTCTAAATATCAGTGGGTACAGACGTGGCTTGTTAGAGTCTCCCAGAACACTAGCGAAAATGTGGACTCCGAAGTTAGCGATCCTTTTGTCCTTGGTGTTCTTTGCGAAAGCTGAGCTAACCCTCCGTGAGCTGTCGACGGTTTACCTACCGTACAGGTATTCGCCTAGCGGGGACGGACTATTCGCCCAAGGAGATGGGTCCTCGAAACAGAGCGTGTACGACGGAGCTAATGCGATGGTATACACTGTCGGTGAGTTTATTCATCGAGGTCATAATGTATTTGAGTTTGTTTTTCTTTGGTGAAGAATTCGTGACTATAACTATTAGAACGTTTCTTTGTGTGTCCGGGTGCAAAAAGTTTATGGTGTAAAGTACATTGTACTTTGAGACCGTTACCTTCAAAACAACTTGTTTTTCTTGGCTCAGCTTTGTTTTGGTTGATGTATTGAACTAAATTCTATCAAGCTGGAGCAATGGTAATGTTTACGTTCAGTTTCTCATCACACGAATTTGATCTCTAGGGCAAATGAATCACGACCTTGGTAATTTCCTGATTGACACACAGTGATCGATTTCCCTTGTATTAATAAGCGAATATTGCTACGCAATATGTAGCACTTGCAACTCAAAAATTCGCCATTAGCTTTACTCAATATTAGCATCCTGTGTGCACAAAATCTGCTCAGTCAAAAATATTTTGCTATGCAAAAATGTTGGATGAAATCGTTCCCTAACACACTTTCGTAGAGTGCGGTTCATTTATTTTCGGTCTAAATACACTTTTTTGCGTTCTAATAACTTGATCAGCTAATTGCTCCACCAGATCCACCAGATACTCTTCAAGGGTATCTATTGGAGCAATTAGCTGATCAAATTGAAATAATCGATTTAGAATCTATTCGCTTTGAACTTTCGTTATGATGCATGTTCTAAAAGTCCCTGAACTTGTTTGTTCTTTCATGTTTGTCTGATCATGGTTGAACGTAACATCAAACGAGCTTAATCATACACTGGGTTTCATGTTGGATGAGTTCAGATCTATTAAAGCGGTTAGACTCAGAACACAACTCCGTCAATCACCGTAGTTATGTGAACTTATAAACGCCTCGCTTGTAGACGTCGCTGTTTTGTGCATAATATTTATAGCCTTGGATTCAACAAATAAAAAGAAATCCTAACCTTCTATCACACTCACTGATGACAGCAAGCATGTCAGTGAGAGATAATAAGTCGTAATTACGGCTAGATAATAAGTCGCAATGAGGACACAATAAATAGTACGTTGACCAAAAAAAAAAAAAAAATACTTAAAAAAAAAAGTATCATAACATTTTAGTAAAGCTATACTTTGCATGGCACTAACGGGCTTTCGTAGTTTGATTTTGTTTTGCTAAAATTGAAGTCAACAACGCCGGCGCACCCCGTCTGAATATTCATAATGCCATTGACACACCGACAGATTACTGAATTCGTACTGGATATAAAGGTTCATTGAGAAAATGAACTTGGCATTCCAGTGCCTGGAATACTGTTTTTTTGAAATGCACTGCATGTTATTATCGTTTTTGTGTCATTGTTAGAATGTGGCATTGTGACTAAAATACTCGTTAAAGGTGGGGCCATAGACTGGTAAGTACACTGTACTCCAAAAATAATGAACATTATATATCGCAATGAGGACACAATAACTAGTACGTTGACCAAAAAAAAAATAAATAAATAAAAAAGAATACTTAAAAAAAAAAGTATCATAACATTTTAGTAAAGCTATACTTTGCATGGCACTAACGGGCTAGTGTAGATTTATTTTGTTTTTGCTAAAATTGAAGTCAACAACGCCTGCGCACCCCGTCTGAATAACATAATGCCATTGACTCACCGACAGATTACTGAATTCGTACTGGATAAGGTTCATTGAGAAAGTGAACTTGACATTCCAGTGCCTGGAATACTGTTTTTGGAAATGCACTGCATATTATTATCGTTTTTGTGTCATTGTTAGAATGTGGCATTGTGACTAAAATGCGCGTGAAAGGTGGGGCCATAGACTGGTAAGTACACTGTACTCCAAAAATAATGAACATTAAAAACTTACTTGGTAAGACTGCAGCTGTTGATAGTATAAACTATTTTGAGAAAGGATTCCCTTTGAAGTAGTGTGGTCTAGAAAATTGTTCACCCAATAATACATTTTAATTCCAAAAGTACATTCATGCATTTATCATTTTCCAGATTTTTTTTTAGGGTGTCCGTTCGCGATCGGTGTTACCTCGCTCAACGTTTTTTCTTCTTCTCCTTCTTCCCCCCCCCCCGTCTTCTCAGCAAGGAACTGTATTCAGCTGAAACTTTCACATGTGAAATTCATTGTATTTTTCCTTATAAGTTAGGTTGTATTGCTTCTGATTGGCACCCAATTTGGGTTTGAACAAAGAAAAATTGACTGGAGCGGGACTTGAACCAACGACCTCCGGATTAACGTACCGGCGCTATACCAATTGAGCTATCCAGCCCTATGTTGGCGGTCTCCCTATTAGTCAATATCTTTGTTCGGGGTGCCAGTCAGAAGTCATGCAACCGTTAGCTGCCGTGTAGCCAGGGATCACACTCAAGTTTACGATACAACCTGGGATTCGAATTTGTAATAATAAATATCAAGTAATAAACCACAGGCGAAACTGACTGGGTAATGTTTTTTTATAATTTGGGTTTGGACACAGAAAAATTTACTGGAGCGGGACTTGAACCAACGACCTCCGGATTAACGTATCGGCGCTATACCAACTGCCCTACCAGGTCCGGATTGGATCGAAAGCTAAGGCCATCTCCCCTACTAATTTTATATATCACCAGTCATCAGGATTATCCTGTTTGCAACTCTACGGTTTCATTAGACCCTCACCATTCGTAGTAAGAAACTTAATTTTCTGTTGTGGTATCCCTTCGTGGTGATCCCTTTGAGTTGCTTGTCTTTTGTTGTTATTTGTTTTTACTGTATCCATTTCCCCCCTACTCTTTACCTGTATAAATGGATATGTTTGTGTTTGTTCTTGTTTATGCCTCTGACGAAGGTCCGGATTGGGTCGAAAGCTAAGGCCATCTCCCCTACAAATTGTATATATACTTTTAAAAATTAGTAGGGGAGATGGCCTTAGCTTTATCACCCTACCTTTAAGTTGAACAGTGTTGTCGATTATCGTTGAATTGGGGCGTTGAGCATACGGGGTTGAACGTTGAGTGAACTCTTGTAGTCAAACAGATTGATTATGCATTCTCAAGTGCTTCGCTATCCTTTGACTATTTTTCATAAACAACATTTTCTAAGTTTTGATTCATAATGGCCAAAAGAACCTCAGTATATGTGTTACTGGTTTGTTCACTTGCTACAGGCGGACTCCTGGTAGTTGTTAGTGCTCAACCACTGGTGTCTGTTATGATTTTAACACCAGAGGCCGATCGTAAGGAGGGCGAGCGGGTTGATATGAAGTGCACCGCTACAAACCTCGAGTCGGATCACATTGTGGAGTGGAGAACCGATGATCCTGATCACCACTGATTCAAGATTCGTGTTCAACACACAGGAAGATGCGATCCATGAGATGACGATTCAAGAACTCACCATCACCAACGTGCAAAGGGACGATTCAAAAAGGTTTTTTTTGCGAAGTATATCACCCCAACCAAGATGGAGGTTCTGACGTGGTGATCTTATCAAGAAGTGTGACACTGTCGGTTTTTTACGCACCTATTGCGTCCTTCCCTATGTGTAACCCTGCTGGTCCCATCACGGTGGAAAATGGAACAGGTCTTAATATGAGATGCACATCTGAGAGTGGAAACCGAGCAGTCAGCATGAATATCACTCCCACTGCTGGATACCCCCGATGGACATCGCAAATTGTTGACGAAACCGACTTACTCGTAAGAACATTTGATCTGACAGCAACCGTAGCTAATGATGGTGTTGCATTCGAATGCACCATTACATCGACCGCATTCCGCGATGAGCAACGCTCTTGTACCATCGGATCCATTGCCGTTATTAGGAACACGGCGATGTCGACCACAAGAGACCCTACTACATCTTCCACATCAACACCCTGGGAGCCAATAACTTCAACGTCCACAGACTTTACCACACCTGATGCATCCACCGACATCATCCAGGAAACAGGTAGCATGACAAAATACACCACTATATCTCAGAGTATAAAATCACAGCCAACTGGAGTCACAAGCACTCCAAGTCTGACACAGTTGTCTCCATCCCAAACTCAAATATGGATCACAGCTTTAACAGCTTCCCTGGTCTTCAATGTAATATTGGTCATCATCATCGTCATTCTCGTCGTCTGTGTGGTCAGAAAAAGCAGCCCCGTCAAAAGATCCAGAGACGCTAACAAAGAGGACCCCTGCGTTGAGATGCAGCCAAAGGAGGACACGAATAGATTCTACGCTACGCAGATTCCTAGAGCTGCAAACACCAGCATAACTAGCCAGTGAGTGGACACGGAGTGTCATGTATACTTTTGCTGGGGGAGGTATCAGAATGTTCACAATTAGAAAGTCGTAACAACGTTGTAGAATACATGCTTCTTCGAATGGACCGTGTAACCTGTGACATCACAAGTTGTACACACTCTTAAATGGAAGAAAGCATCAAATCTTACATTTTTTGGTAGAGGGGCCATCTCAAGACATGTTCATCTGTTGTTTTTTAACTCTTAAGTTTATATGTGGACCTTATGACACAAAATGTACAATTTCCCTTATGACCAGTGTTAGTATCTCGCCTGCCAGAAAGGCTCTGGAATGTACAAACTCGTTTGGAACAAAGGTAACACGGTATTGGTAAACTAAAACCTGATCGCGTCTGTGAAAAATAACGTACCTACCAGGGCGGTTTTGTACAGGCCCGATGTATTAATGTTGTAAGGGCAATGCAGTTCCGTATTGGTAACTTGCAGCTTTATTCGGGAATATTTCAGGAGGCACCAATGCAAAGACCAGGGCCACGAAGGTAATTACTTATAAAATTGGAGCTTTTGTTAAGTAAATGTTTGTGTATTATCGACAGTCAATATCGATAATAATGGATGATTTTTTCGCAAATACACTATTTACGAGCGCTTTAACCATAAAACGAGGTGCATGCTGGTCTAGATGTGTCATTATCCAGACTAGCATGTACTTCAATCAACCGCTAGCAGTGGTTCTAAGTCAGTGGTCGCGGTTGTTTTATCTACCCGATAGCCAATATGTGCATCAGTGCCTGTGGTAGCGCCCTCACGTGGATTAACCCCAGGACATTAACCTTTGATAATCACAAGTTAGAGCGCTGGGGAGCGTTTCTTTCCCCATTGTACATCAAAATTGCCACAGCACCCGATCTCGGCCAATCACGCGCAATATTTTGTATGCTGACGTCGACTACTTCATGCATTTTACCATGCCTCTCACGTATATATTTGGTGAGTCTTGTGGTAGTATATTTTTAGTAATTCCTCTTTTTTGGAAGTATATATTTAGCAATTCTTGGTTTTTTAATGTATATAATTAGCAATTCTTGTTTTTGGAAGTATACGTTTGGTGAGTCTTGTTTTTTCTATTTATTTGTTTATTTTTAGCAATTCTTGTTTTTTGGAAGTAGATATTTTGCAAGTCTTGTTTTTGGAAGTCTAGCCTATATTGAGCAAATCTCGTTTTGGAATGTTTAATTGGCGAGTATTGTTTTTTGGAAGTGTGTATTTAGCCATTCTTGTTTTTTGGAAGTCCGCATTTGACGAGTCTTGTCTTTTCATGACAAAATGTACCCTCACAAGTCGTGCGCCCGAAGCCGCGCGGTGTCAGAGCTAGGCACGTACGTTCTGTAGGAAAGATTAGCTAGTGCGCAAGTGCGAATTCAAGGCAACTATTGTTATGTGTACATACTATACAATTAGGTGTTGTAAACAAACTAGGTTTCGAGGTGTTTGTTTTGTTTAATCATCACTGTTAACAGCTGCTAACGTGATCGTTCATGATTGTATCAGTGTATTGAATCTGAATGTGTAAACAATGCCTCTTTCACGTCATGTTGAGCCTAATTTTCACAAAATAAAACAATGAAAATAAAAAATGGCGAATTCGTTATTATTTATGTGCTTACAAAAATGAGGTCAAAGTTTTTAGGAAACAAAATAAAAAACAGAAAATCATTCATGAGGATATGAAGCTCCCAGATGTCCATAGATTGCGTTGCTACCATTTCAATTATTTGGGGGTAATTAGTGTCTGATTATAGTGACACTCGATAGTGATACTGTGATAATAACGAGCACACGCTTTGAGTTATCACATGTCGAAGCTTGTGAAAAGGTGTTCTTGGGATCTTCTTGCATGCAAATGTGGCTGGAGTTCAGTTTTAGATTTTTCCTTTAGGCTGTGCGTATTTTTGTCTGTTTACACAGATCCAACAAAGTGCATTAAGAACAGTAAGATGATGCTCCATTTTATACTTTCTAAAATGCCCCCCCCCCTAAAGAATAAGAAGGTATAAAGTAGTTTGTAAAATCAAACCATTCAATTCATGTAAACTACTTTTCAACTCTTCACAAAAACTTCTGGAATTGAATGAATTGAAAAATACTAAATCCAAAACAATCTATGAAAACAAACATTCGGACATTCAAGAAAAAACATTAACAACTTGCGGTGACACCAAAGCATGTTTCTTTCCTGTCAATTATCTGGGAGTTGTCCTCTCGATCGCGCGCTTCCCTCACAAATGAAAACACCCATTTACGAGTGGTATTTAGGGATTGGAAAAGGAGCCCTTAGCGGTAAGTTTTAGGGCGAAAATAATATCTAGATTTTCGAAACCTAACTTATCTCTCTCTACCCTCGTGCAGTTGGCTGCACCCAAGTTTGAAGTCAACAACTCCAAGGTGGACCGTATTTGAACAGTCCTCAAAAGCAATGACCATATGACCCTAAAAGCATTTGTGTGCGGGATTATTAGTTTGACCAAGGTTCCATTGATTGAGTGTAGCAGGGCGCCATCTCGTGATTAATCCTGCCCAATTATTTTCTATTAGAAAGGTGGCTATGATGATCGCAGCAACCTAAACATCCGACGTCACACTTCGAGGTTCGTGAATATCGCCAGATAGCAGCCTTGTGTTTCCAAGATACCTTATCATTGAATTCCGAGTTTCGGGGATACGGTATCATTGAATTCCATGTTTCCAACAAAATATTCCGTGTTTCTGAGATAAATTATCTCGGTAACTCAGTAACGTGATGGCAATCTAAGCTTCCGTAGTCTAAACATCCGACGTCACAATTCGAGGCTCGTGAATAACGCCAGATAGCAGCCTTGAAGCACCTGGCTGGATCCTGCCAGATGTACCTCTGACCTCGCATCCCATTCACACGTGTACATACATTACATTACCCTTGATTAATTACAAGCATTATGCCCATCACGCAGAAGCAGACGATCGAAAGTACAGTTCTGTTGGTGTAATGTATGTACAAGTGACAAGGTACGCAGTTCGCCGCAGACCAATCATAACGCAGACATTGAATGTTTACGTCATTGCACGTTTATCCATTGATACCATTTGGCCTGTAAAACTAGTGCCTGTCTTTTTGCTTGCGGACAAAGATAGGGGACCTGTCTACGATTGCGGCGTCTTTTGATAATTACTATTCTTAAATCAATACAGACGTAAGGTCCCTGGATCAGTAAATCCACGCGTCTTACAAATCAGTTATAATTCTCTTCATTTGTGCTCTAAATATCAGTGGGTACAGACGTGGCTTGTTAGAGTCTCCCAGAACACCAGCGAAAATGTGGACTCCGAAGTTAGCGATCCTTTTGTCCTTGGTGTTCTTTGCGAAAGCTGAGCTAACCCTCCGTGAGCTGTCGACGGTTTACCTACCGTACGGGTATTCGCCTAGCGGGGACGGACTATTCGCCCAAGGAGATGGGTCCTCGGAACAGAGCGTGTACGACGCAGCTAATGCGATGGTATACACTGTCGGTGAGTTTATTCATCGAGGTCATAATGTATTTGAGTTTGTTTTTCTTTTGGTGAAGAATTCGTGACTATAACTATTAGAACGTTTCTTTGTGTGTCCGGGTTCAAAAAGTCTATGGTGTAAAGTACATTGTACTTTGAGACCGTGACCTTCAAACAACTTGTTTTTTTTGGCTCAGTTTTGTTTTGGTTGATGTATTGAACTAAATTCTATCAAGCTGGAGCAAGGGTAATGTTTACGTTCAGTTTCTCATCACACGACTTTGATCTCTAGGGCGAATGAATCATGACCTTGGTAATTTCCTGATTGACACACAGTGATTGATTTCCCTTGTATTAATAAGCGAATATTGTTACGCAATTTGTAGCAATTGCAACTCAAAAATTCGCCATTAGCTTTACTCAATATTAGCATCCTGTGTGCACAAAATCTGCTCAGTCAAAAATATTTTGCTATGCAAAAATGATGGATGAAATCGTTCCCTAACACACTTTCGTAAAGCGCGATTCATTTATTTTTGGTCTAACTACACTTGTTTGTGTTCTAATAACTTGATCAGCTAATTGCTCCACCAGATCCACCAGATACTCTTCAAGGGTATCTGGTGAAGCAATTAGCTGATCAAATTGAAACAATCGATTTAGAATCTCTCCCGCTTTGAACTTTCGTTATGATGCATGTTTCAAAAGTCCCTGAACTTGTTTGTTCTTTCATGTTTGTTTGACCATGGTTGAACGTAACATCATACACTGGGTTTCATGTTGGATGAGTTAAAATCTATTAAAGCGGTTAGACTCAGAACACAACTCCGTCAATCACCGTAGGTATGCGACCTTATAAACGCCTCACTTGTAAACGTCATTTTTTTCTCGTAGCCTATGTGCATAATATTTATAGCCTTGGATTTACAGCTGGGAGGCCAGATTCATTAATCACTTCGACTGGGTTGTTGTCTCAGGCCGGGCTTGGGGTAGCTCGGAGAGACAGTAAGCAGTCATGGCTCGAAACTCCACGCAATCGACGAATGAGCAATGGGTCCATATTGTTTGTGTTTGTGTGGACCACCAAATAATGAGCTTGTTTTTGAAGCCTAGACACATAACTATGAAACTGTAAGATTTGAAACTTTGCAGTGGCGTAACAAGAGTTGTTGGGGTTGCAAGCGAGGGCAAAGACACCAAAAATATTAAAAGCGGCATAACGACAAACTACTCTGGACTATCATGTTTTTTACTTAAATTTTAGTTTAAAAGTCGATTTAAAACATGGACTATTTTACGGGCGCTTGTCTCAATTATGACGATTGATGCTCTATTTAAACCAGGATGCCTTTTAATCAGCAGATGTTTTGCAAATCTTGGTTCGCTCGCATTGCCGTAAAATGTTTTCACTTCCATTATTTTGTGTAGGGAATACTTTGTGAAGAAGGGCGTAGCTGACATTTTGCAGTATCTGTTGTGTGTATAGCAGCTTATTCGACGGAAACTCATTTAAGAACAGGTGTTTTCCACGTGCTGGTTTAGTTATGCTCTAGTTTCCTCTTCCTGTATCAAGGCGGCTGTACAGACAAAAACAGACCGGTAGTAAGTGTCAGGCGATTTCGACCCATAATGAATAAATTTGTTTCTTATCCGCATGTATACGGTGCGAAGTTAAAAAAAAAAAAAAAAAAAAAAACAAAAACAACAACAATAACAACAACGACGACGACAACGACGACGACGACGACAGCAGCAGCAACAACAACAACAACAACAACAACAACAACAACAACAACAACAACAACAACAACAACAACAACAACAACAACAACAACAACAACAACAACAAGCAGCAGCAGCAGCAACAGCAGCTGCAACAGCAACTTCAACAACACTGTTTCGGATCCCAGAGAGCCTGACCAAATTCTGGGTCAGTTTCACCAGAAATCTGTGTTAAAATGACACCTGATATGGGTCAAAGTGACGGAGAATCGGAGCTAAGTTCCCGTTCTTCAGAAAAAACAGTCTCCTTGTCAGATTGACTCAGAAAATAGGAATTAAATAAGAAAATAATTGTATTCTAATGTCTTTTTAAGTACGAGGGCCAAGGCAATTTCTGTTGTATAGACCCCTTGCATTGGCCGCCATCGTTGATGAAACGTACACGCGTAAAAGGCTACACACTCAGAACAAAAGGTAAAAAAAAGTTACTTAATTGAAGTAAAAAGCCACGAAAAAAATATACTAAGTTGTTTTGTAAAAAAAATAAAAACATAATCAAAGGATAAACTTACTGTTTACTTTATGTTTTGTAAAGTTACAAAAGTTAAGAGTAAACTTTACATGTAATTTGTAAGTTTTACAAGGAAGTGGTAAAAAGTAACCGAAATTGAAGTAAACTGGTCCACGTGAAAACATTTTCCCATAATGCAAATGTAATACACTCGTGCATGTATAAGCATTAGAGTAAGCAAGTCGCAGGCACACATAACAATCCAAGATGGACGGGGGTGGACAGAACACTGATGCTGCAGGGTTTTGATGCTTGGAGTTCGCGTGTTCAGAGTTGCAAGGGGGACTTTGGCTTTATGGTCGTCGTGGAACAACAGTCTGTCGAAGAGGGAAAGGACTCATCCAGGAAAATCATGGCGTACTAGCTGCAAAGACTTTCAACACGAAGGCTTCAGCAATGGGGCAAATTAAACCGTCGAAAAAGGTCTGATTAAACCAACCGGCTCTTTTCAGAGCCAGCACCTCTTTCCAGAAGAGATTTTTTACCTTGTCTGCCGGGCTGAACCCCCCCCCCATTTTTTACACTATTGCTGCTACGAGTATTTTTTTTTTCTGTGTGTATGTCGCAAGAACTAACTTAGCTGCTTACCCACTGATTTGGTACAATTTTCCCAAATTATTTTTAGCAATGTATTATATACAACAAATAAATTTATCTAATACCGAAATAAAGTTTTACACAAATATTTACTAAGATCTTATCTTTTACATTGTAACGAGGTAAAGCCATACTTCATAATTGGGTAATGTTTTACATAACTTAGGTTTACCTAACAATTCAGTAAATGAATTTACCCAATATCGAGGTAAAGTTTCACACAACTATTAACTAAAACCTTACCCAACCCCTGTTGGGTAAAGTTTTACATAACAGTTATGAGGTTCACCTGCAACTACTCAATTAGGTAAAATTTTACACAAGCTGTGAATTTTTTTCTCTGTGTGTATCATTGGCTGAGAGTCGCGCGCAGCGCGTACACGCCTGCAATTTTCCATTGTTTTTCATCAAAGATGGTGGCCACTGACGTCATGTGCAATCCACTTATACTTGTATATAAATAGCAATAAACCAAATCAATCAATCAAATGGTTCAGGCTCCCTGAAACCCGATCCGGGTCAATCCTGACCCAGGAGTTTTTAGAGTGTAGCATTAGCAGGTTGAGGGCTATAAGGGTTCGAGCCAAAATGGAGGGGCATTGTTCATGAGCACTTAAGACAATAGATGGGAGAGGGAGGGGATATAAAGGCACCCAAAACCCACAATTTTGTTGTGTTTTTGGCGAAAGATAAGATTATGAGAATGTGTCCGTCTTTTTCTTCACAAGGTGATAATTTCATCCACGTCACGAATTACTCTGATGTCACGCGGCCAGTTGTCGTTTACCACGAGGCACTTCCCGCCGTAGGCAATGACGTAGAATTGTGCGGTAATGTGGTAGGCGTGGCTCTGGACGGACATCCGGGCACTGTTGGATTGTACAGGCTGTATGATGCACAAAGTGGTCAGCTGGAATCACTGGCAAGGATAACAGGTAAGTACGGAATCCCATTCGTAAACCGTCACCACAAACTTTGTAATTATTGCTTGAACAGAATTCCATTTAAGATTCCCAAACCCATATTAATCGCAACCTCGCAACCGATTCTTACACAGGCTGTCTCCGATTAATTGTGTACTGCTCTGATATTTATAAGCAACGGTGCATCTGAATAACTTACCACCCAGAGCCGGGTGTAGAATACAAGATTGATTGGAAAGTTTTGCCCATTTCAGTCGGTGATCGGCCAGACATGCTAAAGTTCACCCACGACTGTGGTACGATCGTGGTTGCCAACGAAGGAGAGCCGTACGAAGTATCGGGCTACATCTTTGATCCTGAGGGGTCAGTCTCGCTCATCCACGTAGATTTACCAAGTGTAACCTCAAATATCACCAACTTAGACTTCAAGTCATTCAACTCCAGGTATGAAAACAATTAATGTTTGATATCCCATAACTGTCCGTATTTGACAAGTGAGAGCGACAGTTGGTAACTGATAGGTCTTTTAATAACCAGCGAGATTGTTCTAGGATACCCTTCATCTAAGACAGAGATGTTTCTTGGAGATGTCAACATTCTCGCAAAAAAAATTCAATGACGGTTTATGTCCCCAGCTATTTCATTATGGATTAGGAAGCTAAAGTCTACATATGTCATTTGAATGGCCTCATTGTACACAAACCCTTCAACGAAAACTAAACAATAACGAGCAAAGTCAACACACCGTGACGACTGAGGTGACACTGATGGGATAAGAGTCAGGATATTGCGACGGTAAACAGTAAGTTATAACAAACAAACATTGACTTTGTTGAGACAAAGATAAAGAAGGTTTCGCAGCAATATTTTTACGAAGTGAACTTCATTGCAAATATTTATCCGCTTGCAGGGCGGATGAGTACGTTCGTCGGGGAGTGAGGTGGCCGTATAAAGGAGAGTTGGGTGAGAGTCAAAACACTCTATCGCAGTCTCTGGAACCGGAGTATATCACATTCAATTATGACGACACTAAGGCCTACATAAGCCTGCAGGTATGACCAAGTATAAAACACCAAATACCATATTATTTACAGCTGCGAAACCAAATCAAGCTTACCACAATCTACTTTTACCTAAAAGCAGAACAGGAACACCAGCCAAGATGTAATATAACATAATCGCAATGTGGCTGGTCCCCTTCTGAACTTTTAACATTGCTCAGTAGCGTAAATTGAAACTGGGGAGGCAAAACAAAAAAGATATCAGATGGCGGTGAAAGTTTGTTTTTCAACTGTCTTCCCTGTTTATAGGAGAACAATGCAATTGCTGTAATCGACCTGGTATCCGAGACGATTGTTGATATCTACCCCCTTGGTTTCAAGTCCTGGCGTAATATCCTGCTGGATCCTAGCGATAAGGATGGAGGTATGCCTTGTTTGATTGTGTTTACTTTTTACTCCTTTGACAATCCCTGCTTACATATCCTTATATCAAAATAAATAAAAACTATCAATCAAACAATCTATCAATCAGCCAACCAATCATGCCATAACATTCCACTGGATCCTTGCGATGAGGATGGGGTATATTTTTATTTTTTCCTATCCTGCTTGGATGATTAACGACATTTTACAGCATCAACAATTGTATTAGGCGGGAACTGTTGTGATACTTTGTGTTGTCTCTTCAGGGCCACCATAGATTTTATTTTACAGCGTTATGTCTATGTGGTCTCGGTTGCCCTTTTCCAACACTCGATATTTCTTACAATGTCTGTCCGCCTAGGCATCAACTTCGCTGCATACGATATCTACAGCACCTACCAGCCAGACTCTATCAAGTACATGAGAGTGGATGGTGTTGATTACATTGTGACAGCCAACGAAGGGGATGATATGTCACTTTCAGCCGGTGGTAACTCATGGAAAGAAGCACAGCGTGGAGAAGACTTCGTTGACGGTAGGAATTCCAAGATACCACTTCTTCCAAAAGAAAACCTATTTTCACATTGCTGTTGCCCGTATAGGCCTATCTAAGCTTAGTTCCTACGCCACAGCTTAAAGGAAAGTGATTTACACATATTTTTTTCTGCTTATCAGTTGTTCTTAAAAATTAACAGAGACATGATTTATACCAACTCATAGATAACGCACTGTAACCTGCGAAATGACAAAAGAACAAGACCGTTAGCGCAACCGCAGCTGGATTTTAAAGTGAGCCATCTAAAAAACCAATCATGCGGCTACCAGTAGAAACATGTAACAATAGCACAGACTTTTAAAGTGTGGGCCTAATAATACAAAGTGTCATCACCCAGTAGCTTATTTTTACTCGTTAATTACTGTTATTTTCTATGCTTATAGAAAATCAGCTTTCAAGCTCCGTGCCAGATGCAGTCAGAGCTGCCCTTGCCGATGATAACAAGCTTGGTAAGGCAAACTGACAACATGCTCAGTAGTTATTTCAATTTTTATATAAGCTAACCAATGTGCTGTTTAATTGCACTTCAGCCATTCACACTATTTATGCTTACACCCTGCTATAAAAACGCACATCATTATTCACTTGTCCGACAGGACGGTTGCAATTTAGCACTGTCGACGGCCGGAGCACGCAGAATACCAGCAAGTTCGATCGACTCTATTGCTATGGGGCCCGTAGCGTTACGGTATTCAGGGCCGACGACTTTTCGCTGGTTTACGACACAGGAGATGAGATCGAACGTAAGCACGCCATCTTCTATCCGAACATTTTCAACGCCGACTACGACAGTGACGAGCCCGACACGGAAACGGTAGAAGACAGGTTCGACAAACGCTCGGATTCAAAGGTCAGTTTTAAAGTACAGATCTTGTCAATAACTTATCCAGAAAAACATAGATCATTGCTGAATGAAAATCCTTTGATTATAAAACTTACAATCAATCATACAGAGATATAATTTCCGTCTGAATACTGTAATAAAAATCATTTGAAGAGCGCCCCCCCCCCAAAAAAAACAAACCTAAACAAACAAACAAAAATCAGTGCAGTTTATTTTAAACGCGCAACCGAAATAAGCTCAATACAAAAATGTGCGCAAAAAAAGAAACCGTTTTTCGTGTTTTCACTTAGAATGATCTAATTTTGTGGAATTTTCACCGGTTTGCTGTTTGGCGTTTTAATTTATGCTAGAGGTTGTGAATAAAATACTTTCATACATATTATCTGTAAAATATGTTTTTTAAATGGTACGCTCGAAATTATCTGATATTTATGTTGCTGCTTTTAAGGGCCCCGAGACCGAGTCAGTTGAGATTGCAGAAATAAACGGCCAACGTGTGATGTTCGTTGGGAACGAACGCACGAGTACCATCATGGTGTACACCTTCGAAGACAGCTCAACTACTCCGAACTTCGAGTCTATCTACCGTTCCGGAGGAACCAGTGACACCTACACGGAACTCTACAACGCAAGAAACCTCGGTGATGTGGACCCTGAAGACCTACGGTAGGCTTTTTTCTTCTCTCTTTCTCTCTCAACCAGTGGTCCGTGACTGGGCACAATTTCACGGCACTGCTTGCCACAGAAGTATGCAGTTATAGCTCTCTGTGAAGCACCTATTATGTAAATCTTTTGATCCATTACTACAAACAAATCTTTCGCCTATTGTCCACCATATAATTGGGTTCTTACCGTGGACCCGACGTTTAAACTAAAACTTTTCTACACAAATATTTAAACATAAAATTTGATTTGTACAAATTTTTAATCTGTCATCTTTGGCACAGATACTTCGTTTTGTTAATTAAGAAATAGTTCCGGTCAACAAATTAAACACTTTTTGGGCACCACACAATGAGAAAATAGTTCTGTAATTATTTATTTTATTTTCCCCCCAAGAACCAATTCCATCGCTGTGTTCATTTCGTAAAAAACTTCACTATTCCTTCCATCGACAGGTTTATCAATGCGTCGGATACTCCATCCGGTAAACCGCTTCTACTCGTCACTAGTACTGTAAGTGGGACAGTGAGTATGTACGAAGTCATCGACAGTGATGATCAAGAATCAACTACCAGCACCAGCGACGACTACAATGGTAAGTCTGTTACTGAATATTATGTTCGACATGGACCATTTTGTCCGACAACCGATTTAGGGCACTTTTTAACCCACTGTGCCCAACATGTCCGATCGATTGTAATGCGAAGATATGTATAGGACCCATTGTGTGCGACAAAATGTTCGACCCATTGTGTCAACAACGACAAAGTGACTCCGACTCATGTCCGACAAACTGTAATGTCCGACACAAATTTGTGGTCATCAGGCATATTGATCCATGTCGGACATGATGGTTGACAGCATACGTCTCTTTTTAGCACAGCATGAAATTTTCTCCCCTTAACTCAATCTTCCCAGCAGAAGCTCAAGCAACAGGTGCAGTGCAGCATTCTCCCACCTGAATACTAGCATACGAAGCGTCGATCGACACCCGACATTCTTAATCCCGGTTCTTAATTCTCAGAACCCAAGATTTCTTCTAGAGAAGATTAACTCAAAAGGGTGTCACTCAAGGGAGATCTTCATATCCTCTATATTACGAAAACCTGTTAGTGCCAGCTCGGTATCTTTATTTTCAAAAGCAGTTTTTTTCATTTTTAAAAAACCGTTACTTTTATTTTAAAAGCAGTTATTTGTTTTTATCAAGAGCAGCTCAGGTGGGATATAAAACCACATAAGTGTTGCTACCATGTTTGTCAAGTTCCCTGGAGGTATACTTTGGGTGATTTTTATTGATTCTCGTAATCAAAGGAGCAGACTATAGTATCCTTCTTGCAGTCACTTTGTTTACATTAGCAGATTGTGCCTCGTTCAAGTTAGCTTTTCAACAAGCTTCGGGGATATATAAAACTGAACATTTTAATGACGTCTTGTATTTCATTTTCCAGTGGTGTTGGATCCCATCTCGACGGTTTACGTGCCATACGATTACAAGTCAGATGAGACTCCAAAGTACGCACTGGACGAAGATGCAGTAGAACAAAGCACTTATGATAAGGTCAATGCTATGATTTACTCTGTTGGTAAGTCAAGTTTATGTGCTAATGCCCACAGCTGGATGTGAACTATCCAATCTAAGCATGCTCAAAATAATCGAAAGTTCAAATAAGTAATTCATACAACGTAACACGAAAGAAGAACTTTATTTCAGTAAACTGATTGCGTTGGATGTAGAAAATTGTCAGTAGTTTGAAATGCATCAATAATTCTCAACGTTTTTGAAATTACATCCTGAGATTCATGAGTAAAACTCCACATTGCGATTTTTGATTATATTTTTGTTTTCACCCCATTCATTAGGCGGAAAATTTCTGCACGTCATAGATATCTCTGACGTCACGCGGCCGAACATTGTTCATTACATGGAGCTACCCGCCTCTGGGAACGACGTTGAGCTATGTGGCAATGTTATTGGTATTGCTTTAAATGGTAACCCAGGAAAAGTGGAATTATACAGCCTCTATGACAGCCAAAATAATGATCTCGCTCTCACTGTAAGCGTTACAGGTAAGGCAAAAAGGACCCACATGTTATATTTTCAAAGTGTAAACCTAAACCAGTTGTACACCATTTTGTTCAAAGAGTCCTGCTGTATGACCTGACTAGTGAACTGTTGACGGAATAAAAATAAGGGGGCATGAGTATGGAAAGGAGACATGAGTATGAGATGGAAACTAATAAGCATAGACTGGTTTACTGTTTTGTGAATACTTGGTGCAGCCTATACCAGTGGTTTAAGAAACCCTCCACAGACGTTTTTAACAAGAGGTACCAGACCATGCCAGAATCATCGCTGCAAGCCCCTTCTCGTTATACAATAAGTCTTCTGGGTTTGCCTGCGTAGCCTTGTTTCAAAACCTCACTTGTTAGGCCTTCATCGCGAAATCAAATTAATACTGAAGAAAGGGTCTGACACATAATATTACCATAGCGGTTCGTTGAATGATTAGTGCCCTCTGTCGGCGATGTATGTCATCTTCGGAGTACATTGTTTTGGCGACTAAGGCCGTTTTCTTATCAAAGGAAACATTTGAAAGGTTGCGGCTTTGACTGCAGCTGGATCACAACTTTATGCTTTAAAGTATATAGGCTAGCCTTAGCAACAGGCACAGCCACAGCCGCAAACTTGGACACAGCCATCGACAAGAGCGTCTTCAAACCATGATGACGTGCATAGTAATGTTACACTTAAAATAATTTTGACTGTATGTTTTCAGTTGGGAGCAGACCAGACATGCTGAAATTCACCGCTGACTGTCGTACCATACTGGTAGCTAACGAAGGATACACGACTGAAGATGATGGGTACATCGTTGACAATGAAGGTTCTGTCTCCATTCTTCATCTCAGTGAAACGGGAACTGTTGTCAGCAACATCCACTTGGACTTTACGTCTTTCAACTCAAGGTAACAATAAGTTAATCAGGCTATGTTATCGTAAGCACCATAAACTTGGACTTTGCGTCTTTCAACACAACTTAACAATAAGTTAACCAGGGTATAAACTGTTGTATGAAAACAACACATGAACTTTGGGTCTTTCTACACAGAATAACAATAAGCTAACAATGCTATAAACTGTTGTAAGAAACATTAACTCGAACTTTACGTCTTTCAACTCAAGCTAACAATAAGCTAATCAGGTTTTAAACTGTTGTATAAAGCAACATCAACTAGGACTTCACAGTCTATTGTAGTGCAAGAAGAACAATGTGGGAGGATAAAAACAGCTCTTTTCACTGACAGCTTTGAAATGAAGTAAATACGAGGAAGTGCTTACATTTTCAGGTTTTTTTAGTAAAAGCTTTGACATCCTCTACTTTTAACTTTGTTAACACCGTAAAATCAACATGTGGACAACATATGTACGTTTGTTTTTGATAGTCAAGATTTCAGAAGATTATCTCTGAAGAACTGGTGTTCTCACTGGTATGGACATTTTTATCAATGACTCTTCTGTTTTTAAAGTTCTGAATATTAATAGCGGGTGACGTCATAATGAAATAAAACATAAACAATTAAGTATTTTGGTTCCTGAAAAATTGATATCTGATAGGCCTACTCAGGATCATTTACCCGCTGAGAAAATAATTTTTGTTTTTGTTTATTTTTTCAGAGCCTCAGACTATCTCGAGCGCGGTGTCAGGTGGCCTTATAGGGGAGAAATTAGTAAAAACCAAACAGCATTTTCTCAATCAATGGAACCAGAGTATATTACTTTAAATAAAGATGACACCAAGGCATACATTTGCCTTCAGGTGAGATAGAAATTGACATTATCAGTCCATGGAACCAATGTATATAGAACCAGAATACAAACTTTATGGACGAAACGAACGCATCATTTGCCTTCTAGGAAGATATTGGAATTATTTCAGTTAAAAGGAGCACAGCCAATGGAACCAGATGAAATATAGAGGAACCAAAGGCACCATTGCCTTCAAGTAACACATAGGACCGGTTCCATTCAAGGGAACCACAGTCAATGCTGGCACCAGAATGGATCATGATTGCCTTCAAGTAAGATTAGGAAGTACGATATTTCAAAGGAACCAGAGTCAAACTATGCATTAAAATACAGATGAAATAAACACATACATATTTCTTAAGGTGAGATTATGAGTTACTTTCACTGGGAACCCAGGGTCAGTGGCACGCAAGTCAATGGAACCATAGTATATCACCTACACCGTAAATGACTTATCACATCCTTTAGCTACATAATGAAAGTTGCAAAAACCTTCCACGGGAACCAAAGTGAATAGAACCAGACATTTAACACTCAATGACACCATCGCTCACTTATTGAGTAACAGTTTTTAATTAAAAAGTCGGTAATCCGCCATTTTTTTCTTCAAAAATCTAAAAAATTCCAAGTTCAACAAGTGCACCTAGCCAAATATCTTATCACTACCCGGGGTTTGTTTTTCACTAACACAATCCAACAATGACCCGCTCTCCAGGAATTCCCATAGGTATTGTACAGCAATTACTTAGCCTTGCTAAGTTGTGTGAACAAAGGGTGTTATTCAAAGAAATGGTTGATTGAGCAGAAAGAGACGTGTGGGCTCATCTCAAAATACAATTTTGCTTGAATTGATTTTATTCAGTCAAAAGGATCTATATCTAATGATTTGGGTGGTTTAAAAGTGATTTGATTCTTCACAGAAATGTATTACACGCTAAAATCAAACTGTTACTCAACAAGTAAGGCATGGCGAAATGGTGTGATATTTTTTTGATGGTGTCACGAAGAGTTAAGCTGCAATTGATGTAGCACTTACAAGCTACACCAGTCAGTATAGAGGACCCATCCCCACCAACAATGAAAAGAAACCAAATTATAACACCAAAAACTGATGCAAAATTATTGGTGAATATGAGACATTTAACAGAAATGAAACATTCATAGGAACCTAAATGTAATTGCAATCATAACACGATTCAAAATCATTAAGGAACACAAAATGAAGCCAAAACAAAACTAATGTAGAAATTATGTTTCATGTTTTCGTACTTTTTGATCCACAGGAAAACAATGCTATCGCAGTGATAGATCTAACTTCAGACACCATTGTAGACATTTATCCTCTTGGAGTTAAGTCCTGGAAGAATTTACTTCTTGACGCAAGTGATAAAGATGGCGGTAAGTGAGGAACTGAGCAAAATATTCATACTTTGAAGAAACCAGTGCCTAATTTCGCGGTCTCTGCTTCCGCGGGTTTGTCTGCTCATGGTCACCATTTTCGATTTCTACGAGTTCTGTGTAAGCTTATGGCATAGTAACATGACGCACGTGCACAGGCAAACTGCGATGCCATAATGCACACTGTTCATAGCTTATTTCGGTTGCTGCACTCAACATTAGCAAAGTTGATTTGGTGGTTCTTCAAACGGTATTTCATCGACTTTTCCCCCTCTTTTTTTCCCGACTTTTTTTTCCTAGGGATTAATTTAAAAGCGTACGATATCTACAGCTTCTATCAGCCTGATGCTATTAAATACATGGAGGTGGACGGTATTGGTTACATCATTACGGCCAATGAAGGAGATGACTTGGATTATGACGCTGGTAATCGAGAATGGGCCGAAGCACAACGAGGAGAGAAGTTTGTGGACGGTATGTCAAATTAATGTACAACTTTCCAATATAACAACTGTGAACAAAATGACATCTGAGGGTGCGATCTCCCCTTTGTTGAAATAGTTTTACCCAAAACATCACAACGTGAGTGTTGGTGGCTTTTGCTATTGCTCAGGTTGTTAATCCAACCGCAGCCGCAGTCTTTAATTTAAAGGGGCCTACTGCTTTCCGGCTACTGTTTGATACGGGGCCCCATGAGTGCCAAACAACTTATCAAAATTTCTAATTCACTAATTCGACAAACATAAACTGAGATATCACTTTGCCATATGAGAATTTATCTCACCCAGGTGAACTTACTGAATAAACTGGGGCTTGGTGGGGCAAATTAACCCAGCAAGTAAATTTTTAGGCTTAGTATTAGTCGAGTTATTCTTTACATCAAAATGGTCGACTTGGCGAGATAAACGATATCCAAATAAGTGATATGGCACCCATGAAGCTCCGTAGTCGTATATAAAATCACATACTTTTATAACGTGATTTTTTGTTGACTAAGTGCTACTTTTAAGACAGCATGACAACGTTCTTTGTTTCTCTTCGACAGATAACGAGCTCTCAGATTCGGTGTCTCCTGCACTGCGCGATGCTCTAAACGACGATGGCAAACTAGGTATTTCGATATCTGCTTTGGGGCAAAACATGATCAGTGTTGCTGCATGAGTTAACTTTTAAAAATTGACAATTTGTCTTTTTATTTCATTTAAATTGACAAGATTCACAGGTGTGTCACAGGACACGGTACTACATCATCATTCCAAGATATAGTAATTCGAGGCACTTTATCAAACATTATTAAAATCTGTCATCCTTTTTAGGCCGACTGATGTTCAGTACAGTGGATGGCCGCAACCAACAAAATCCCAACAAGTTCGACAAGCTTTACTTCTTCGGAGGGCGTAGTTTCTCAGTGTTCAGAGCGGACGATTTCTCACTCGTGTACGACAGTGGGGACGATGTTGAACGACAACACGCCATCTTCTTCCCGGAGGTTTTTAACGCTGAAGGGAAATCAAGTGACCCTGGCGACGAGTCACCCGAAGACAAATTTGACATCCGTTCTGATAACAAAGTAAGAATAAGGCCCAAAACAACGGCTTTGGTTGTGGATATGCCTGCAAGCCCGAGCCAAATACACTCAATTTAGACCAATGATCAGGAACCCTTTCTTTGCAGCTTAATTCCACGTTGACAATAGACCTTTCTATAAGATGTGCCTCCTATTATCTTATGCACATTGCCACTTTCATTGTATAGATATCGCTCTCAAGGGTTGAGACATGTAATCCCTGATTTTTCCAATGACGAGATGAACAGGTGAACCCTTACCCTTATTTTGACACAAAAATCTCACAAACTGGCGACGAGGATGGGATTACATGTCTTAGAGAAAACCTATACGATACACTAACATCAGAATTGAAGAAAGCACTGTAGAGGGTTGTTACACTCGTACCCTCTCATCTCTTTTACAAAAAATACTCCAGATATTCCACGTCAATCAGGATTCGAAAAGAAACCCTTTGCAAATTTCTGAGAGTTTAAGGCTTATAGGACTGGAACTTGCCGGTCACTGTGCCACCAGGGAAGAAGAAGCAGTTTCTAAGGTCTTTCAATGGCAGCTCAAACATGAAAAAAAGCTAGTGCCCCCCCCCCAAAAAAAAAAAAAAAAAAATAATAATAATAATAATAATAATAATAAATAAATAAATACATAAAAATAAATAAATAAATAAATAAATAAAATAAAATTTAAAAAATAATAATAAAAAAATAACTTCTATAGGAAGAGACAGGTTTAATTGAACAGAATATTAAAAACTTGTCACCCAATTTCAAAGACTTTTTATCTCTTGAGTGTACTGATAAACGGCTACTGAAACTTGCCGGTCACTGTGCCAGGAGGAAAGAAGAAGCAATTTTGTTATGGTCCTTCTATGCAAGCCCAAGTTTAGAAAGAAAGCTAGTGGTCTCCCGAGAAAGGACTACATCAAACTCCTGTCAGAAGACGTAGGCTTCATTGGACATCGAGACATAACGAACTGCACGTAAGACAGAACTGTGTGGAAGGCCGTGTTGGAACTCCGACCCTTCCTGTCGCCATATAGGCAACAAGCAGAAAACCTCACATCAATGACAGAATACTTCGGATGATACACCGAATAAACGTCTTGACAGTTATTGTTTCCAAAAAAAGGCTGGGAAATTAAAAATATTGCTAAAAATTATTACCCTTGCAACAAAGGTAATGATCACCTTTGTGGCAGGTCCAAACTTGGCAACATCGTGACGTCATCACAAATTATCACATTTATAAAGCTATTGCATGTTGGGAAATTAATGTTTGGTTGATTTCCTGTTTTCAAAATACTAGGGACCGGAATGCGAGGCGGTCGAGACGGGAGAGCTAAATGGAAAACGTCTCCTGTTTATTGCACAAGAGCGCACCAGTACTGTGATGGTGTACAGCTTCCCGGAACGATCCGCTGTTCCGAAATTCGAGTCAATTTACAGGGCTGGAGGGACGAGCGACTCTTTCGAAAAGCTACTGAAAAACCGGAACCTTGGGGATCTTCATCCGGAAGACTTGAAGTAAGTTGCAACCAGCTGGAATTCACGGCAATGCATGTGTCAGCTGAGATCATTCAGTCTATTGTTGAAAAAAGTGAAAGTTCGAACAATTTCCTAAATTTATGGGTTTTCATCCTCGGTTTGGCTGCTCCGTACAGAATTAATATTGAATCCATCTAACTCAGGCAACAAGGTTAATAGCATTAATAACAGGAATATGAATAAGAACAAGAATAATATTCATGATGATCAATAATATGCAAAAACACTAATATTATAATAAGAATTCAGAAAAAAAAATATAAAAAAAATTGAAATTTTGTAAGCGTGTGAGCGAAATAGGTTTCGAGTGATTGTTGTGAAGAACTCTGGCTGGCGAAGTTTTACAAATAAAAATGGGAAGACCGTTCCAGAGAGTCTTTAATGGCAACTATTTACAACTTGCATTATTCATGAAAAGCACTGTTAATTTTATTGTAATTAAATAAAAGTAATGCTAATTTGCATGAAAATGACTGCCTGTTACCACCAGGTAGTAGCTTCAAGGGCAGTTCAAAAATCAAATCATCCATCAATACAGATTGTGATGTGCAAAATGTTCATTTCTGAAAAACGTCGCTCGCTAAAAGTCAATTAAATTCCATAACAATGAACTTAAACCATACATCTCAAACATTTATACTGTATACTTAAAGTTAGTGTGGCTGTTGAGATTGTTCAGTTGTTCCGTTGTGTTTTGGACCCCACAAAGACCGGTGGGTGTGCTCACACACACACACACACACAACCTTACGGATCCGGTTTGTGGGGTACTGCTATTGTTGTTCTATTGTTCCCTTTTCTAAAGAATTCCCTTGTGGGGCCCTATTGTTCCTATTGAAATTGCCTTGTGGGGTCCATTGTTCCATTGTTATAAGTACCCCGTAAGTTGGCATGTGTAAGGGCACCCATTCTTAAAAATGCATCTTTCCTTTGTCACTGCACTTAATAGTTTCCCAAAGACTTTGTACACAAATTTCCTAATGGAGCACCCCGGTCTTTAGAATTTCCATGTGGAGACCTTTGTTTTTCCCTTTTTTGTTTTGTCCTTGGTCTCCATAAGAGCACACCCACACACTTTAATCTTCGTGTGAACGAGTGGTTTGGTCTCACTGGCCTCTTCTCTTTGTTCTGTGTTTTGTCTGTTCGAGGCTGGGATAAAGGAAGTTTGCTTCCTTTTCTAAACATGTTGGCCATGACGATTCGACATTGAACCTAGCCTGTAATGCCTTATCTATGTATACATCTACATGCAATTGTATACCATTTTCGTATCCCTACATTTTTGAATTCTCATCGTCTTCTGGTTTTTTTTCTCGTTGTAGATTTATCCCAGCCTCCGATAACCCCAGCGGTAGACCAATCCTATTGGTAACAAGTACAGTCAGCGGCACCTTGTCGATATACGAAGTGAAGGAGGCCCAGATAAGACAACTTAATAATGGTAAGAACACAAGGGGATCAACTTGATCATTGAAATTGATCATGTTTCAACCTAATCAATAGAATCAATTAAATCAATCGAATCAAAATTAAATCAAATCAATAAAACCGACTAAAACCGTTAGAATTATCTAAATCAATAAAATCAGCTGGATTACTGTTATACTAATTAGACCCCGACAAAATCAAAATCAACCATATCCATAGTCAACACTCTTAAACCTCCCGGGTCACAATTGGCCTATATTCCGGGTCCCAAGGGGGCCCTGACGCGATTCTGGGTCAAGCAGACCCAGAGAGGGGTTTTAACAAAAGCCTGTGACTTTAGCCCATAATTGGGTAGGATCTATGTAGGACAAACAGTGGCCATCTGCTTTTCTGCTATCAGTATAGCAGAAAATCTGATTAAATGTTATTGACTGTTCAATTTTGTCCCTTTTCTGCCACCTGAAAATTACTCTTTACTCTTGTGCATTCTACCGTTCTGCTTCTTGCATACTATAGCCTTTACAGGAAAAAGCAGATTTTACTCAGACGGTCAAAAAGTTGCCTTTTTCTTTTCTGCTTTCAGAAGACCTTGAAACCAAGTGGCTAATTTGTAAAAAAAACCGACTTATATTCAGGTGGCAGAATTTAAAAGGAGAGAATGGAGAAGTTGAAATTATCGTTGAATCTCCCTTTTTCCCGTTCTGAAAGCACAAAAGTAGAAGGTCACCTTCTTCAATACAGGCCCAATGGAACCCAGTCAATTCTGATCCGGATGTCTTTAGAGTGCTGTTATCAAATGAATCAACGAAATCAACAACATCACCAATGAAATCAGCCAAATAATGGCATTAAACCGTAATCAATAGTAATAAAAACTCGTACCGTTTCCACCAAATCCACATGGACACAAAACACAAACACAATACAATATACACTGCAAAAATCGGGGTGTTAATCTGACACCACGGGTGTCGTCACATTTAGATACCGACAACATGATAACAATTTACACCACAGGGTGTTAAAATAACAATTATATTGTTATTTTAACACCCTGTGATGTTATTTTTTATTCTTTGTTAGGTGTATATATATGCGTGACGACACCCATGGTGTCAGTTTTAACACCCGAGTTTTGCAATGTAAACTTACTTTATAAACAATTGTCCTACTATTAAAATCTGATGCGAAAAACTCTACTGTTTACTTCTTTTTTGTAGGAGGCAGTCCATATTTACGTATGTCGGTGATGACGTGGATTGTCTCAGCATTAGTGTACGTGACCACCAAGATGTTATGAACACCACCGCACGCAACAACCAGCAGCTGTTGAAATAGAACTCCCCAAAAGTGCACCTGAATGTTTTCTTCACAAATTTGTTAAAAAAAAAAAAAAAAAAAACCCAGCTTTTCCATTGTATGTTTTTTAACGAAGTAATTAATTTCCATTTATTATTATCCCTATTATATTTGTGTAAACTTTGAGTGGACATTGTACGTTTTAGTTACGACAATATTACCAAGTTATTTATTTTTTGTGTCTGAAGTAAATGCCTTTTTGAAGCATCGAGAGTTACCTCGTCACACAAATAAAAAAACAAAAAAACAACAACAACAACAACAAATTACTGAAATACTGACCGAGAAAGCAACTTTCCACAACATTTAAAATCCCAGTTTCTTTCTTGACTTTGTATTAAATTATTAAATTTGTTCTCACTGATGTTGCAACCATAATTGGATTGGGTAAATACAAGCCCTAAAATGAAATTTAGGAAGTCTTACGTCGCTTTGAAATTAAAGTAAAAAATATTCAGTGACACCAAAACTGCTCCCCTGTCAATTATATATAGGCGTTGTCCCCTCAAGTTATTCTCATCACAAAAATAACACCCATGCATGAATGCTTAATAACCATCCGAGATTGGGAAGGTATCTTAGCCTACGTTATGGTTTAACTATGGCTTTTAACAGCATCAAATTTTCAGGGTCTAACTTAAGCGCCCTCCCCTGAGTGCCCCACCCCTCCCCAAATTTGGTGCCAACAAAACACGGCAAGCCAAAGGACCATAGTTTAATAATCCGTAAAGGAAAATATTAATGGTTTACACATTTATTATTGTGGGTCTCTCCAAACTTATCACTAGTTGGCACACTGCCAGCTGTATGAATGAGCGTACAGAGCGCCATCATGTGATAAAGACTTCACAAATTATTTTTCCGCTATGCGCAGCGGCGTAGTGACGTAGAGTTGAAGACCCGAGATCTGCACACCCTCGCGCCCGAAACAGTCGTTATTAAGTCCCTTCAGTTGTGCTCTAAACATCGGTAAGTACAGACGTTGGCTTGTTAGAGTCTCCCAGAACACCAGCGAAAATGTGGACTCCGAAGCTAGCGATCCTTTTGTCCTTGGTGTTTTTTGCGGAAGCTGAGCTAACCCTACGTGAGCTGTCGACGGTTTACCTACCGTACAGGTATTCGCCTAGCGGGGACGGGCTCTTTGCCTGAGGTGCTGGTTCCTCAGAACAGAGCGCGTACGACCCAGCTAATGCGATGGTATACACTGTCGCTGAGTTTATTTTAATTTTGAGGTTTTCAATTTGGGTCTATTTTTGTCTGGTGCAAAAGTCTGTGGTCTGAAGTTTATTGTACCTTGACGACATTTTAACCTTCACTATATCCATGGAGGTAGAATCTGACTGTTTTTCTTTCGCTATTTTTTTTTCTCGGTTAACTTCCTTCCTTAAAGTAAGTTCTGTCTAGCTGGTAAAGGGTTTATAAAAAAAACATACTGCAAAAACAAGCTTTGTGGTCCCTACTGCTTCTTCTTTAAAGGGAAAACACCGGCCTCGTTGGGCTATTGTGGGTACAAAATAGACCCAAACATGTCTCTAAAGGTCTTCCAGCAGTAGAGTAGAACGGCCCCTTAAATAAACTCACACACACATCAAACTTGGCCGTTTTCGAGATCCCCCCTCCAAAAAATAAATAAATAAATAAATAAAATAAATAAATAAATAACTAAATAAATAAATAGATAAATAAAAATGCATAAATAAATAAATAAATACATAACTAAATGAATACATAAATAAATAAATAAATATATAAATAAATAAATGAAAATTAATAAATGAAATAGAAATTAGGTAACATGATTTATCCAAACCAATTTTTCGGTTTGGATAAACTACCTGTTGATCTACTGAGTTACTTTTACTTCCAGTTGTATAAAAGTTAATTACTGCACCAAATTCACGAGTTTTTTGAAAATAGAGACTAGCCCTATATGTGCCAAGATTATGGATACAAGTTATAAACATGTTTGAAAAAAAAAATCGACCGTAAGATTGTAACAATAGAGTGCCCCTGCAGTGTAACGAACCCATTGTTCCTTCCTTGACTAAGTTTCAAGCCACGGTTACTTTACTGTCTACTACGAGCTATCCATTGCCCCAGCCCTAGACAACAACCGAGACCAAGTGAAAACCAATCTGGTCGCTACCAGCAGGCAATGACGGGGTTTCCCCCATGCACATTACAATTGTGAAGCCGCCAACCTCGCTTCTTCCTGCGACAACTTCGGTCCCTCCAGCGACAACCTCTTAACCATTCTTTCGCCACTAGCACAACCTTACAGTAACAGTTTGCTATCAAAGAGGAAAATATAATCCAACTATTTTCATTGTGTGTGTTTTTATGACATCTTTTCTGTACGTCCTAGTATCAAGAATTTCTATTTTGGATGAGTATAAGTGAAATCTGTCTTGTATAAAGTTTACAAGCCCGTCAACCATCACTCGTTACCGTTGGAGCTACGGTATAGATTCGTTCTAAGTCTCTTCATTGTTTCCTATTCATACTGTAAGTGGCTAATAATAGGCTAACGTTGATGTGTAATTAATTGAATAAACAAATAAACAAATCAACAAAGATTCTTTAGTATTTCGGTGCTCATTTTATCCATTAAGTTCGATCAGTTACCTTAGAATGCACTTAAAATTCAATGAAACACACATTGATCAGCGCCGAAACATGGGGGTAAACTTTTAGGGGCACAATGGGGCGCACCATTTTTTTGTAGGGGGAAATGTGGTTCCAACGCGACCAGTTTACCAACCAGCAGATCCCGTTTGCCGACCTCAACATGATCCAGGCCCAGCACCAACATCGCTCTCGTAACCACCCACACAGCGAAAAATGCAAAGCCCCTCTGAAGTCTCTTCCACCCGATACACCGCTTGAAGTAGGCGACTTGGTTTACCTCTACAGCGACCGCAACAAGTCTTGTGCACGAAATCGCTATCTCGTCTCCTCTGTCGACGGTCTGTGGTGCAACATCCGCAAATTTGTTGGCTCCCAACTCAGGAGCACCTCATACCGCGTCAAGAGCTCTGAGTGCTACAAAGTTCCCTGCAATTTGGATCGTACTCTCCCATACTCTCGCGATAACGCCCACGATGATGATGCTTACTTCGAACCTGTGCCTCAGCCCCCCGAACCGCCGGACATTCCCCATGAACTATCCACTCCAGCCGATAGTGCGTCCGACGCTGTTTCCGACAGTGCCCATCCAGCTGCAGATTCTAGTCCGGACTTAACCATGGCTCACGACTCTTTGGCAAGCCAGCCCGACATCACCACGAGTGTTACACTTGAGTTGCCTAACGTGTCACATACTCAACCCAGACGCTCCAGTCGTCAGCGCCGCCCCCCCCCCCCCCCCCGGTCACTTGAAAGACTTTATTGTTGACCTGTAACTTTCCAGTCGGCATTTTTTCTTTGTTGGGGCAGAATAATCCCAAAAGGCTCGAGGGTAGTCCACCCCTATGACAGCCTCTCCCTTCATGTTTTTCCCGGTTTATATTGTTAGTATAGGTTCGACATTGCATTGTTATGTTCTTCTCTGTTCTTTTTTTGCCATTTTTGATTGCTCACCGAAATCTCTTGATTTGACTGTTCTATTATTATGAGGAAGTTCTAAGTTTGGACATTCTGTTTGATGGCCTTTTCTCCCCTAAGAATAATGGACTAATGGTAAATAGAAGGAGTCACGCCAGTTCAGTCTAGCGCCCTCTTGAGGTCGCACCTACCTCACTTTCTGTTTTACTCTGTTGTGATTGTTGGTGATTATAGTTGACCCGTTGCGGTATTAAAATAGCCTTTCTTTCTCATGAAAACGAGTTATATTTGATCGTGTGTGTAAGGACGTCCAACTACTATTCCCCCAGTGGCGGTGTTGGAACTCCGCCCCTTCCTGTCGCCATATAGGCAACAAGGAAAAAACCTCACATCAATGACAGAATACTTCGGATGATACACCGAATAAACGTCTTGACAATTATTGTGTCCAAAAAAGGCTGGGAAATTAAAAATATTGCTAAAAATTATTTGGACCCCACAAAGACCGGTGGGTGTGCTCACACACACACACACACACACACAACCTTACGGATCTGGTTTGTGGGGTACTGCTATTGTTGTTCTATTGTTCCCTTTTCTAATTGAAATTGCCTTGTGGGGTCCATTGTTCCATTGTTAAAAGTACCCCGTAAGTTGGCATATGTAAGGGCACCCATTCCTAAAAATGCATCTTTCCTTTGTCACTGCACTTAATAGTTTCCCAAAGACTTTGTACACAAATTTCCTTGTGGAGCACCCCGGTCTTTAGAATTTCCATGTGGAGACCTTTTGTTTTTCCCTTTTTTGTTTTGTCCTTGGTCTCCATAAGAGCACACCCACACACTTTAATCTTCGTGTGAACGAGTGGTTTGGTCTCACTGGCCTCTTCTCTTTGTTCTGTGTTTTGTCTGTTCCAGGCTGGGATAAAGGAAGTTTGCTTCCTTTTCTAAACATGTTGGCCATGACGATTCGACATTGAACCTAGCCTGTAATGCCTTATCTATGTATACATCTACATGCAATTGTATACCATTTCCATTTTGGAATATGTCCATCGAATTAGATTGGGTTGAGTTGGAATTGTAACTAAGTATCCATGGTAGTATCCCTACATTTTTGAATTCTCATCGTCTTCTGTTTTTTTTTCTCGTTGTAGATTTATCCCAGCCTCCGATAACCCCAGCGGTAGACCATTCCTATTGGTAACAAGTACAGTCAGCGGCACCTTGTCGATATACGAAGTGAAGGAGGCCCAGATAAGACAACTTAATAATGGTAAGAACACAAGGGGATCAACTTGATCATTGAAATTGATCATGTTTCAACCTAATCAATGGAATCAATTAAATCAATCGAATCAAAATTAAATCAAATCAATAAAACCGACTAAAACCGTTAGAATTATCTAAATCAATAAAATCAGCTGGATTACTGTTATACTAATTAGACCCCGACAAAATCAAAATCAACCATATCCATAGTCAACACTCTTAAACCTCCCGGGTCACAATTGGCCTATATTCCGGGTCCCAAGGGGGCCCTGACCCGATTCTGGGTCAAGCAGACCCAGAGAGGGGTTTTAACAAAAGCCTGTGACTTTAGCCCATAATTGGGTAGGATCTATGTAGGACAAACAGTGGCCATCTGCTTTTCTGCTATCAGTATAGCAGAAAATCTGATTAAATGTTATTGACTGTTCAATTTTGTCCCTTTTCTGCCACCTGAAAATTACTCTTTACTCTTGTGCATTCTACCGTTCTGCTTCTTGCATACTATAGCCTTTACAGGAAAAAGCAGATTTTACTCAGACGGTCAAAAAGTTGCCTTTTTCTTTTCTGCTTTCAGAAGACCTTGAAACCAAGTGGCTAATTTGTAAAAAAAAAAAAACGACTTATATTCAGGTGGCAGAATTTAAAAGGAGAGAATGGAGAAGTTGAAATTATCGTTGAATCTCCCTTTTTCCCGTTCTGAAAGCACACAAGTAGAAGGTCACCTTCTTCAATACAGGCCCAATGGAACCCAGTCAATTCTGATCCGGATGTCTTTAGAGTGCTGTTATCAAATGAATCAACGAAATCAACAACATCACCAATGAAATCAGCCAAATAATGGCATTAAACCGTAATCCATATAGTAATAAAAACTCGTACCGTTTCCACCAAATCCACATGGACACAAAACACAAACACAATACAATATACACTGCAAAAATCGGGGTGTTAAACTGACACCACGGGTGTCGTCACATTTAGATACCGACAACATGATAACAATTTACACCACAGGGTGTTAAAATAACACTGATTTCTGCAAAAACAATTATATTGTTGTTATTTTAACACCCTGTGATGTTATTTTTTATTCTTTGTTAGGTGTATACATATGCGTGACGACACCCATGGTGTCAGTTTTAACACCGAGTTTTGCAATGTAAACTTACTTTATAAACAATTGTCCTACTATTAAAATCTGATGCGAAAAACTCTACTGTTTACTTCTTTTTTGTAGGAGGCAGTCCATATTTACGTATGTCGGTGATGACGTGGATTGTCTCAGCATTAGTGTACGTGACCACCAAGATGTTATGAACACCACCGCACGCAACAACCAGCAGCTGTTGAAATAGAACTCCCCAAAAGTGCACCTGAATGTTTTCTTCACAAATTTGTTAAAAAAAACCCCAAAAAAACCCCAGCTTTTCCATTGTATGTTTTTTCACGAAGTAATTAATTTCAATTTATTATTATCCCTATTATATTTGTGTAAACTTTGAGTGGACATTGTACGTTTTAGTTACGACAATATTACCAAGTTATTTATTTTTTGTGTCTGAAGTAAATGCCTTTTTGAAGCATCGAGAGTTACCTCGTCACACACATAAAACAAAAAACAACAACAACAACAAATTACTGAAATACTGACCGAGAAAGCAACTTTCCACAACATTTAAAATCCCAGTTTCTTTCTTGACTTTGTATTAAATCATTAAATTTGTTCTCACTGATGTTGCAACCATAATTGGATTGGGTAAATACAAGCCCTAAAATGAAATTTAGGAAGTCTTACGTCGCTTTGAAATTAAAGTAAAAAATATTCAGTGACACCAAAACTGCTCCCCTGTCAATTATATATAGGCGTTGTCCCCTCAAGTTATTCTCATCACAAAAATAACACCCATGCATGAATGCTTAATAACCATCCGAGATTGGGAAGGTATCTTAGCCTACGTTATGGTTTAACTATGGCTTTTAACAGCATCAAATTTTCAGGGTCTAACTTAAACGCCCTCCCCTGAGTGTCCCCCCTCCCCAAATTTGGTGCCAACAAAACACGGCAAGCCAAAGGACCATAGTTTAATAATCCGTAAAGGAAAATATTAATGGTTTACACATTTATTATTGTGGGTCTCTCCAAACTTATCACTAGTTGGCACACTGCCAGCTGTATGAATGAGCGTACAGAGCGCCATCATGTGATAAAGACTCCACAAATTATTTTTCCGCTATGCGCAGCGGCGTAGTGACGTAGAGTTGAAGACCCGAGATCCGCACACCCTCGCGCCCGAAACAGTCGTTATTAAGTCCCTTCAGTTGTGCTCTAAACATCGATAAGTACAGACGTTGGCTTGTTAGAGTCTCCCAGAACACCAGCGAAAATGTGGACTCCGAAGCTAGCGATCCTTTTGTCCTTGGTGTTTTTTGCGGAAGCTGAGCTAACCCTACGTGAGCTGTCGACGGTTTACCTACCGCACGGGTATTCGTCTAGCGGGGACGGGCTCTTTGCCCGAGGTGCTGGTTCCTCAGAACAGAGCGCGTACGACCCAGCTAATGCGATGGTATACACTGTCGGTGAGTTTATTAGGTGTTCGGCCGCCAGCCGAACAACTATTGTAATTGTTCCGTTTCTTTTTTTTTTTTTTCGTCGTCTTCTTCCTTCGAAAATTGTCGGTCGATTAACTCAATAATGAAAATGATTTGAAACTTGAAACTTACCATGTTTAAAGATCTTAGTGAGTAGATGAAACCGCAACTTTTTTGGAATAATGACGTCATTGATGACGTCATTACGTTAAAAAACCTTAAATAATTTGAAAACTTCATATCTTGAGAACCATAGATGCTACATACAAGATCTTTAATGCATATGAATGGTCTTGTAACGTTGTACAAATTGTATGCAAATCGTGACCTCATTTGACATTTACTTCCGGTCGAAACCGGAAGTTAAAGGTACAAATTATGTTATTTGGGGCTCTGGAGCCTAAGTGAAGCAAAATATGAAAAAACTTTCAATGAGTAATATTTTGTTTAGCTTATGAGCATTCTAGAAATATAATACGTGACGTCATAGCTACGTCACAACGAAAATCGTAGACGAGGTCGAAAAAAAAATTATTTTGCTATCTCCAAAACTAAAGCTTGTACCGACTTGAAACTTACCAATTACCTAGACCACAGTGTGTACATGACAAAAAACAATTTTTGGAATGATGACGTCATCGATGACGTCATTACATTAAATTGAAGTTTTATGTTAAAATAATCATATCTCAAGAACCATATATGCTACATACATGATAATTGTACCATATAAAAGCTTTTGAGGTATAAAACACTTCTTACACACAGTATGACCCCATTTGACCTTTACTTCCGGTCGAAACCGGAAGTTGAAATTTTGTAAGTAAAAAATCGTATCTCATTTACTTAAATGTTTTTGTTAATATAATTACGTGATTTTAAAACCCTTAGACGATTCTACAAATGTTTACAATGTGTGACCCCATTTGACCTTCACTTCCGGTCCAAACCGGAAGTGTAAGTTTGCACATATAAAAATGTGTATCTTATAAATGAAACGTGGTACATTAATAATCATTAGGCCATGAGAATGAAAGTTATAGATTTGCGTCCGGGCATTTTTGAAATGACATGAGGCTTTTTTTCATTTTTCATTACTCATTATTTTCTCGTAGTAAGCTTCTTCAACGATGTAATTGCAATATAACAAGTGTGTATGTAGTTCTTAATGCTAGTGATCTTGCTATATTGGGTACACAAACTTCTGAGATTTCCCTACATCTGTCTCACATACCATGCGTACTAAAAAACAGCGTCCGTCCAAAATTCTCAAAATACCAAATGCGCCCGTTCAAAAAATGTAGTGCCCGGACAAAATCGTCGAGCGCCCGCGCAACAGAATCACGACTGTACACATGCACAAGCCACCGTTAATAGTGTGCAGCGACTGGTACCCAGAAGTCGGCTATTTCGTAACGGCATTTCGCGTGCATTTTTCTCTGTGTCGCAGGGCATCCTGACTACATTTTTAGTCGATGAACGGAAACTTGTCTCCAAGACTCAATAATTAATTCAACCCCGCGCTATCATGAGAGATATTATTATTGTACATTGTTCACCCTGTGGAGAACCCTGCTTGTATACTACTAATAAAATGCGTAAATATAACCTTTTACGTTGTTGAAACTTGAAATTTGTGATGCAGTCTTTTTTGTGAAAATAATGCAATTTTTTGAAAATAATGAAAGCTTTTTGGCAATTCTTGATATCTTGTACAAAGTGTGACCTCAGTTGACCTTTAGTTCCTGTCAAAACCGGAAGTTGAAGTTTCATATGACAAACCTTCATGCTATGATCTTGCATAAAGATTAACAAAAGCTACAAGTAAATATTTTGCCTGTCAGCACAGCACAAGGAGACAAAATACCTGCGCGCAATAGTGAACTTATTTTCAACTACGCAGTCACTACGTTCAAGCCGAACACCGTGAGTTTGTACACAAACTCTCAATCTCTAGTTTTAATTTTGGGGTTTTCAATTTGGGTCTATTTTTGTCTGGTGCAAAAAGTCTGTGGTCTGAAGTTTATTGTACCTTGACGACATTTTAACCTTCACTATATCCATGGAGGAAGAATCTGACTGTTTTTCTTTCGCTATTTTTTTTTCTCGGTTAACTTCCTTCCTTAAAGTAAGTTCTGTCTAGCTGTGGTCCCTACTGCTTCTTCTTTAAAGGGAAAACACCGGCCTCGTTGGGCTATTGTGGGTACAAAATAGACCCAAACATGTCTCTAAAGGTCTTCCAGCAGTAGAGTAGAACGGCCCCTTAAATAAACTCACACACACATCAAACTTGGCCGTTTTCGAGATCCCCCCTCCAAAAAATAAATAAATAAATAAATAAAATAAATAAATAAATAAATAAATAGATAAATAAAAATACATAAATAAATAAATAAATACATAACTAAATGAATACATAAATAAATAAATAAATATATAAATAAATAAATGAAAATTAATAAATAAAATAGAAATTAGGTAACATGATTTATCCAAACCAATTTTTCGGTTTGGATAAACTACCTGTTGATCTACTGAGTTACTTTTACTTCCAGTTGTATAAAAGTTAATTACTGCACCAAATTCACGAGTTTTTTGAAAATAGAGACTAGCCCTATATGTGCCAAGATTATGGATACAAGTTATAAACATGTTTGAAAAAAAATCGACCGTAAGATTGTAACAACAGAGTGCCCCTGCAGTGTAACGAACCCATTGTTCCTTCCTTGACTAAGTTTCAAGCCACGGTTACTTTACTGTCTACTACGAGCTATCCATTGCCCCAGCCCTAGACAACAACCGAGACCAAGTGAAAACCAATCTGGTCGCTACCAGCAGGCAATGACGGGGTTTCCCCCATGCACATTACAATTGTGAAGCCGCCAACCTCGCTTCTTCCTGCGACAACTTCGGTCCCTCCAGCGACAACCTCTTAACCATTCTTTCGCCACTAGCACAACCTTACAGTAACAGTTTGCTATCAAAGAGGAAAATATAATCCAACTATTTTCATTGTGTGTGTTTTTATGACATCTTTTCTGTACGTCCTAGTATCAAGAATTTCTATTTTGGATGAGTATAAGTGAAATCTGTCTTGTATAAAGTTTACAAGCCCGTCAACCATCACTCGTTACCGTTGGAGCTACGGTATAGATTCGTTCTTAGTCTCTTCATTGTTTCCTATTCATCCTGTAAGTGGCTAATAATAGGCTAACGTTTATGTGTAATTAATTGAAATAAACAAATAAACAAATAAACAAAGATTCTTAAGTATTTCGGTGCTAATTTTATCCATTAAGTTCGATCAGTTACCTTAGAATGCACTTAAAATTCAATGAAACACACATTGATCAGCGCCGAAACATGGGGGTAAACTTTTAGGGGCACAATGGGGCGCACCACTTTTTTGTAGGAGGAAATTCTGGCCAATTAAAACCGTAGGTTCAGTTTGCATTTATCGTTAGCAAGCCAACTTTCAGCGCTCTTGTTATGCCATATTTTTAAAAGATAATCTGACGTGAGTGCTTAAACAGATACAGTGGCTGTGTGTAAATGGAAAAAAGTTTAAAAACAAATTGAAACTATCATTTTATTTTTTTTCAATGTAAAATTTTACGCCGGTAATTGTGAATCTCAAATGTCCAGATTTCTCAAATAGGGGCACCTGCTAGGGAGGGGCACGGACATCGTAACCGCCCTTTATAGTTACGTCACTGGGTGTAATAATTAATAATCAACTTGTATGATATTATTAACACTGAAGTTATGAGAAATCAAGCAATGGAATATTGTCCCTCTGCGGGGGTGTACTTGTGTCTGTCATTCCCAAGTATGCAAAACAATCCATCGAGTACCTTCATGACTTGTGTCATTGAGGTTGTGTCCTTCACCTATGTAACCTGCGAGTGTTTGCCACATAATTCTTTTGGATCAAGGATCACCTTTTTGGAGAGACTTGACGTGTCGAATTAGTAAGTTGACCCACTTAGAATTTCTCAGTGCAGAAAAAGAAAATGCTCAAAATAAAAGCAACGAGCCAGCCTCTGTAATAAATGTGATTGTGTAATAATGGAGCTGTGTGCTTCCTTCAAGGAAGTTGGGAAAGTTTGAGGATTGGTTCGAGCATGGTTAAAGTAAGTTTAAAGTTAGACTAGTCTCTCGTCTACTGTCTTTAAGACAGTCACTGGTCCTTCGAACCAATGTTTACAATGTAGAAACAATGACGTACTACTACCAGACTGTAATACACAAAATTAGTGGGGGTGCGTGCAATGGCATACAAGATGCTCCATTAAAGGGAACGTGTACCTTTGGTTTTTGGAACCCTTAGTTTCTTTTAATTCAATATAAATGTAAATATACACAACAAAACTAACCTGTGAAAATTTCATTATAAAAGGTGGTAGCGTTTTTGAGATTTCGCCGAAAATCCGGAGCGATTACGTCCACGCAGGAAGAAAAATCCGTAACTGAAATACACAATCTGAGAAACGTTACTGACAGTAACGTTTCTCAACTTGAAGGTTTTGGCGATACAAAACATCCTTTTCCATAACCACATTACTTCAAAGTGAATTGCTTCTAAAAAAAAGAAGCTTTATACTACCGAGAGCTGCTGTACCTCTAACCAATTAAGTTGCCATTAAATTTAAGAGTGATTACCAAACGTATACATACCCTTTAAAGGCCGATATCTAGCATTTATATTTACGAGGCTCGATTTATGACTTCAGAGGGGCATCAGGGATGGGTTAAAGTAAGCATAATGAACAGGGATGGTACTGTAAAGTTTGATCTAGCTACTAGGATATTATGCACTTTTTAAAAACTCATTATCAATACCACAAAGAAACATAAGCAGTATGTGTTTACCCGAAAGGTTTCACACTTAATTTCCACAATTTGAAAAATCTAAGAAACCAATCGTCATCTAAAAGGCGTAGTGTTGGAGACGCTCGTCCCATCCCAAGCGACACCGCGACAAAAAACACGACGGATGAATGCTGTTTCATACCATGTTAGATTATGTTAATCTCTGTATGATGCCCATCTGGTTTGAATCCGGAAAAGTCAGCATATATTGGGAAAGTATATTATGTGTAATAGTAATTATATACGAGTGTCGTAGACTAGTTTATCCAGCCTGCCTTTCCTGTTGTGGCAACTGAACTGTCGTGTGATCAACCGGTTGCAAAGTTAACTTATTCACACGTTAAAGCAATGCATCCGATGGAAACTCCAAATTCTCAAAAGTGATCGATTATGCGTGAGACTTGCAAAACGATGAGACAATTTGAAAGGCGGGAATGCTAAGCATGACTGGTGTTGGAAGCAAAGCAAGTTAAAGTAAAGGAATGTTTAAAGTCTAATAATGTGATGTTCAGTGACGTATGCGCCCCCCCCCCCCATCTGATGTCCGTGCCCCCCCGGTCCCGTTTGAAGTCTGAAATGATGATATAAAAATATTACATTATGCGTTAATGCGATAAGTGTAATGTTTGTAAAACTTGTTTTCCCAGTTTACACACAGACAATGACTTGTTTTCACACTTGCTGGAGAGAAAACGGAAACTACAGTTTAATTATTTGCCAGAAGTGCCACCCCACCCCCCGAAATGGTGCCCTCAAAAAATGTTGCCCCCTAGAATATTAACCTGGTTTCGGCACTGCTAATACCAGCAGTTACGAATGCGCTGATGCGCTGACTTTTCAGCGCGGTGTTGGACAAAACCACCGGATCGCTCTTTATTTGAAACATGATTCGGCGTTGTCCTTTTTTAAAATCAGAAATCCAGACAAAGAATAGCATGCGGGAAGGACATTGACCCGCCACCCTCCACGTTTGAAGCATGTGACACAAACTGGAGTACATGTGCACATAACAAAGCACATGGTAACTTTCAATCCAAGAATGAGTTTGTTATCAAGAGTTGAAGCGTTTGATCAAACATGGATGATAATATTATTTTCCAAAACAGTCAACGCAGTATTAGATAAGCTAATGCGTTCACAATGCCTGTTTCGGAACACTCTCCGTTGAGCTGTTGAAACAAGTTACTTCAATTTGGTAATGGGGCACACGTTTCTACGTCTCAAGTTAGGTTGGGGCGGCAGATCGAGGCCCTCGCCCACCCCCACCCATTTTTCATTTAATTTTTATTTTATTTTGTTTCGAGTGGGTGTTTTTATTACAGTATAGGGACTTGGAACACTAGTGAGGACTTACACACATCCACACAGTGTTGTTATTGTTGTTGTTGTTTTTTTTTTTAAGAATATGAGTGTACAGAATAAAGGAATGTCAACAGAGTGAATACAACTTATTGGAAAAGTCAAAGACTGGGTACACAGTGGTTTTTTTTCTGTGTTGACGCATACATACATACAGAATAAAGGAATCTCAACAGAGTGAATACAACCCATTAGGGACAGTCAAAGACTGGGGTGCTTCACAAGAAATTTTGTATACAAAATCTTTGGGAAGGTGTTGAGTACATCAGGGACAAAGGGGGGAAAACCAATGGATATGGATACACATTCAAACTGGGGTCCTACAAAAGTGCAAACAAAAGAGGGACAACAGGAGGTCCCCGATTGCAGGTGTTAACACACCATAATGGTGTGTGGTGAGGGTGGGGGAGGGGAGATAAGCAAAAAGGGAAGGGCATTGTTCAGGAACGTAGATGGGAGAGGGGGTACGAAGGCACCCCAAACCCGCAGTTTTGTTGTTGTTGTTTTTATTTTTTGCTAAAAATAAGATTATGAGAATGTGTCCGTCATTTTCTTCACAAGGTGGTAATTTCATCCACGTCACGAATTACTATGATGTCACGCAGCCAATTGTCGTTTACCACAAGGCCCTTCCCGCCGTAGGTAATGACGTAGAATTGTGCGGTAATGTGGTGGGCGTGGCTCTGGACGGACATCCGGGCACTGTTGGATTGTACAGGATTTATGATGCACAAAGTGGTCAGCTGGAATTACTGAAAACAATAACAGGTAGGTACGGAAGCCCATTCGCAAGCCGTCACTACCAATTTGCGATAAATAATTTTGGTATTCCATTTTTGATGCCGATTCACAAATCCCTAAATCACTGACTTGAATCCGATTCTCGCCGTAATATAATAATTAGTTCCACTTATTTGGTCATATCTGACAAAAAACAGGTGTATATTAATACCACCCAGAGCAGGTGTGAAGTACAATATCGATATGAATGTTGCCTCTTTCAGTCGGTGATCGGCCAAATATGCTAAAGTTCACCCGAGACTGTGGTACGATCGTGGTAACGAACGAAGGAGAGCCGTACGAAGTATCGGGCTACATTGTTGATCCCGAGGGGTCAGTCTCGCTCATCCGCTTTGATTTACTAGGCTTAACCTCAACAGTCATCAACTTCGACTTCAAGTCATTCAACTCCAGGTACACATTTTAAACAAATAAATAATGTTTTTATATTTGACAAGCGAGAAAGACAACAACTTGTTAGGGCTCCCACTGGCGACTTTTCATTAAACATTGACGTTTCTTGAATGTGTAAAAAAAAATCGCAAAATAATTCAAATTACGGGTAAATGTCTGCAGTTATCTTTAAATTACATTCTACATCATTAAATCATATCATTTGATATACACAATGACACTTAATATACACAACGAAAAACACCCAACAACAGATCATGAGCAATAAGAGGCAGAGTGTCAAGCACTCCACGCTCACAAGACAGGGTTGCGGGGGTACCAGTGTAACTTTTAACGAAAATAAACAATGGCTTTGTTATGACTAGAATAGCGTAAGCCCCCGAAAGTTCTCTTGCGATGTTTTGATAAAGTGAACCTTTGTTGCATAAATATTTATCCGCTTGCAGGGCGGATGAGTACGTTCGTCGGGGAGTGAGGTGGCCGTATAAAGGAGAGTTGGGTCGGAGTCCAAACACACTATCGCAGTCTCTGGAACCGGAGTATGTCGCATTAAACTACGACGAAACTAAGGCCTATATAAGCCTGCAGGTAATTAGTCTCTATGTAACAAGTTTAAAATGAAGCTGCACTCGAACTTGCTTACACAAACTAGTTTTGCTATGCAGAACTTGAAAACCTGAGTTTAGATGTAAATGTTATATCGCATTGCTACCGGTTCTTTTCTAAATTTCCTTGGCCCTACCCACAGTCGCGGCTACAGCTGTTGCTGTGACCTTCCGATGCTTCAAGATGATCAAGATGATCAAGTTGCAGTCACAGCTGCAGCTGCAGCTGTAGCCTTAGCCGTAGCCACAGACACAGCTACTAACTCTAGCTTATACATATGAAATAGCCTGTGACAATTTTGAAAGAATGTGTTTAGAATATTAACTATCTTCCCTGTTTGTAGGAGAACAATGCAATTGCCGTGATCGACCTGGTATCCGAGACGTTAGTTGATATCTATTCCCTTGGTTTCAAATCCTGGCGTAATACCCTACTGGATCCTAGCGATAAGGATGGAGGTAGTGTTTTTTCTTCGTGCAATATCTGAAATGAAAGCCTTTTTTCTCAAACCTATAAGCATTTCGAGCATAATTTGTTGTTAAAATTGGCCAAACTTCGGACATTTAGCACGTTTACAACAGGTAAATTAACTGATACAATTCTGTTGTAACATTCTACTGGAAACCAAGGATGAAGTTATGTTACATGTAAACCGTGCGGCTTTACGGCCACTAAACGATGAAGAGGTGTGGAGAGAACATGACATGTTTGCCTAAAACATTTTCGTAAAACATTATAATTATACTCCTGGTATTAAAACCAAGGATGCTTCATAATTGTAAACTTAATCACTGTAGCTCGCAAACCTGAGGAAACCTCAAGGGTGCTTGCTATGTGAACCAGAAACACCGGGGTTGACCCCTACTCTTCCACAAATAAGTGTTCTGGTGTCGTGCACAACCTATCTTAGTACACAAGACCTACGGCTTAATGTCCTGTCATTTAAAGGAAAATGCCATTACGGTAAAGCATCTTGCTCGAGGAAACAGGTGCCACGACCGGGACGCAAATCCACGCTCTGCTGATCAGAAACACCAGGACAAAATATCATACTGTTGATTAAGTACAAAGCTTACTAAGCACAACTAATTTATGCTTTCCAGGTTCAAGTCAAACAACCACGTCACATGTACAACTTGTGACTGGTATCCTGATCATTTTCTGCTTCTAAGCAATATTTTCATACGGTGTATCCACTATAGGCATTAACTTCGCTACATACGATATCTACAGTATATATCAGCCAGAATCAATCCAATTCATGAGAGTGAATGGAGTTGATTATATTGTGACAGCCAACGAAGGGGATGATATGTCATATTCAGCCGGTAATAGCTCCTGGAATGAGGCCAAGCGTGGAAAAGACTTCGTTGACGGTAGGAATTCCAAGATTCCAAGATACTTCACCCAAAAGAAGAAAATGTTCTTATTCTCGTTGACAACCTTTACTCAGTCCGTAATTCCAACACCATGCAGGGCTTCAAAATCTTATCGAATATTATTTGTTTTATTTAACGCTATTTTATCCAAGAGAAAAGTCAGAACGTTCACAAATTGCTTTTTGTGTTCTAGACAAGAACAACAGAAACATGATACCGACTTTTAGAGACACACTCACTGGGCCAACTTGCAGAATGACAATGACAAGGCCATGGTAGCTCTGCCAACTCATCAGCCATCAACCAAAAGCAACTCCAGTAATTCAACACATTATATACGAATCTATATACTAGAGTGTGTGATACATGTAAAGTTTTGGTCTTTCAATGCCTTATCTGACCCGTGAATTACTGTTGTTTTTCGCACATCGTAGCAAATCAGCTGTCTAGCTCCGTCCCAAGTGCACTCAGTGATGCTCTTGCCGATGATAGAAAGCTGGGTAAGGAACAATCAATGAATACAATATTCCAATCTAATGAAGGCCTTAATTAGCCAACTGTGCTGTTTAATTAACTTCAAAATCCATTCAGACTGTTCAAGTCTCGCACATGTATAATAACCTGTTGGTGAATCTTGGGTAAGTAAGGTTCCCACATGCATTTCTTTAGTGAACATAGCAAAATTGGGCACTGGTTCACGAGATAGGCCTACATTAAACCTGCAAAGTGTTAAACCCTCTCATAGCTTAAACGCGCATCATCTTCATTTTGTCCGACAGGACGGTTACAATTTAGCACTATCGATGGTCGGAGCACGCAAGATACCAGCAAGTTCGATCGACTTTTTTGCTATGGGGCCCGAAGTGTTGCTGTGTTCAGGGCCGACGACTTTTCGCTGGTTTACGACACAGGAGATGAGATCGAACGCAAGCACGCCATCTTCTATCCGAAAATTTTCAACGCCGACTACGACAGTGACGAGCCCGACACGGAAACGGTAGAAGACACGTTCGACAAACGCTCGGATTCAAAGGTCAGTTCTTAAGGTTGGGCCATGGGTTTGTTTTCGTCAACTTAATGCTGGTTCAAAGGCAAACGTATCAAGAAAGATACAATAAAAGTCACCTGTGAACGTTTCAGATGAATACGGTATATACTTGTCGAGAAAACGGCCAAAAAATATCACGAAATTTTCATTCAGACGTCGAATCCAACGTTTAGAGAGGTGACGTGGGTACCAGTCGCATCTCTGGCCGCATGCAATAAAAAATGAACACATTGGAAATTTGAATCTCTCAATCTCGTCTGGGGTGAGTTTTGGGGATGTAAACTGTTCGACATGCTTTTATTGTTTTCAAATCAACTGGGGCACATAAAAAAAATCCAGACAAATATTTTCGCAGGATGCTTACCTTACACCATTACCATTTTTATAACAAGGCTAACACCAACAACACCAAGCCTACAGATATATATATTTTCCTTCATAGCCGAGGAAATGTCATTTCCAGACCCCCAAAATCAATGTCATTTATTTTGACAGCAGCAACCGAAAAGGGCTCAAAATAAATGTGCATAAACCTCAACGATGACCCTGAACTTAAAACATCACACAAAAGACCTGTGGAAATGTCATCAAATCAGTTTCACATCGTGTTTTCAGACGGAAACCTAACATGAGGACATTTCTATAAGTTGGTTGTGTGTTTTTTTAAAGGTATGGTTATCGTTTGGTTTTTGTCGACGTAGTGCTGATTTATAGGCAATTAATACCAAGAGAGATTATACAATAAAAGTCACCTGTGAAAGATTCTGTTGAATACAGTGTCTATTTCATGAGAACGTGTGACCCTATTTCACCCGAAAGTGAAACTATTGGATGGGAATCAACTATCCATGAATGCACAAGAGTAACCAGTTAAAGTTATGTAGTAAGAAGATTTCTCAAGAACAATATACGCAGCGAAGTAGACACAGTACACATGTTGTTACTGCAAACCGACCTCACCATGCAATGCCTCAAAACCCAAACTGTGAGTGCTTTTTAAAATGATGCGCTTGAATCTACTAAATTCAACGTAAACAAAATAATTTGACTATAATTATAACTACCTTTAAGGGACCCGAGACCGAGTCAGTTGAGATTGCAGAAATAAACGGCCAGCGTGTGATGTTCGTTGGGAACGAACGCACGAGTACCATCATGGTGTATACCTTCGAAGACAGCTCAACTACTCCGAACTTCGAGTCTATCTACCGTTCCGGAGGAACCAGTGACACTTACACGGAACTCTACGATGCAAGAAACTTCGGTGATATGGACCCAGAAGACTTACGGTAGGATTGTTTTCTCTCAAAAAATAATCCTTCGAGTATGACATCAAAAGTATAAAACAGTTCTCTCAATGATGTCAATGAAGAACTACCATTGGCTGAAAATCGTGCACAGTGCGTACACGCGTGCACGTTTCGATTGTTTGACGTCTAAGATGGCGGTCAATGCGAGGGCTCTATAGTCCGCGACCGGATCACTATTTTAAGATCACACAAATCTGCCCTGTGAAGCTTGTGGTCGTATGAGCAATAAGCGCCGAATTCGGCTGTAAGAAGCGCAAGAAAATAATCCCATTATAAAGTTGTGATTTCTCACTTAAGAACCAGAAGTTTAAAACATCACTTTATAACAATAAATAATTATAACACTCTGAAATATGTCACCTTCGGCGCAAAGACAAGCTTGTCGGTCAACAAATTTCAAACCCTTCATGTAAGCGCCGCACACTGAGAAAATGGTTCTTCAACCCCCAATAGTCTATTTAGTCGCTTTTTATTTCAAAAGAATGTTCCCATCCATCGATAGGTTTATCAAAGCGTCGGATACCCCATCCGGTAAACCGCTTCTACTCGTCACTAGTGCTGCAAGTGGGACAGTGAGTATGTACGAAGTCATCGACAGTGATGATCAAAAAAAAACTACCAGCAACAGTGACGACTACACGGGTAAGTCTGTTACTGAACATTGTGTTCGACATGTACCACTTTTGTCCGACATTCGATGTGGGTCATTGTTTTTCCAACCTATTGTGCCGGGCATACCATTATGTCCCACCCATTGGTCTGACCAAAAATTATGTCAGAGTCATTGTGTCAAATGAAACTGCAACGTTCGACTCAAAATAATTGTCGGACAAACTATTGGCCCCTATGTCTCTTCAGCACAGCATGTAACTTTACCTCCTTCACTGGCTCTTCCTGGCAGTACATAATGTTTCAGCATGAGGAGCAGACCAGTATTCCCCTGAAGACCAGCGTTTGAAACGTCGACAATCAACATTTTCTCAGAACCCAAGATAAGCCCAGTCATAAATGCCACCAAAAAGAACCTGCCTTAAACAGAGGGGGTAACATAAAGGGGTATAGAAACTATTTTTAAAAATGCATAAGCATTGTCATGTTCCCTGTATACTTCGGTGATTTTCATTGATTCACATAATCAAGGGATCAGACTATATCCTCTTTGCCTCACTTTGTTACATTAGGAGATATTAACAGATTTATCATCCGCCACGTTTTCCAGTTTATTTCTGAACAAGCTTCAGGGAAATATAAAAGTGAAAATTCAACAAATATTGTGTATACTTTCCAGTGGTGTTGGATCCCATCTCGACGGTTTATGTACCATACAATTACCAATCAGACGAGACGCCACAGTACGCACTGGACGAACACGCAGTCCAACGAAGCGCTTATGATAAGGTCAATGCTATGGTCTACTCTATTGGTAAGTCAAGTTGATGGGGTCATGCCCACGGCTGGATGTGGACCAACTGGTGTAAACATGCTAGACTAGCCCAAAGTTAAGAAGGTCAATGTGTACACACATAAAACTGATAATGTTGGATAAGAGTGAAATTCAAATATTTCAATATTTTTGTCCATAATTCACAAAAGTTCTTGCATTCCATCGAGACTGATGAGTAAAGTTCCACTGTTTTCCTTTTGTTTGCCTTCTTCACCTCATCCGTAGGCGACAACTTTCTGCACGTCGTCGATATATCTGACGTCACGCGACCCAACATTATTCATTACATGGAATTAACGGGCTCTGGGGAAGATATTGAGCTATGCGGCAATGTCATCGGTATTGTGTTAGATGGTATCCCGGGAAAAGTGGTGCTATACGGTCTCTATGACAACCAAAATAAGGCTCTCTCTCTCATTGACAGCGTTACAGGTAAGGCTAAAGAAACTCATTTCCGACACCCTTTTGATAACGCTAAGATGATGTTTGAAAACACTAACCCTATTAAACGAATTGTAAAAGGAATTTTCAAAAGGGGGGATTTCGGGAGGGAAAAAGCACACCTGTTATATTGTTTTTTGAAAGGCTTGATAACCTTGCACTGGCGTCACACCTGGCTGATGTGTTCACAAGCCTCTAAGTCTCCGGAGTTCACATGTATTGGGCTAAAATAGGTCTGTGTTTCTGTTATTAAATCGCGAAAACAAAGAACCATCGCAGCCGACAAGGAAATCCGCTCGCCGATGGATGATAGTGGTTCATGGGATATTAAGCGCACTGTTTGTCCCCTTTTTTTTTGGGGGGGGCGTCTTGGATCTCAAGACGTTTAAACTATTAACATGAACTTTTCCGTTGTAAACACAAACTTTGTTTTCAGTTGGTAGTAAACCAGAGATGCTGATATTCACCTCTGACTGTCGTACCGTCCTGGTAGCGAACGAGGGGAAAACAATTGAAGATAATGGGTACATCGTTGACCTTGAAGGTTCTATCTCCATTCTTCATCTCAGTGAAACGGGAACTGTTGTCAGCAACATCCACTTGAACTTTACGTCTTTCAACACAAGGTAACAATAAGTTAATCAGGCCAAACTATCGTAAGCCGCATTAACTAGGCGTTTACGTATTTCAACTCACAGTATACCAAGTTAATTTGGCTATAAACTATTGTAAGCAACATTAACTTGGACTTTACGTCTTTTAACAAAAGGTATAACCCAAGCTATTTGGGTTATTAAAATGCATAAACTGTTGTACAAGCTACATCGACTTGGACTTTACTTATTATTTTAATGCACGAAAAGGGGATCCGAAACGTCATTCACTGACAGCTTTGTATCATATCTTCAGATTTTAATGAGTAAGATTACATCTTCAGGCTTTGGACGTATTAATTCAGCCCCAGTTTCTTAAGTGTTCAATGAACAAAGCATAAAAATCAGCCTGTACAAATTAAATAAATTTTGATGGTCATTGGGTGTAAACAACCAAAATTGTTTACGTTTTGACGGGTATTTTGAGTACGTCTGTTCGTGTTTATTTCGATAAAAGCAATCGAAATAAGCAAGGGTGATTTGTGGGATTTTCAAAAGTGATTTTCGCGACTTTGACAGTAATTCAAAATTATGTCACTGAAGATTTTGGTACTGTTATAAACTTTGTCATCGGTAACATTTTGGATTAAAACTAATGGTGTGTTTTAATGATAACTATAGCAATTCTTTGTAAACACAAAACTAGATTGTTTCAGAAATTGTGCCCATTACGATGTTATAGTGGGCGACGTCACAGTAAAACAATAAACCTGTAGATGAAACTATTTTAGGATCCTGAAAAAAGTGATATCTGATTCTACCAAGTTCCTTCAACTGCTGTTTGATGGATTTATCTTTCAGAGCCCTAGACTATTTGGGGCGCGGTGTCAGGTGGCCTTATAGGGGAGAGTTAAGTGAAAACCCGACAACATTTTCTCAATCAATTGAACCAGAGTACATCACTTTGAATACAGATGACACAAAGGCATACATCTGCCTTCAGGTGAGATAGTAGCTATTACTACCAGTCAGTGGAACCCAAATCAATGGGACCAAAAATTTTACTTAATGCAGATGAAAGGCACCATTTGCCTTCAAGTAAGATAAAAGAACTATTCTGTTCAAGGGAGCCAATACAGATGCAAGTTGCTTTTCCAATAAATGGATCCCAAGTCAATAAAACCACAATATATCACCTACACGGCAAATGAGTTATCATATCACGCAGCTATATAATACAAGTTGAAAAGACCAGCCATTGGAACCAAAGTTAAAACAACAAGAAAGCTACAAAATAGAAAAAAACCCATTATAATTTACAAGCTATTCCAGTCAATATAGATCACCCCCTAGAACTCAAACAAGAACCTAAGTATATCACCAAGTTCCTTCGGTAAGATGAGATATTTTGTAAAATACATTGAACTATTTATAAGCACCAAAATGTAATCCCAAATAATAAAACCCGATTCAAAGTCAATCTAAAAACACAATATAAACCAAAGTAAAACTAGTGTAAAAGTTATGGTTTCTACTTTTATTATTTTTGATCTATAGGATAACAATGCTATCGCAGTGATAGATCTAATTTCAGACACCATTGTAGACATTTATCCTCTTGGAGTTAAGTCCTGGAAGAATTTGCTTCTTGACGCAAGTGACAAAGATGGAGGTAAGGGAGGGAAATTGTATAGAGAGCAGCCTATATTCATAGACACGCAAACTTAAAAATATTCTACTTTGAATGAACACAACGTCCGACCATTCCATAACAGTTTGTAAAACTATTTACATTTTGGTGAACATAACCAAAACAAACTGTTTTTGTTGGTTTTTTTCCCAAAGGATTCTGTGCAAGAGCTTATTTTAGTTGCTGCAATCAAAATGATGAATATAAGGTCTTCATCTTTTATTTTCTGGACTTGGGTAACATTTTAGAAGGTACAATTGTTTTTGAAGAGTGGTACTGGTATAATTCATATTGAAACTGTTTTAAGCATATGTTGAAAATAGCTGTTCAGTTTAGAGGTTTTGAGGCATTGCATGGTGAGGTATCAATGTATATTTGGTTAGCAGTAACACCATGTGATTGTATATCTACTTAGCTGTGTTAGGTTGTTCTTACAAGATTTTGTCTCGCTGTTTTTCCTCTACTACGGAGTTAATAGCTTTCCTGTCTAGTCAAATATTTATAACCATCATACCAACCAACTACATTTTGGTATATGCATACTCAAGTGAACAATGACACTCAAAACAATATGATTTGTCAATATTCTGTGCAAGTCCATATTGACCTTATTTCGGATGCTACAATTGAGTTTAGCAAAGTTGATTTGGTGGGTCTTTAAAAGCTATTTAATCAACTGTTTTCTTTTTTTCCCGACCATTTTACCCAGGGATTCATTTAGAACCATACGATATCTACAGCATCTACCAGCCTGATGCTATTAAATACATGGAGGTGGACGGTGTCGGTTACATCATTACGGCCAATGAAGGACATGACTTGGATTATGAAGCTGGAAACAAAGAATGGGCGGATTACAAACGAGGAGGGGAGTTTGTGGACGGTAGGTTAATAATGTACAACTTCCCAGTATACCACCTGTGACACAAATGACAGGTGAGGGTAAAGATCTCCCCTTTGTTGAAATGGTTTTATCCCAAAACTTCACAGCGTGAATGTAAAGGCTTTGTATAGGCTTTGGCTGTAGCTAAGGCTGTTGCTAAGTGCAGCCCACACTTTAACGTGGTAACATTGTGATCCAGCCACAGCCGCAGCTGCGGCTAAGTTCAAGTAAAGTCACCATAGCGAGGTAAATTATCACGGCAAGTCAGTTCGTAGGGGTTAAGTATGAGCAATGTATGAGTCGACATCATTCCTTACACGGTCGACTTTACTTTGCCTTGTTTAGTTACGACACTCACGCTTATATAACGTCTTTTTGTGTTTTCTGTGCTAGTGAAAGACATCATGACAGCGTTCTTTCTTTCTCTTCGACAGATAACGAGCTCTCTGATTCGGTGTCTCCTGCACTACGCGATGCCTTAAACGACGATGCAAAATTAGGTAATTCGATATTCACTTTGTTCTAAAACATGGCCACTGTCGATCACAGAATGAACAACTAAAAAGTGTCACTTATTTAATTTCCCGTTCATTTAAAAAGCTAATAAATCTACAAGTGCTACAAATCGTCCTTTAGGCCTATAGAAATGAATGTCTAAGACACTTCCATATCCTTTTCAGGCCGACTGTATTTCAGTACGGTGGATGGCCGCAACCCACAAAATCCTACCAAAGTCGACAAACTTCACTTCTTCGGGGGGCGTAGTTTCGCCGTGTTCAGAGCGGACGATTTCTCACTTGTGTACGACAGTGGGGACCAGGTTGAACGACAACATGCCATCTTCTTCCCCAAGGTTTTTAACGCTGAAGGAAAATCGCGTTACCCCGACGATGAGTCGCCCGAAGACAAATTTGACAGCCGTTCTGATGACAAAGTAAGAATAAAGCCTGTTTGCAGCAACGTTGAAGAGTAGACTGAGCAAGTCTCGTTCGAGTCGAAAACGAGAATACAACTTGAACACAGACTACATTTGTCCATGAAATCAAATATTCTTTTTAAATTCGATTTCAAAATCACAATACCCGTACCATATACAATTTCAAGTTTTATAAACATAAACATATTTTTTTAAACTAACATTGAAACAACATTTAAACTTTTTTGAAATCCCACTTGCCAATCACGCCCGAGTTTGTGCGAACATAACGCGAACGTCAGTCGGGCAAAATTCTTAAATGTATGACAAGTAACCGGAAATAGAAGTAAAGTCTTAATCGCTGGTTTTCTTTGTTGACTTGTTCAGGTTGTTTGACTTTCAGGCTATTTCCCGACAAACTATTGTTTATAGCCATAAACTATGTAAACTAAAGCTTTTCAGGAAACAGAAACGCCCACACGCGAAACTCAATATGGTCGTATCTACTGCCGAATTCACCAATGCTCACTCTGGCTATCTACATGCTCTGCCTAATTCCTAGACAACGGCCTTGTCTGTGGATATGGCTAGAGACCATACTTGAAAGCCTGCAAGCCTTAGCCTCAATTCTGACCAATGCTCCAGACCATTTTGCAGTTTATTCACGTGTTCATTTGCCGCATGGCGTCACCTGTGCCACATTTCATGACTAACAGTTCTATACCGGTTAGAAAGTGTCTGTGCTGGCAGAAAAAAAAATTGTGAAAACAAAAGCGTATTTCATAAACGATCCGTCAGAAGATCTGCCAGCGCGTTTGCGGGTTAGCAATTAGTTTGCATTGTTACATCACTCATCTACTTTATAAGAACTGCCAGCAAAAGTCAGCATGTCTGTTGCTTTGCTTACAGTAAGCAGTATTTATGAAACAGAAACTGTTGTAAGAATCTCCCAGTGAACAGAAGTTTTCTTCTTACAGGCTTATACCTCAGGCCATGAGTTGGGACATTATGAGAACACCTTATCTGTGATAACATGACAGAATAACCCAGATATTGAATAAACTTAATCAACTTTGTGAAAATTTTAATTGTTTTCGAAGGCTTGGAAAATACAAGTCAGCATAGCGTATGAATCACGTACGCCAATGCAATATATTAGTTCCTCCCTTTGTGGGCAGGTAACATTTGGCACCATACGAACATTGTATGTTGACAATTGGGTGATTTTTCTTTCTTCAAAGGGACCGGAATGCGAGTCAGTAGAGACGGGTGAGCTCAATGGGAAGCGTCTCCTGTTTGTTGCACAAGAGCACACCAGTAGTGTGATGGTGTACAGCTTCCCGGAACATTCCGCTGTTCCGAAATTCGAGTCAATTTACAGGGCTGGCGGGACGAGCGATTCCTTCGAAAAGCTGCTGCAAAACCGGAACCTTGGGGATCTTCGCCCGGAAGACTTGCAGTAAGTTGCAACCAGCCGAATGTCACGGCAAGACACAGAACATAAGAAACTTTCTCCACAAAGAGGAAAGAACATTGCTCGCACAAGTTTTAAAACACTACAAAGATCAAGATGTTAAACAGTTACAAGAAGCAGATAGAATTTTGCATTAAAAAAAACAATGCACAGGGATTACAAAATAAATAACATTCCAAGATTGATGGGTGCAGCATTCTTAGATCGGACGCTCACTACAGAATCCATCCAAATCGGGCAGACCAAGTTATGGATAGCGAATCTTTAATGATAATCTTCACCACTTTTAACACAAACAAACAATTGGCATTACGAATTGTTGGTGGTCGAATAGTTATAATTATTAAATTTGAAAAAAATTGCTGCATTTTACCACCAGCCAAAAAGCTTCAGGGACCGTTCCAAAATCAAATCACCCATCAACAGATAGGTTGTGATTGAATAAACATTAAAACTCTGTAAAATCTCAATTCTGAAAATGTCTCTTACTTAAGTAATTGTCATAAATAGTTTTACTTAAACAACATATCTTGAACGTGTATACCGTATTTACCGGTACATAAACTATAGTGTGCATTCTATAAAGCATGTTGCTTTAGGAATCTTAAAAACAAGTTGCGTTGAAATTGTAACTAAACATCCGTCATTATTCCTATGTTAATGAAGTCTTATTATCTTCTATTTTTCGTTTTGTAGTTTTATCCCAGCCTCCGACAACCCCAGCGGCAAACCCATCCTGTTGGTTACTGGTAAAGTCAGCGGCACCTTGTCAATATACGAGGTCAAGGAGGCCGAAATAAGTCAACATACTGGTGAGAAACACAATGCAATCAACTTAAACATTAGCATCAATTAAATCATTCAAATCAACTGAAGCCATTGAATCAGTCAAATCGATGTTAAAAACATAGAATTGGAAGACCAAATCAAACTATGGAGTCAATATATACATGTTATGAATCCCAGACGATGCACCATACTTTCGCCGTAATGATGGCATCACAGTCCTTCATCAGGCTGGACTCGACCGTCAACAGACTGGCTGACACACTTTGTAATATTTAGAAATCGACAAAGCATACGACAACATTATCATCATCATTATCAATATGATATCAACCAAATCAATTGAATCAACAAACTCCAGTGAACTTAAACACAAACTTACAACGAAAACTACATGTCCCTATAAAGCCCGTCAAGTCTGAAAATGACTGCTTACTCGTTAAAACGTGCATTCCCTTACGCAACTTACAACTGATTTATAACCATTAAACCATGCATAACATACGCATAAACCTGCATACCAATTTATAATCTTCAAACCACGTACTAGCTTAGTCATTGAACCTAATTATGCCTTATCCCCACTAAACCATGCAATCTGAATTTACTCGTTAAATCAGGCATACTGTCCATGCAAATTAATTTACTTTCTATTTCTTTTTTGTAGGCGGCAGTCCATATTTACATACGTCAGTGATGACGTGGATTGTCTCAGCATTAGTGTACGTGATCACCAAGATGTTATGAACATCACCTTACGCCACATTCGGCAGCTGTTGTAAGAGCTCCAAAGAAATGCACCTCAAAGTTTTGTTCACAAATTTGTTTAAAACCTGGGCCCAATTTTATAGAGCTGCTTAACGGCCGATTCCTAGCTTAGGCCGTATCCGAAACGGTGACTTCGTCTACAGCTACGGCTAGATCGCGCGCGTCTGCCTACTCTTCAACACTGGCAGACGCGCTGATCTAGCTGTAGCTGTAGCCGAAGTTGCCGTTTCGGACACGGCCATACTGTGTGATTTTCATTTCATAGCGCTGCTAACCGTAAGCACACGAAACGGCATGCTGTTCTTCCGGTGCTTACAGTAAGAAAATGATTGACGTAACAATGAAGTCCATGGTGAACGCGCAAGATAGCTGCCTAATTTTCTTGCTAACCTGTGAAATACGCTTACGCTTAAGCACATTTTTCTGCTACAGTTAGCACGAACACTTGCTTAACGTTAAGCAGTGCTTTAAAATTTAGCCCTGCACATCATGTTATCTGTCAATTTGAAGAAAAAAAATATATAGTTAAACAATTCATTTTAGTTTGTAACGAATCTACAGTTGAGTGTAGATTCGTAAAAACAATCTACACTTTCATCAATAGAGTGACATCACAAAAACAGTTTGAATTAGTGTACATGCAGTCCAAACACAGTTGGGATCAACTTCAAATGGCCCTATAATAGGGAAACAAATGAAGCCAAGGCGCAAGGATCAAAACCGTCTATAATTCATATCGTACACGATAACTTATCGTTACATCACGGTGCTGGGTCAGGGTATGAAAACATACTTATTCAGTTTCTTGGTATAGTTGTAGAGGAACTACTTTTTTTCTTCTTTTTTTTTACTGCCAGCAAGCAAGTCTCTCTGATAAAAAGACCCCAAAAGAAAGAAAGAAGTTTTATGTTAAGCCTACGTACTGGTACACATGGTGTTTGTTTATACAAAAATATGCGTAATCATTTTATGATTCATAAAATGCTTGGATAAACTTTGAATTGGCAGTGTTCAATTTTTCAGTAAATATTCTCCAAAGTGAACCATCTTTGTTTGACGGAAATGCCTTTGAAGCGTCCAAAAAAGTTATTAATCACAGAAGAATTTCTTCAAAAAAGAAATAGCTAAAAATTTGAGAATACAATTTTAGTAACCTTTGAGGTTCCAGTTATAGACTTTGTATTAAACTACCGAAAATGTTACTATTATTAACATCTCCAGAATATCATATCAAGCTAAATTTTGTACTTTTGTATATTAAATCAAAAGGCGTATTCAAATCCCAAATAGGCCTAATTGTTACAGATATAGAGCAACCAATGATATTTAGAACCCCATAACAAAATTGAAAGGGCAGTCATACAGAAAGAGAAAGTACTGGCGAATGGGGAAACCCCGTAATATTCCTTTCCATTTTACGGTTTTCTTCCATTCTATTTCTTGTGGGTAGTTTGCAATTTGTTCTGCCTTTCTAGTTTGCCTTCAAAACACCAGAATAAAACATGGAAGGCACGTGGTAGTTACTGTAGAAAACAAAACATTTACCACCGTGAAAGTTGATGATGGCACTGTTTATAATAGACGGTGGAAATTTTGCCGCGAATGCCAAGTTGTTCACTGGGACGTTCAAATGTTTGCTATTTGCTTCTGCCAAGGGTGCCCTATTCTCACCATAGCCACGCAGTGACGTTTCCAAGGAGGGCCGTCTGAAGGGTTCTTTCGGCAGCTTCGGCTATTACCTATAGGATTAGAATTGAAAACACTGCATGAGTCCCATAGCAGAATCTGCAATGAGTTGTGGTGGCTCCCGTCATGCACAAATGTGGGATATCGACGTTGTGGCAGGAGATAAATAAACTCCCATAGTAACCAATGCTAAATGATAAATGTACAAAAATACTCTTCAAATATTTAAAGTCTCTCAGCTTCTTGGAAACCAATCAGATATAATTTCAGACATCTAAACTTAATATTTCTTAAAAATGTTTGGTAGGTCAGCCGTTTGGAATTTTTTGCAAATTACCCTAAAAAGAAAACACCCCGAAAATGTGTTTTTTCCCAAACCGACTCGCTGCCAGTTTTCATCAGTTACTCCTCCGATTCACAAGCCAAATGGGACCAACTTAGGCCTAAATTTATCAAATCTCCCCAAAATTAGAAACACACAACCCCCAGGTTGTGATAGATTCCTACCATTCCACATTCTATTAATTGCATGACCCCCAAAGCCCCTTAACTAAAAAGATTCTGTGGGTATACACATTATGATAATTAGCTTGGCGCATGAATTTAGGCCTATTTAGTGTGGTGCACCCTTATGGCAAAACTGTGTACAAACTTCTTCTGATAGTGCCCTCTATTGAACCATCCTCCTTCAGCCCATGTTAATTTCCCATTATGAGGGACAGAATCTCCGCGGGACAGATTTCCTTATGACGCCGTCTCTGTAGGCCAATGCCACTTAGATCTACTTCAAAATACATTGTTCGTTTATTTATCAGCCCTTAATATGATGCCATACACCTTTTCCTTTACCTCCTCGTTATCCCCCCACTGGTACAAGATGCAAACATTGTTCGTTGGATTTGCCGGGTCCAAAACGATTGGTCTGTAGAGGAGATGGGTGGGGGGGGGGGGGGGGGGACACACACATAAGTAAAGTTAGTAAAGAGCACAATGATGGTTATTTAAAATAGACTGTGCACGTCTCGTGCGTAATGTACGAATACGAAATTGTATCCCTTTGCATGAGAAATGAAGGTGGGAACCCCAGAGCCAACGGATAATCAGCGGCGAAATGCGTTTTCGACGCCATTATTCCAGCGTGGCGTGCGTGGGATTCTGGGTACTAGACTTACTCAGTCGTGCTGTTTTCTGTTAATGACGTCACTTAGCAAAGTCAGGAAAGGCTTCGTGACCTCTTTTATAAAATGATATGCATTAGCTGTTTGAATGCAATCCTTGGAGCCGAACATGGCCCGTTTCACCTTTTATTCAATTTTCTTTTTGTAATTTTTGAGGGTATTTTGGTGCCTCTTTTGTGGTTTAAGCTTATGAAAACGTCCATATCCATGAGCAAAAATGTGATGTCATGTCAGGGAGAATTCTCAACTTTGTAAATAGTTTATGCATTAAAAGTGGTCAGAATTTAGGATATTACGCTGATGTCGTAAACTTTCTTTTCTTTAGTGATTTGTTAGCGTGTCAGTTCATGGCAGTGAGCCAAAGTGCAGTTTTCTCACAAATTTGGGTGTTCACAATTTTATTTTGTTAACAGAAATAGCAATATATCCCTGAATTGACATCACTACGACAGCGCCCTCAGTTGTCCAAATAAGAGAGGGCAATTTTAACATGTTACAGAAATTCACTTTCAACGAAATTAACCAATGTGGATGTCAAATAGACTTCATACACAAATGGGGATCAGAAAGTAGCTCAAAATATAACCCTAAGAAATGTGTTTACTTCAAGTTCGTAAAATAAACAGTAGGCCTAAATACTTGCATGAATACCTTTAATATTAATGTCAGCTATCGGATTTTTAAAGCGATGAAAAAATGGGAATAGCTCAAAGCGCACTTTAATGCACTTTAATGAGGGAGTGTTAGTCATGTTTAATAGGGACAGTAAAAAAGAAGAAGTTTGATTGACTATTGTTACAGAATGTACTCCTTTTTTCAGGGCAGTTGGTAGCTTGTGAGTTGCCTGTAAAAGATGCCAAGTGACAACATTCTTTATTTTTCGCAGCAAAGCATGGGATCTTGTGGTAACCTGGAGTGCATTATTGTGTTAGCGCCCTCTTTTGACTAGTTGTGTTTAGCTATGTCAGGTACTGTTGAGTGGCATCCATTTTTGTTATTGTGTAGTAGGACTTAGTAGTAAATAGAAAGTTAACCCTTGAACAGATCGTTATTGTCAGTTATTGAAGTTATGACAGATCTAGTTTACCTTTTCATGCCGAGTCTCCTGATAATAGTTTTGTCAAGACGGTTATCTCTGTGCAGGTATTTCCAAGAAACGCACAGACTGTCCAGATTGGTCAAAACCTCCAAGACGCTCTTCAGACCCTGGGCTTTACTTATTGCACTTGGTTCCCCTGCTCTCTCCCAACAATAGATGGTGATCAACTCCAGAGGGTAGGACTTCTGGAGATACTTAGGGAGGAACTTGTAAGCCCAATACTTCACCAGGCGTATCAACTCCTTCACGTAGCCGGGTTGTTCCTTGACAAACCGCACTTGATGATGAACAAGTGCTGCCGAATAAAACTCTTGTTCGTCATACTCGACGTCTAGCATAGACAGGAAAATTTTGCGATACGCTGGAAGAAATAAGAACCAGAATCAGGCACTGATATTTAGTGGACGGCTGTTTTCTGAAGATGACGGCATTAATTACCGGTATTCAGACTGTGCACAAGTAAACTAAATATTGTTGGCCGATGGATTAATTGAGCTGATCGTGGTATTGCAGGGGCGGATCCAGGATTTGTAAAACCTTACGGCCTCTGGTAGGGTCCAGAAGCTCTGAGCTTTTGACGTTTTGAAGGGTGAAAAATCAAGCCTCCATGTGCCTAAAACAGAGGAATAGACACACTTTTTATGCAATTCAGATCCATATTAATCATTTTACTGGGAAAACTTTTGAAACATCGATAGTGGGGTTCAGGGGCGAAGCCGCGCCGGGGTCCAGAAGGCGAAGCCCCCGGAAGATTTGAGCTTTTGGTGTTTTGAGGGATGAACAATCAAGCCGCCGTGTGCCTAAAAACGGAGAAAAAACACACTGTAAGCACCTCATTCTTCTAGTTTTACTCAAATAAAGTTGTAATCCCACAAATCTCGCGTTTGAATCTGGTCGCTGCATTATTTGGTTCCATGCACAATATTCATTAAAAACAAGTGACATTATCATGAACGATTCATTTTGGCAGAAAGAAAAAATAAATGTTAATGGGATAGGATGAAAAAGAAATCCATCCTGCCATTTTTCTATTTTTTGTTTTGTTTATTTATTTATTTGTATTTATTTATTTATTTATTTATTTGTTAATTTATTTATTTGTTAATTTATTTATTTATTTATTTATTATTATTATTATTTTTTATTTTTTATTTTTATTTATTTATTTATTTATTATTTTTTTTTTGGGGGGGGGGGGGTGGAGAAATACACCACACACACTTGTGGCTAATTTTTAAACAGTCAGCCCCCTGGATCCGTGCCTGTATTGTCGGCATGCAAGGATTAGACTGAAATTCGCTCTCATCGATTGAAACTAAGGACAAAATCATCCGCAATTGCCAGAAAGTGAATGTCTATCTAAAACTTTAAGAAAGTAGGGACACATTGTCTTCGGTTTGGGTGCATTGCGTTTGTTAATAAATTAATATAGTTTGAAACATGTTTTAAAAGTAGAATAATTAAATCGATCCAAAACAAAATAGACCTCGAAATTGTGTGGTTTTCCTTTTTACTTCGTAAATTAACACGGTCCGCCATTTTTTTGAACCACATTTTTTACTCCACAAAAGAGGCAAAAATCGCCCAATCCAAAGGGATTGTGTCCCTTTAAAAAGCTTACATTATGCTACTGTGTTCTCGTTTTACTTACACGACTGAAAATATAAAATGTTCTCCGTTGTGGGCAGAAGATCGACGTCAATCCATCGACTGCCGACATTTATCTTGAAATTCAACAAGAATTGATTGACTCGTTGGATTTGGACGTTTTCCACACCTCGCAAAGTTGACGCTACATCGGAAATTATTCCCGACAAAGTCTCCTGATATGATTCCTTTCCAATCTCCGCGATTGGTTTTAGATATGGTTCGTTGACGAATGCAACCAGATCCACGTCCGAGAGATCTTTTACCATAGTGCCTTTTCCAAGTGATCCACCCTACGAATGACACAAAACAGCTGATAACGTGAACAATATGATAGGCCTTAGACTCAATCTACAAACTGGTGACAGCTAACAAGAAACATAGTGATTGCCAACTAGGGGAAAGCAAGTCACTCACCTTGACAACTTTATCAACATCGAAGTTGAGGATATTAGCGGAGCAAGTCATTTGAATGTGTCTGACCACACTGTTGATTGCTGATCGGCAGTCCCTTGCGAAGTCAGCCGTTCCATGTTGTACATTCTCTTTATACCAACTCTCTAGTTCACCCGCAGACAAACACCAGGGCTCTTCTTCCTCCTCCAGGTCAGGCCCATCTTCAGGGGCACATGACCATAGAGAGCCCATTTTGTTCCCACCTTCTATGGACGAAGTTTAAAAAATAAAACATCATATTCAAAGTATGGGCGTTTTGACCCATCTCATGCAAGCCAGACACATGTTGATTTATTTTCCAAAGTACCAAAGTACAACATGCTGTGAGACACACAAAGTCACCCATCGAGCTCTGTAGATGCTACGACTTTGGGGCTCTGTGTTTTACCAACACGCTTCTTAATGGGGCCTACTCTAAAAATGGGGGAGTGTAGTGGTAATACCAATATTTACCATACAAGACATTTTCATGATGTGCATAATTTAGTTATGCCCCTAAGGTACTCCATACTTTTATTACTTGATCTTTGTATATGCTGGCAAAGGCATACCGGGGATAGGTTTCAAGATGGCAGACTTGTTAGTGTGGTTTGTAATTAAAATACTCCATGACAATCTTCGAATATCTTGTCAATCATTACAGATATGTTCTAGTTGTCCAAAATTCCATTTTAAACATTTGCCCGCTATGATAGAGCAAGGTTACACACAGGGATAATCACCCACGAGTTCACAATATTGTCTACCCGGAAGCGACTAGCTAGCTGGTTTTACCCGTATTGTTCTACTAACTCGGTGTACATCTTTACTGTCCAACTTACTCAAGTCAAGAGACTGATGAATCCTCACTCTTGAAAATCCTGCGAAGCTACTGCCCAAATCGAATACTAGAGCTGCAGACACCGTCCTTGGTGTCCTAACACGTCAAGCACATTCGTTTTACGTGCCTCTTAAGTACGGCATACCAGGCAAATGGCATTGAAAATGCCCGGATGAGCTAAAGGGAATTCCCCTGATGAGAAATCGACCATGCAGCCATTGACCTTTTCTAAAAGGTCATTGACCTTTTCTAAAAGGTCATTGATGCGAGTTTCAGTGCATACCCTAATGATTTTTTGTATCCCCATTTCACCTATCAGGATCGGGCTTTTTGTTCGACCTATAGGGGACTGGTCGGGGGCATTGGGGGGGGGGGGGTGGGAGGAACAAACGTGCCCCACTTCGTTTTCTTTTTTTTTCAAAGTTTATTGCAGTTTTTGCTTGAAACTTTCAATTGTAAATGTTCTGAATTGTTAAACGTTGCAAAAAGACAGACGGCATCTTCGGTCATCTGGACGATCTTCCCCAAACGTTTAATATAAAAGACACATTTTGATATGAGACAAGGACACAAATTACTTAATGTTTACAATACGTAATCACCGTTGAAGGGGTTGGGGGTAATTTGTCACCCAATCTCACGGACAAAACAACACCCCAAAACACAATGGTATACATTGATACACGCATCAACAAAGACTTGTGTCTCGCCAAAAGCCCCGCCCCCACCATGTTCTAACAATGTTCCTTAATCAAATCGTAGAAATGTTGATAGTAAGGGGAAAGAGCCTGCATTATGTGGTAACTTCTGAAAACATATTGAGCTTTAATTCCAAGAGTGTTTGCTTTTGCATCCTTGGCAGGGCTCTGTAGAGTAGGCATTTACTGAATCCATCAAACTCAGGTAAACTCGGGTAAACCAATTTCATAGAGCTGCTTAAAAGCACATAAAAATAGCTCAGCACATCACTTTTATGCATACCAGAACATTGTTACCAGCCAAAATACCATGTCACATGTACCATTTGAAACTGTCCTGCTCATTTTTTACTGAAAAAGAAATCTGTTACGCAATATTTCCTGCTTTTTGTTTTTGTTTATTAGACAAAGGTTATACATCATAAATCTTTATTATCAACTACTTACTGGTCTCAATAGCATTTTTTAAAACACAGTTAACGTGGTGTTGAATATCTTATGTTAATCGGATATCAGCTAAATCGTTGGAATCAACCAACTCCATTGACCTTAAGCACAAACTTTCTATGAAAAATGAAGCTATCATATGGCGCCCCTACTAGACCAGTAATTTAACAGGTAAAAACAATTTTATAATTATTTCGTTTCTGGAAATAGTATTTCGTCTCCTCGAAATGTTGTTTCGTTCCCATGTTATTTCGTTCTTTCGAAACATTATTTGATTTCCTTGCAGTAAATGTTCCCTCCAAAAATAATGTCGAGGGAACGAAATAGTATTTCGAGGTAACAAAATGAGTTTGAGGGGACGACCATAAAATTTCCAGTAAACGAAGTACTATTTTGAGGTAATGTAATAATTGCATTTGTTTTTTGCTTGTCCGAAGCTCTTCAAATATGAAAATGAATTAACATAGGCCTAAAACTACATAGTACTGACTTAACTCGTTGAACCATTGAACTTACTCATTACACCTACATACTAACATTAACTTGTCAAACCATGCTAACTATATAACTGAACTATTTAACCTAAATACTAACGTATTCTCAATAAACCATTCAAATTAAAGTAACTCACGTATTCTAAACATATTCTACAAACCATGCACATTTTTGTTATTGTTTATTTTTTCTTGAAAGGCGGGCGTCCATATTTACGTACGCTGTGTAATGACGTGGGTTGTCTCAGCATTAGTGTAAAAATGTTCGCCAAAAGTGACTTAGGCCTAAATTGAACTCTAAATCGAGGAGACACCTTTATAGTCTATGTTTGTAATTTGTATTTGTTTCGATTCAATGAGACTGTGTACCCCCCCCCCCCCTCGCTCTCCTCTTCTTTCACCAATACAAGAAGCTGTAACGGTTGGCTTGTGCAATACTCGTGACTCTGGCGAACAAAACGTATAGACCCCTTGCATTGGCCGCCATCGTCGATGAAACGTGCACGCGTGAAAGGCTATCATTTTTATTTTTAATGTCGCAAATTTGTAGGCTGAGGGGTGCATCAAATTAAGGCCCCAATATCAACTAAAAATGCTAATAACTTACAATTAATATTACTCAAAGTCTCTCTCTGTCTGCCTCCTGAAATCAAATCCCAAATATTTGCAGACATTAAAGCTTCTCTTTTTTTTCAATTTTTGGGATGAATAGCAGTATTTACATTTTTAATTTTTGACGTAGGCCTATAATTTCCTTCCAAAATCAAACCTTCTCTCTGATTATAGAAACATGCCAGATCTCTCATTTAGAGACTAGAGTACCAGGAATGCCCCCAGGTTGAAAGTCAACAAAAACTAGTAGGACAAAATACGGCGCATGAATGGCTCATTTTAAAAAGTGTAGTGCAACCGCAGGTTCCTTACTGTTAGAGGTTTAGGTGTTTACAGAAATTGCTGATCTTTGCTTCGACTGAGGGCGCCCTACTCTCTCAAAGGCCACGCAGTGACGTTTCTGAGTAGGGCGGTCTGAAAGGTTCTTTCGGCAGCTGCGGCTAATACCTGCAAGGTGAGACATTTTGAAACACTGAGTGAGTTTCACACAATAATCCCTGGTGAGCTGTATTTAATCTGTCAGTCGTTTAGTGCTGCTTTAAATAAAAAATAAAAAAAGTATATGTATATAACTTTAATTGCTGATTTTTGTTGAGGCAAGGAAAGAGAGGCCAGCCCTCTATCTAAAAAGGATGAGCATTCACCAAAAGCACGTGATCTTATTCTAACGCACAACTCTTTAGTTCACCTTTTCATGTCGAGTCTTTCAATAACAGTTTCTGAGAGATCCTTATCACTGTGCATGAACTGCCAAGAAGCACACAGCTGCTCCAGATTTGTTTCTAGGGTCTGTAAGAAACTGTTTGACACTCTATCTTTGGTTTTACAAATTAATGTACTCCTTTTTTACACAGTGGAGTTGGTAGCCTCTGAGTTGCCTGTAAAAGATGCCATGTGACAAGTCTCATTAGTTGTGTTAGTTTTCGCTGCAAAGCATGTGATCCTTTTTCAACGCTCAACTCTTTAGTTTACCTTCTCATGTCGAGTCTCCTGATAATAGTTTCGTCGAGATGATCATCACTGTGCAGGTACTTCCAAGAAATGCACAGCCTGTCCAGATTAGTCAAAACCTCCAAGACGCTCTTCAGACCTTGGGCTTTATTCAGTCGACGTCCGGGCTTCCCGGCCTTCTCCCACAAATAGATGGTGATCAACTCCAAAGGGTAGGACTTCCGGAGATACTTAGGGAGGAATTTAGACGCCCAATACTTCACCAGGCGTATCAACTCCTTCACGTAGCCGGGTTGTTCCTTGACAAACCGCACTTGGTTCTGAACGAATGATGCGGAATAAAGCTGTCTTGTTCCATTTCCGACTTCGAGCATTGACCGGAACATTTCGTCATAAGCTGAAAGAGAAAAAAATCCCACTAAGCACTGTGTATTCGAGAGCCGATTTATGAAGATGAAAGCACTAACTTGTTCAAATTGCAGACATGTCAAGTAAACTAAACGGACTTGTTTATGTTATTAAAGTGGCACTCCAAGGTCAAGTTCTTTTTGTGATGGACTCATTTTCCATTGAGTCCTAAAACGAGTGGGGATTATAAATCTCTAACATCACGTTAAAATGCTGTAATTTGCTATTGTAGTCAATACCCTTCCAGTTCAAAATGTGTCAATATCCAAACATTCCTTGACATCATTTTTTGGTCTACATGGTTCTGCATTTTTATATGGGGGCACTTTGGGTTCGCTCCTGTCTTTCGTTGATATTCAATAGAGACGACCTTGAATTTGACCTTTTGGCTGACGAAACAATCCTCCTTGGAATGTAAAAGACCCATTAGTTGTTGAAATATAATGACGTCATGCTGCAAATTTCGTAAAAACGTCAGGAATAAACCATCAATTCATCTTAAAGTTTACTGGAAAATGAGTACATCACCAACATGAATTTGACCTTGAAGTTCCTCTTTAAATATTTGGCGCATGGATTTAATTTAATCGTGGTATTGTCAGGGTGCAGAGATTTAATTTTGTTTATATTTACTGTGCTTTGGTAATCTTGTTTTACTTACACGACTCATAAGGTTTAGCATTGTCCGTTGTTGGAAGAAGGTCGACTTCAATCCATTGACTGCCATTGACTTTTATCTTGAAATTCACCAAGTAATCATCGAATCGTATGATTTCGACGCTCGGCTCATCTCGTAAAGTTGACTTTATGTCATCAATGATTCTTGACAGAGTTTTCTTGTATTCTTCCTTTCCAATCTCCGCGATTGGTTTTAGATATGGTTTGTTGACGAATGCAACCAGATCTACGTCCGAGAGATCTTTTACCATAGTACCTTTTCCGAGCGATCCACCCTGCAAATGACACAAAACAGCTAATCGCGAAAGATCTTGATACCAAAACTAAAACTGGTTATAAGGTAATAAATTTTTTTTCAACTAATATCAAATTTTCAATTTTACTTACCTTGACAACTTTATCAACATCGAAGTCGAGAATGTCAGTGGAGCAATGCCTGTGAATGTGTCTGACCACACTGTCGACTGCTGATCGGCAGTCAATGGCGAAGGCGTCCGTTCCACGTTGTATGTTCTCATTATACCAAGTCTCTAGTTGATCCGCAGACAAACACCAGGGCTCTTCCTCCTCCAGGACCAACCCACCTTTATGGGCCGACGAATTTATCTCTTGCACCGTCTCTTCACCTGACAATAGCGTGCCCATCTTGTTTCTGCCATCTGCGGAAAACGTTGAAGAACAAATACATGTATACAAGTAATTAAGAATAAAACAGCACTTTGAAGTGTATGGGCAAGAAACCAGTCACGTGCAACCCTGCCGCCTGTTAATTTGTTACCCATAGTACTAGTTCTACTAATTCAAAATGTGCCCAGACAAAAATAGTTCCCAAATTAGTAGGCAGTTTTGTCTACTGACATTTTTTACAGACAGAAATCAACACACACACTCACACACCCTTACCGATGGTGGTTTGTGAGGTCCTGCTATTGTTGTTGTATTATTCCCTTTTCTAAATAATTCTCTTGTGGGGTCAACGGCAACGGCAACGGCAACGGCAACGGCAACGGCAACGACCACGACCACAACAACAACAACAGCAGCAGCAGCAGCAGCAGCATCAGCAGCATCAGCAGCAGCAGCATCAGCAGCAGCAGCAGCAGCAGCAGCAGCAGCAGCAGCAGCAGCAGCAGCAGCAGCCGGCGGCGGCGGCGGCGGCGGCGGAAGCAGCAGCACCCTTACGAGTCCGGTTTTTGGGGTACTTCCAATGCTGTTCTATTATTCCCTTTTCTGAAGAAATTCTCTGTTGGGTACCACTACAACAACAAAAACCTTGAGGAGTAGCATTGACCCGTTGTTACAAATAGCCTACCCCGTAAGTTGCCGTGTGTCAGGGCCCACACCCTCCCGAAATAAACAAAGCTTAGGCCTACTACTGAATTTATAACTCACTATAATCATAGGTCTATGATATTAACGAAAAATTATCAGACGCCGCCTCGTATCCTCAATAAGGTTTTCAATTGCGTTTGACCCTTTGCTATTTTCTGACGGAACATAGATATCTACCTCCTCTCGAGGACCAAACATTCGAAGGTGAAGGTATGTAACTTTGTCCACCTTCCTAACCTCTAAGCGAGCTATACTTACTGTGTCCTCTTGGCATTCGAGGTTCCGTCTCCTTTGCTACATACTGTGCTATCTTGATAGCAGCATAGTTGTATAGGACAGTTGCACCAAGTGCTGCAACATACGTAAAGCCCGTCAAAATCCAACGGGCTAATTCTTCATCATCCTGCTGCTTTTTGCCCCCTGGTGCCATTGTTACTCGGTCATATGCACGGTCTAATCTGAAAAACGAAATCATGTTGTAGAAATAGCGCATATTATGAATTAGGGAATAAAAGAAGGTCGACGAGGTCTTTAACCGGTCGTGGCAGTTCGATAAAGGACGGGTTACATAAGCCCAGCTAAGCTTACTCCATGGCTATAAAGAGGGAAGCTATTTTAATTGCTTAAAAAGCAATCCAATTGGTGCATGCGACACACCAAACCTGAACCCGCATTTCAAATACGTATGCAAAATAGTCCCAGCAGGCCCGCCCCCTAGATTTTAATGAATCAACAGGGGTATGAGCGATCCTCAGCCTGTGACGATTACCATCCCGCAACCGACTTTAAACCAGCTTAAACCGGTCCTAACGCTCGGGCTTGCGTTACAGGCCTGCGTCCCGGTATAGAACTATACCCTGGCGGTACAATATGACTTGGTACAAGGCAGAGAAGCCTGGCTTATCTCGTTAATGACCGACCGAAGTCTGTTTTACACAAAACATTTGCATTATCTCATCATCAAAGATGGAACAAGCCATCAGGTGATAGATTAAAAAAACAAAACAACAACAACAACAACAAAACGATAAAAAAGGCCTATAGGTATGAAAGACTGCGTGAGCTCTCATTGCAACATCTACTTAATCAGATGAAATCAAAGAAACAATCTCAGCACTTGGAAAAATGTCTGTATCCTGCCACCACTTTTTCACTTGAGTAAACTAGATAATTTTATTTCATAGCGAATGAAAAAGTGGTGGCTGGATACGGAAACTTTTCCTAGCGCTGTTTCTCTATAATTGTATAAACAACATTCAAGAAGAATGTTACAGATGAACGAGTCACACAGCACAGGGTGAAGGAAGCAATTAAATAAGAATCATCGCTCCCCAGATTGTTGAGTCATTGATCAATGTTATTGTTACGCAGTCTACGGGTCACAACAATAATGCCCTGAGTAGACGTTTACTACTTCTCAATTATTCTTCCCTCATGGTCCTATATACTTACACAAGTCCAAGAGGTAAATCCTGTTGAACCCTTTTCTTCCAAATCCTGCGACAAAACGGTAGCATGTGATGAACAGAATCAAGGCAAGGCGAACTTGTACAAGCCATACATCAAACACAAATAATAAACGCCCGGACTTATGCAGGCTGAAACGTAACTAGCCCAGACATCTGACGTTACACTTCCAGGCTTGCAGATAAAGACAGGGCACCAGTCTAAAACGTAACAAACATTTTGTTTTCCCTGGTTTCCGCAGCCTCTATGAAGTTGAACACGGCGTACGACCTGGCGAGGGCGTTGGAAGTGCCTGGATAAGCTGCAGGGAATTTCCCAGATGATAAAATTACCCCATTGCCCTTTGACCTTCCCTAAATAAGCGTCCTTGAAAAAACAAATCATGAGGTATTTCTTGGTATTTGTATTTTCATTTCTGTCGGGACCAGGCTGTTGGGGAACCTTGGGTACCGGATGGGGTGTATAGGGGCACAAACTATTTTCAAAATAATTCATGTTTTCAAAGTTCATAGATGTGTGTTATATTTTTCTTTTAAACCATCCCAAAATTTTGCTGATGAGAGCATCAGTCGTATTGAAACATGTGTTTGTGAAATTCGTGTTTGGATGCAGGAAAATTTCCTTAAGCTGAATGATCACAAAACAGAATTTTTGATACTCGGTTCACGGAAACAACTCTCTAAAGTTACTATTCCCCATATTAATATTGGTGACTTCAAAGTTACCGCTGTTACCAAAGCTCGTAATCTTGGTGTGATATTCGACTCTTCCATGAAACTTAGTTCGCATATTTCTAGTATTGCACGTTCTACCACATTTCACATTCGTAATATAGGCAAAGTAAGGAAATTTTTAACACAAAATGCAACTGAGCAGATAGTCCACTCTGTCGTAGTTTCCAGACTTGACATGTGTAATTCACTTCTATATGGTCTACCTTGTACTCAAATTGAACGTCTTCAGCGTTTTCAGAACTATGCTGCTCGTATAATTACCTTGACTAGAAAGTGCTGCCATATTACGCCGATTTTAAAAGAATTACACTGGTTACCGGTAAGCGTAGGATTCAGTATAAACTTCTGCTTTTTGTGTATAAATCACTCACCAACAATGCCCCTGCATATATTGATGATCTTCTCCACCCATACAAACCTCCTCGCAAACTCCGGTCTTACAATTCTAGCCTCCTTATTGAGCCCATATCCAATCATTCAAGGGGAGACCGATCTTTCTCACATGCTGCCCCACGCATATGGAACAAAATGCCTGCACTAGTAAAATCATCTGTTTCTTTAACCCAATTAAAAAAAACCCCTTAAAACACATCTTTTCAATCAGGTATTTGAGTAAATGGTTGGATTTGTTTTTTAACCCCTCGATGTTTCTTAGATATTGCATTTGTAATTGTATTGTATTTCTATAGCACATGTTCTGGATTTCTTCTTAGCTTAGGCTTACGTTTTAATTTTGGTTATTGTACATATTTATGTATGTTATTGTTTGTATTTAGCGCCATGAGCACTTTGATGGATTTGTGCGCTTTATAAGTTTTCATTATTATTATTATTATTATTATTATTAACTTACAGACAACCACTGTGGAAAATCCACTTTAAATATTTGTGCTTGAATTGTAGTAGTTTTTGAGAAAGGTGAGTAAAACATTGTCGTTTTGATCTCGCGATTGTAAAATCCCAACTGTTAAAAGTTGTTGATTATTATTCTTATTATTTTGTTATTATTTTTGCTCTTGCTAAATAAGCTTTTCAAACATTTGTTCAAATTGTGCATTTTCTCGCTCACTTGGCCTACTCTTGTGTTCATTTTTGTTTAGGCTAGTTTCATTTGAAATTCAGACAGTTGTGCTGCGATTCGAGAGTATATCCAGTAAACGTTTTGTCTATTCTATTTATCTTTCCATAAAACAACCTTTAAAAAAATATGCTGTTGTTGAATTTAACAGAACTTATGTATATGACGTCATTTGAGTAGGGCGCCCTCGCCTAGAGGTAAAAAAAGTTGTTTCATCACCGGTTTACCTCTAAGATGGCGGCTTGATGACGTCAATGCATAAGGTCTATTTTAAAACAGACTTCACAAAATGTTGCAGGGTAAGGCTTCTCCCCACTTGATGGAGTTTGTTTTGACACAACGGCTGCATAAAAACACTGGCGTGTACATTTTTATGGCTCACAGTGGCGGGAAGATGATTATATCGGTTTGTTTATTACGGGTGGCATAATTATGTGTAGGACTACCTATATGGTGTAGGCCTACCTATATGGTGTAGGCCTACCTATATGGTGTAGGCCTACCTATATGGTGTAGGCCTACCTATATGGTGTAGGCCTACCTATATGGTGTAGGCCTACCTATATGGTGTAGGCTTACCTTTATGGTGTAGGCCTACCTATATGGTGTAGGCCTACCTATATGGTGTAGGCTTACCTTTATGGTGTAGGCCTACCTATATGGTGTAGGCCTACCTATATGGTGATAAAAGAGAGCTAGACTGGCTGCAGCAAGACTGGCTCTAGTGACAATGGGGGACCACCCCCCAAAAATAATATTAATGATAATAAATAAAAAAATAAAAAATTCCATGCTTTAAAGGCACTGCCGAAAGCAGTACCACGGTGTGAGCGAGTGTGTTTTTTATGGTGTCATGGAGGGAACTTTATAACTCGTCCTTATTGCAAAATAAATCTTTTGAAACATGGGATGAACATTTTTGGCAATCATTCAAGTTCCAGTTTTTGTATTAAAAAATTATCGAAATGACTAGAGTCATACGTTTTGAAACTTTGTTTTTTATTATTAGAATCTCAATTTTGGACATTGATTAAGATTTATAGTAGCAAGTAGACCCCTTAAGTTTCTGTGATCCTTATATAGGTCATGATGCTAAAAGAAGAAAAAATGGCACACAGCATGCGGCATTTTGGGAGGAATGTTTAAAAATGTTCTCTCCTGCGATATTTTCCCACCAACATGTTCTTAAGACTGACAATTTTACTTATTTCTACATTCTGATGTCAATGTTGAGGGCCCTATTTGTCACGCACTCTCGCGGGCAAAACGAAATCAAATATAACAACTATCTTTCCGCAGCCATCTTGAACTCCAAACAGGCGTTTGTCCAAAATTTGCCTTTAAAATTAAAAAAAATAATAATAATAATAATACTCACAAACATTAATCTTAGTAGAAATATCAAAATATGCATAATTGCGATCCATTTTTCAGAACACACAAAAACAAAAACAACATGGCGGCCATGTTAGACTCAGATAATTAATTTTAGATTGTCACGTGATATTTATGTTTTGTTACTTTATTTCTCTCCCCCAAATTCAATAAAACTAAAAGCTAAAATGCATGAGAAAAACGAGAACAAATAAAACCGTTATCAAATTTTGTGGATACATTTTATCTTGCACGTTCGCTTTAAATAGTCAACATATCTTGTTCCACTTGTATGAAATGCCCATTTTATTGTTTAAATTATTCATACATCAATATTATGTTGTGAAGTGACTTCCCCTTCCTTTGGAAGAGAGGGGTGGTTCGACCCTTCTTGACGGAAGATATCTAAACCTCTACTCCAATGTTGTTACTTAACTCTTAGTTTTCTTTATTATTTTAACGGAAATCAATACCCGAAAGATTCCCTGGATATAAATTCTCCCAGCAGACAATTCGAATGCAATATAGAAATAATGTAGAAATAACAGGCACTTTCGATAAAATATAAAAATCGAAAGTCCGCGGAGAGTCCAACCCGTCTCCTTCGTAAACGCTCGTATCTTTTTGGGCCCTATCACACGTAATAGTAGTTCATACGCCAATCAGCAAAGGATACAAAACTGAATGATTAGATACATCAAACCTGATTGTTCTTACGAGAACCCTATTTATTTCAGTTCAGCGTAGGATTACATACGGTGGTGATTGGTCTCTACGGAAGAACGTTAAAGGTACACGCAACTTTAAAAGTTAAGGTCCTAGCAACAATACTTTTGGAAAAACCCAACTCCCTACATTTGTAAATGCCAAGAACGTGAAATAAATGTCTGTTCAGTTGAATGAACTGAAATGTTTACTAAACATCCGCAATCCCTTTATTCGGGAATTCGCACCGACTTCAGTTTTTCTCCCGAAGTTTTATCCCAGCCTCCGATAACCCAAGCAGTAGACCCATTCGGGTGGTAACAAGTACAATCATCGGCACCGTGCTCTCTAAAATACTTCCGGGGTCATAATTGAGCCGAACTCCGGGTCTGACGACCTGACGCCCAGACGACCTGACGCAGAATCCGATGGTAAAATCCTAATTTGAACCAGTTTCTGGGTCGGCCGGAGACGGAAATGGACGGGTCCCCTGTGACCTGGAATCCGAGTCAATTCTGACCTCAGAGCTTCAAGGTGAAGGAGGTCAAGATAAGCAATGGCCTGAACCTAGTCACTGAAATCAATTAAGTCATTCGAATCAATTGAATCGGTATGATCAGTAAAATCCATCGATTAAATCAATCGAATTTGAAGGGAAAAGCAATCTGCGGACTCAATGTATAAATCAAAGGAATCAATACAACATCGACGAAGGGTGAAATCAACCAAATCAACTTCATCGAATGAATGAACAGGTTCAGGCCAAATCGATCGAACCAACAAACTCCATTGATCTGATTCACAAACTCGCAATGCAAATACATTTCACTACTCATTAACCCAGGCAAATTGTTTTTCTTAGTAAATAAATCGTGCATATATATATCATCTTACTCAATAAAGAAGCGCCTTGAAGCGCCTTGAGCGTCTATTAGGCGGACTTTGGCGCTATATAAGTGTTCGTTATCATTATTATTATTATTATTAATAAACTATGCATAATAACTTGCTCATTAACCATGCATACGTACTTGCCCAATGAACCATGTTTTCTCATGGAACTTTATGCATACTATACTTGCTCGTTGAACAATGCATACTAACTTGTCCAATATACTATGAACATTAAAACAACTCATTGCAACACATTCATAATACATTCTATGGAATTGATCTATGTTTTTGGTTGTTGTTGTTGTTTTTTTCTGTTCTGTTTTGTTGTTGTTTTTTGTGTAAATCGTAGTCCATACTTAGGTATACGTCAGCGGAACTCCTACGCGACACCCCTAAGTTTCGTTTTAACAACAGAATAATACTTTGTATTAGGCCGAGTGGTTTAGCCTTGTCCAAGGCTCTTTGCAAGCACCCGCTTTGAATTCACCAGGTAGCACGGTACTGCAGTACTTGATATACAGTATACCGTGGGGTCGAAGCATGATTTTTCAACCTCGTACCAAAAAACGAAGCCGAAACATTCGCTCGTCCCCAGCGCCTTGCCTTAAAACCAAAGGCGCTGGGATGGGCAAACGTATCAAGCACGCTCATTAATACTTAATGCTCAGTCCCATCATGCATCACACTCACACTGCAAGCACTGCACGCATGACGTACTTCCTGAACAAGAATCTGTGCAAGCTGATTAGCCCATCCCAGCGGTCCTGGATAGGCCGCTGGGGCCGAGCGAAGCCGAAACAGAGCCTTGTTCCCACTGTAAAAAGGTCAGATTGTGGGCGGAGTTGCTTTATGCTAATATTTCCCGAAGGCGTATGGTCATCATGTAATGTGTAGTGGCAAGGTGAATACTACATAAATAAAAAATGCCATTCATCATAACGAGAGTTTATGATTGGACGATCATCCGCCCAGTACAGGAAGTGAATATTCAATATCCGATTCCAGCATACGTAATTAGCGCTGGAATCCCTGCGCAATGATACAGAAAAACATAAGCTGCCGTTTACAGTGGGAACAAAGCTCTGTTTCGGCTTCGTTTTTTTTTCAAGGCTAACTGGTTTCCTACATTGGTTTCCAATAACAGCAATTACACATTATTAAGTATATTAAGTTTTATAATAAAAACAAGTACTGACATAAGTAATGTAATAATACAATTTTATGACTGGTAAATACAATCCGATTAAACTTTAAATTGTAACTTTTGACTTTTAAATTTTAACTTTTTTAACTGTCCAATATTTAGAATCTGCAAATTAATATTGGGGCAACGCTTTCAACGTTTAATCCTAAAGACAGGTGATTAAGATTTCAGCAATAAAATTGTCGGCAATCTTTCAATTAGTTCCACTTATTTAACTCATACCGTATTAACTAAAACATTATCATTGTTAAAATATCCCGAATATGTTTGAAAATTGTGTGTACTGATGTCAATATTTGAATCTCAATGTTGATATTAACATCGTTTTATTTGAAAAGTAAACATTATAATTCTTCCCCAGGCTTTCTAAAGGGAAATATACGTTTGGTAATCACTCTTAAAATGAATAGCAATAAAAAAAAAACCTTATGGTTGGAAGTTCAGCAGCTTTCAATAGTATAAAGCATTTTGAGAATCATTTCACTTCGAAGTAATGTGGTTAAGCGGAAAAGATATCAGATTGTATCCCACCCCAAAAAAAAAAAAATTTGAATCTGAGAAACATTACTGTCAGTAACGTTTCTCAGATTGTGTATTTCAGTTACGGATTATTCTTCCTACGAGGACATAACCGCACCGGATTTTCGGCGATATCTCAAAAAAGCAACCACCTTTTGAAATGAAATTGTTATTGTATATATATCTACATTTATATAGGATTAAGACAATCAAACGGTTCCAAAAACCAAAGGTCCCAAAAACCAAAGGTCCCTTTAACAAGAGTTCAAAGGTTACAAAGATCTAGGGTTTATTAGTACTGATGACGTTGTCCCCGATACCGCAATACAGTATACTGGAGAAGAAATAATCTGTATCAAACAAACATGGATCAAAGGCTAGTTTACTGTAAGGGTAATTTTGTACTGAAAATACCGTTCTTAGCTTCGGTTGAGGATGCCCTACTCACACAAGCGTGGCCATGGATTGACATTTCTGAGGAGGTTGGTCCGGAGGGCTCTTTTGGCAGCTGCGGTTATTACCTGTATGGTTAGAATTGAGAACACGGCGTGAGTATACAGCAGAATCTGCGGTGAATTGTGATGACTCTCACAGCGCAGGCAGAATTTGGGAAACCACTGTCTCCCGTGGGACCTGGGCTCGATTTCACAAAGAGTCAAGATTGATCTCAAGTGCAGATCAGCCTTAATTGCTAAGCAAAGTATGATGTCACAATCCAAATTACTATGGTGATACTGACAACTCATCTTAAGATGAATCTTAGCGCTTTGTGAAATCGACCCCTGGCCCGTTTCGGGGCCAGATGACCCGGAATCTGTGTCGGAATGACCTAGAAATGGTTTTTAAAATTAATGCAGAGTCTGGGTTAAAACCATCCTCTTTTTTGAACCACTTTCCAACTGAGGTGAGTCTGAACCAAAAATGGGTCAGGTTCCCATAGACCCGGAATCTGGGGTCATTACTGACCCGGGAGTTTTAAAGGTGTGCCTGCCCACTAAAAACCCTCCCGTATTGCACAACGTGCTGTACTGTGTAGACCTCTTGCTTACCTCGATATTATTACTCCACCGGTACCTGTAGCAAACGTTGAACGTGGGGTTGGCCGGGTCCAAAACGATTGGTCTGGCGAGAAAAGAAGAAAAAAACCAAAAACAATCATGTATTTGTGAAGAGCACAATAATTATGGTATTCGACTGTTATTAGATTTGTAAGTCTCCTGTGTTACTGTTTCCTTCTTTCAGATGTCAGTGGGATCAAAGTGGGAACCCACGCTTCACCCTCAAATATTCGAGTTCCCGGACTTACAAGGCCCAATTGCGTGGCACTGCTCACAGATTTTTGTGCTGTACACAAGACTGTCAGGTAGACCACATAATTAGTTATATGGGTAAAGCGCAGAATTTCGCGGTTAGGCCCAATTTAAGCGTAATTTTTGTACTTAAGCATAAGCGTATTTCACAGGTTAGCAAGAAAATTAGGCAGCCATCTTGCGCGTTCGCCATGGAATATTAACTACCGTATTCTTGTTCATCCTGTAAGCACGGGAAGGTTAGCGTGCATTTTCGTTAACAGCGCTATGAAAGGGAAATCGCACAGTGAGCACGAAATTGGCCGTTAAGCAGCTCTATGAAATTGGGCCCTGCAGTCCTGCACGCTCCAAGTCTTCCGCGTCCTAGACCGTACAAGGCGCGCAATTATTTGAACATTTAGGGGGGAGCCTATGATGTGTAACTAAAACACAGCCGTGCCATTATCGAGGTGAACAAGCATTAAAACAAACAACTAAGAATATCAATGGTGCGCAAATTACTTCTTAAGTTTTATAGTTGTGGATAAAGAAGGAATGCACCATACAGTGGTATAGAATGCCGTAGAGACAGTAACACCATATTTACTCGGCCGTGGAAAATTGGCAACCAGTTTTAGACAATCTCTGAGATGGTAAAGAGTTCTTATTTCGTTTTATTAAATGTTTTCGGGGTTTGTGTGTTTACTGGAAAAAAAAATTCCTTTGCAACAGCTGCAGTTGCTTGCGCCGATTACTTGTATGATGTTTGTGGTGACAATAAGTTAAAAGTTTTCGTCCCATAACGTAGAGTCTTATTCTCACGCAGAACGATTTACCTTTTCCCGGTTTACCTTTTCATTTCGTCTTTCCTGATAATATCTTCTTTGATATGATCATCACTGTGCATGTACTTCCAAGAGGCACACAGCTGCTCCAGATTTGTCAAAACTTCCAAGACGCTCCTCAGACCCCGGGCTTTATCCAGTCGACGTTCGGGCTTCCCAGCCTTCTCCCACAGATAGATGGTGATCAACTCCAGAGGGTAGGACTTCTGGAGATACTTAGGGAGGAACTGGTGAGCCCAATACTTCACTAGGCGTATCAACTCCTTCACGTTACCGGGTTGTTCCTTAACAAACTTCACCTGACGCTGGACTAGTGAAGGCGAATAATACTGCCTTATTCCATCCCCTTTGTCTAGCATATACCGTGACATTGCTTCATAAGCTAAAAGTAAAGTTAAACAAAATAAACAAAGATACTCATTTGACGGCCGATTTCTGTAGATGAGAGTATTAAATCAAACTGTAGATAGTCCCACAAGTAAAATAAATGAATTAAAAAATATTTTGACCCAATGATTTTAAGTTTTTCGTGATACTGTCGGATGCAGGGATTATATGAACTTTGAACTGTGTTTTCATTTTACTTACACGAATGAGATTTAATATTGTCAGTTGTGGGAAGAAGATCGACGTCAATCCATCGACTGCCGACATTGATCTCGAACTTCACTACGTATTCATCGTGTATTATCTCTTTGACGTCCGGGTGAAGTTCCAAAGTTGAGGCTATATTGAAATTTATTCTTTCAATAGTTTCCTTATATGCATTTTCCCCAATTTCTGCTATGGGTTTTAGATATGGCTCGTTGACGAATGCAACCAGATCCACGTCCGAGAGATCTTTTACCATAGTGCCCTTTCCGAGCGATCCACCCTAAGAATGACGGAACAGATCACATGAACGATTACAAAAAACTCATTTCTTTCTTTTTTTAGATGCAGAAAACACATTGACAGATCTGTACGAAAAGGTAGACAGCTTCTACTATTTTGGATCTTAAATTTAAATACTCTGAAACAGCAGTTTGAAAAAAGTGCAACTTTAGTAGCGTTTTTTATTTTATTTATTTATTTATTTATTTATTTATTTATTTTGTTTGCTGTGGACAAGCTCGGTTAATTCGTGGTACGAGCTACGATGTTTGTGACTTACCTTTACGACTTTATCAACATCAAACTCAAAAATATCAAGGGAGCAATTGCTGTGGATGTATCTGACCACTCTACTGATTGCTAATTGACACTCCCCTGCGAAGTCGTTCGTTCCAAGCTGTATGTTCTCGTTATACCAAGTCTCTAGTTTACACGGAGTCAAACACCAGGGTTCTTCTATCCCCACGTTGGACCGTGCACCTCCCTGCGTTGCCTTGGTGCTCCCGTCCTCTGTTGAAGAGATAGCATTGATTTAGAAAGGGCAGTTTTAACCTATCAAATCCCAGCATGCCACCTGCATTGATTTTGTTTTGTTTCTCCATCGAGTAGCACAGTTAGTTCAAATTGAGAAAAACATGAGACTCAAAATTATTGTACTGCTAATGATTAAACTAATTCAAGTTCTCCCGGAAGTCGTGATCTATAATTAGTGTTGGGCCAAAATGAACATTGCTCCCAAGCGCAATTCATATAAACGTTGCAAGTCTCGCGCGTTTTTGAACGCCCAAGCGCGCGATTTGGTTTCTTTCACACATTTGTACAGCCCACGGGAAACTCTGCATGGTCTATGCCAACGTTCATGCCCACAACCATCATCCATGCCACGACGCACATTCGTTTTCCTGTAGTATCTGCTGCCTTTTGTTTTAAAAAAGTTATAAAATTATACAAGGCACCGGGGAAATGGCCCGGATGTTGAGCTATAGGGAATTTCCCCGATGATAAATTACCACCTCTCACATGACCCTGACACCAGCAGCAATGGTTACAGCTCCAATACTGGGGTTATGTTGAACAATACGTGCTTAAAGATGTAATGAACATTAAACTAATTGTGCACCAACAAATAGAGTCAGAATGGTTTGAAGGGTTGCATGGTGGATGGTGGAGGTACCAGTAACTAACCATGTTAGTTCTTAGAATAACCTCCAGTGGAGGTGTATAATTATTATAAGTCTAACCGGAGAATATCCAGAGTCAATTTAACTATTTTATAAGGAAAAAACAGTGGTTTCAAATTTAATGACAAAAGCAATGTTTCTTGGGGTTGCCCTCACCTTTCCACCCTCGACAGACCTTGACTTTCATCAGGAGTTTAGTCTGGAGGGTCTGCCCAGCGGCTGAGGCAATTTCGCTCCCGTTGGTCCCTTGCTGGTACAGCTGACAGACATTGTTCGTCGGGTTGGCTGGGTCTAACACAATAGGACTGAAAATAACACAGAAACAACCGTAGAAGCCTTGAACTGAAATAACTTCCGGTGGAACTAAAACATCACGCTAAACCTATTCAGACCAAAGAAGACATTAACTGACAAAACACAACTATTAATGTCACTAATGCCATGTCCGAAATTATGGCTATGGCTGTGGCTAAAACCGGCCACAGCCGTAGCCGAAGCCAGTTCGTGCGAACACGGCTTAACCATTGCATGAATTGATCTCATCCACCTCCATCTTTAAGGTTAATCAAAAGACCATGCAGAGGTCTCGCGCATCTTTGAACAATTTGAAGATTGTTTGGGCTCTTTCCCATCATGAACAGCGCTTTAATTCGTGAGTAGTAAACAGAATCGCACACTCTTGTTCGTAAGTCTGAGATGTGCACGGTCTTTGGAGATGTGCAGCTATCATAACATACTCTCCCACGGCCCTATCGGTGGTTTTCCCGGCATTTAAGTTTAGAGCGCACGTATTATCCTTATTAGCGGAAACAGATGAAAAGTACTCAATGGATGTTAAGTTAAACGTTACTTCACTTACTTTCGCATACCGAGCTGTCTAACTGCTGTTTGTGCCAGTGTAGCGTCATACAGATTGGATCCAGGCCAGCTAGTAACACGCAGTGCCGTCAACCTGGTCAAGACCTGAAGAACGTTCTTCAACCCCTGGGCTTTGCTGAAACGAACGGGCTTCCCAGCTTCCTCCCACAGGTGAATGGTGATCAGCTCCAATCCGTAGGAATTCTTCGGGTACCCGGGGAGGTAGTCACTTGCCCAGTACTTTACGAGGCGGACAAGCTCCTTCACGTACCCGGGCTGGTCACGGACGAAGTTGAGCTGATGTTCGGCAAGTGAAGCGAAGTAGAACTCCCTGTCCTTGTTGTCGTGAAGCTGCAGCATGGCACGGAACATGTCTGAATGAGCTGGTAGAGGTGGGGGAGGAAAGTATGCTGTTAAAATACTGAAACATTCAATAATTAACTGACTTATTTTGTAACATTATTGGGCCCTCTCCATCCGCAAAGATAGAAGGCGCAAAGTATCACTTAAAATTCCCAAATTTAAAACTACAATATTTTTTCAATGAAATCTAAACAAAATATACATACAATTTAACTACTGGCACAATGCAGCATCAAATGACACAAACTGTACCTCAAAATCACCAGTCACCCGATCTCCTCACCCCTTATGGACTAATTTAATGATTATAAATTGTAGGCTCAAAATCTTTCTTGGCAAATGAATCACAGTGTTACACTGCAAAGACCGGTGTGTTAAAATTGACACCATGGAGTTATATTATCTTATGCTATCTTCTCGTAGAGGTGAGTACTACCCGAGTATCGTTTTGATGGTAAGATAAGATAAGATACAAACTTTATTATACCACACTGGTGAAATTAAAATTGACATTGATTCAAACAGTACAGACAAAAACAAAGTTTAGAACAAAACACTGACAGACAGTTTAAACCGATGAAAGAAAGAATGAATATCAATAAGCATACAAATAATATGTTGAAGGTGGGACTAAAAAGATCGTACTCGGCCTTGCACTGGACTAGCAAATACTCCCCTTCGATGGCTCAAGTACTGTACCGTACTTTTCGTGTACTAGTCGGCCACTTTAAGACTCGGCAGTACTTGATACTTGACTGAAAAGTACTTGACAACAACACTGATGATTTGGCGTTAATCGCTACTAACCTCGACCGTGGCCCTCACAGTTGTCCGAAGTGGGAAGAAAATTGACCTTCAGACGTCTACCGCTTACTTCGATGTTGAAGTGAACCGAGATTTCATCGCTGTTTACATCAGACACAAACGACGGGCTCGCCAATGCTGAGCGAAGATACCGGATGACGACGGCCAGCCTCCGCCTGTATTCGTTCGGTCCGAGTCTGACGATGGGGGCCAGGTCTGGTGGATTGATGAAGGCGATCAGGTCGACATCAGAAATGTCCTTCACCATAGTACCTTTACCAAGAGATCCACCCTGCAGAAATAAATAAATATTGCTGATATTTACATAGTGTCACACTGCCGGGTTCCCCCTAAGTCCCAAATATAATTTTGAGAATAATTATTTGTTCCCTCCCTTGACACCACAAACTTACAAATGAACGCCGGTTTCTTAGCGAATGCTCTTTTACGCTTACTAGGTTATTTACGTAAACGTCCTATTTATACACTCAACAAATTTAACAAAGAAAGTACTAGATCAAATAACGAAATTAAGGTTGCAATGATTCACTGGATCAGCTTTCAATCGGATGGCGTCCTGAGCCAATTGTTACAATCCGGGCTGAGGTGTACTTCCCCCAATGCCCATCGGTTATCGGATCCCCCATAGACCATGGGAGTCTTTCCCCTTCAGCTGGGTGTTGTGGTGTGTCGCTGCCAAGCATCCACCTCAAGGCCACTTTACCACAGCCTCTAGCTCCAATAACGGGAGCCAGTTTCGGCGAGATTTCGCTACTCAAAAACTGGCTCCCCTTAACACTGCAAATAGTGGGTTTTGCCAGAACTTTAGAATGTTGGTCATCCACTGACGCGTCCATTGCACCCCAAAATTAGCCCCAATGCTGTTTCAGTTTCAGCTATCGCTGACGGCTCTCTACGACGAGCTCTTATGCAAATCACTTCATTTACCATGCAAGAATTTACTTACAAGAGAAATGTCACTAAAAACTTCCTTATGGTTAGTCTTGAAATCAAGTCGGTAATTGTTGTGCAGTCTAGTTGCGGGGACGGTACACACATCCTCGATCCCAATATGTGTGTGTGTCAGTCGCAATTACCGTCTTGAATAACTTGTACCCAGCTTTGTACACATGCTTTTGGACCTGCTACCAAAATTGGACGGAGCAGTTTGATTGGTTAAGAATCGTGAAGACATGAATACTCATCATAGTACATCTTGCAGGGTATGGCAAGTCACATGAAGCAAAATGAGCTACCAGGCAAACACTTCATTCTTTGGTGGGGGTTTATTATCGAAAGTAGCATTTTATGATATTGCATTGGTCAAATTTATCTTAAAAGAAAGTTAAGAAATTTTTATAAAGTTTAAAATATGATGCTTTTTACAATGATGTTGGCAAATAAACTGTCATTCAAAAAAAAAAAAAGCCAACAGAAAAGATACATTCCCATGTTTATAATGAACTCTTCAAATTTTGTCAGACGAGCTACCATTAGCCCTCTCTATGGCAACTTTTGCATATGCAATGTATAAATTACCATATTATATGAATATTCGGCTGGGAACAAGCTACTCAAGTCGTTAGAGCTGACGGAACTTGCCAATGCGCTACATACGACCGTTGCATGAATGTATAATCGCACTGTGACTGTTGCATGAACGGCAGGATGTGTGTAGGCAGCGCTGGCAGACAAACAGACACTGACTAACGACTTGTCATCAAGTCTACCTTATGGTATATTGCGTTTTTGCTACGTTTCGTTTATATTAACATAAATTACAGAGCCCTCTTGTGACACAAAGTATTCACGCTCAACACATTTCTCGGGAAATCGCCGGGTGAATTTGATCCTTGATGACATCATTCTGAGAAAAATGGGTGTCTACATTTTTGGTTCATAACTAACTTTTTCAGAGCGAAATTTGAATCATGACGTCACTGGATTTCAATTGCTAATGATCTTTACATTCCCAAGGAAAAATTGTCCGTCAGTCAAAACTGAGGTCAAATTCAATGCCGTTTTGATTGAATATTATTGAAAGTCAGTTATGAACCAAAACATCCCCGTAAAACAAAGTAAAGACCCTTTTTTTTCTCAGGATGATTTCATCAGATGTTTTGGATATTGACAAATTTTTCACTCTGGAAGGGTTTGAATACAATGGCAATTTACACCATTTTTACGTGAGGTTAGAGTTTTTCATTTCTCTTCCTCTTTAACATAACTTAAGATAGCAGGGTTCTGCCCACGGTGGTCGGTGCCGGAAAACCCGCCCGGCACTCATGATTCCCCGCCCACCACTGATGGAATTTTCTCTTTTTCCGCCCACCACAAATTTTCAAATTTTGTGAATTAACTTATTTGCCAAATTAAATTATTGCCAAATTATTAATTATTTAACTTAATATGTAGGTTTTTTAAAAGAAAATCTACCGGTAAATTCAAGATGTCCAGCTCGTTTTCTCTCGATAAAGTCCCTAGTCTTGGTATTTTACTAGCTGCGATCGTTCATTTCAGTATACGAACGTTAAAACACACATCACTTTGTTAGTCTGCCTCTCTCCTCCGTGTCCCTTAGTACAATACGTAGGCGAGTAGGGAAACACGCAACTCGATTTTCCAGGGGTTAGAAGACGTGCGGTGGAGTCTAATCGTGACCTCCTTCCTGTTATATATTGTACATAACTGTAACCTCGTACTCATAAACACATCGCTCTCGCTGCACATTTTTCCCCAATGTGCGTCGTCGACCAATCGTTTATACGACCGATCGTTCGACCGATCGTTCAATCGAAAATATATTGCAAAAGAAGCGATTTTAAACAAGCGATCCTTTATTCACGAATCCATGGAAATGGTTGTTGATGAAAACAGTATTATTAATGGCAGAAATTAGGGGATAAGATCGTTCAAAAACGCAAGTTTGCGAACTTCACTTCCGTTTTTTATTTTTTTATTTTTTAATTTTTTTTTTTAGCTTCGACAATAATTGTATGCTTCTTTGAGTGTTTAAATAAATAAGTATCAATCATGAGATATTTCGTTGATAAAGTGTCCAGTGTACGACCAATTATTTTGCATCAAACTACTGGTAGGCTAGGCCTCATCTTTTATTTGTGAGTGACCTTTGACCCTGCTTTTTGCTGCCTTTACCCCACTTCCGCCCGCCCATTTTTTCCGCCACTGAAAAAATCCTGGGCAGAACCCTGAGATAGGTTACCGAGCATTAGTTTTTCCACAATTAAAATCGCATAGCATGTGAAACAAACACTGGTGGTGGGGTTACAAACCCCAGGAATGTTAAGGGGTTTCATTTGCCCAGTAAACTGCTCAGTGGATGGTGTGAAAGGGTTTATGGAACCACAGGATTCCGTTCAAGTTGTTTGCCCGCTGATAAGAGTATGACTGTAACTATGAGGTACACACCTTAACAATTCTGTCAACGTTGAAACGGAGACCGCCCGATGAACAGATCCTCTGCACCTTTCGGACAACCTCGTCGATTGCTGTCCGGCAGGCTTTGTCGAAATTCTCCGTCCCACGTTGGATATTCTCGTTATACCATGTCTCGAGACGGCTTTGATCCAGACACCAAGGCTCTGAGACTCTCCTAGACCCAGCCATCGCGAGTTGGTTGGTTGGTTTAGGGCTCCTTTCAAGTTGAAATTCAGCTCTGGTCTGCTGAAATTTCCTGCAATGAGTTGGCTTTTCCCAACCCTGATTTCGCAACTGCGAGCGATTGTATCACGGGAACCCCCGTATTTCTGACGACGATGAGAAATCCATCACTATTAATAGACCAAAATGTGTGGCCGATTATCGTGCAGTTTCGTGACGCATATCAAGCATGAGCATTTTAATTATCTTGAATTGAAAAGAAAAATATGGTTAACAACGTACCATAAATCCACAATCGATCTTTTGGCCAGTTTTCTTGTAATGGGCACATTTAACTGCCATGTTTTCAAAGCATAGTGCGAGGCTGGGGGAAAGCATGACCTCATCAATGACCAATCAACGTTGGCTGTACGAGACTGCGCGGCAGCAGTTGCGGTGAGTAAACCAATAGCTGTAGAGCTGTTATGTTCACGAGGTCATGACCTCTGCACACCTAACGATAGAGACGCACAACAATTACATTACTGCATTATGGCTGCCCTTCCTTGTCTGCAGAAAAGATGTCGCAAAGAAAATGTATTTTGCATTTGTCTAGCGTTGGAACGAAGGTTTTACAATTTTCGGAAAAAAGTTGGAGAAAGTTCCTTTCATGTGCAAGAAGATGGAAAGAAATAGATGGTACTGTCGAGCGTGAAATTGTCACAAAAGCAGAGGCATGTCTTGGGCTCTTCTAGCCCACCTTGTTGGGCTGTTATGGCTCTCTTTTAACATCGGTCTTATTACAGTCGCCATTACAGCCCACCTTCTATGCATGTCTAAAACGCGAAGTTTTCAAAGAACGCATAATGCGTTCCACTTTGATTGCAAATTTCTCCCGTTTATAAAAATCCCATACTACTCAAACGTACTTCAAATGATTCCTTACATTTGTGGAATTACTATGATACAAGACAGTTTTTACCAAATGATGACTTTGACCAGATGTGATGATTTGAAAACGGCAAAAAAAAATCGTGTACAAAAATTACATTCAAGTTCGTCGTGCCTGGCGGCCGCCATCTTAATTACGATTCTCTGCCGCTGATCGTGAGAAGTCAGGGCGCCCGGCCGATCTGGTAATCTTGCATATTCATTAAATTGGCCAGTTTCCAGCTACAGCGCCGCGCAAAGCACCTTATACATATTCATGACTTACAGATCTATCTGTGCGTTCGAGCGCCGCAAGACGTCAACTCATGCATATTCATGACTTGCCGTGCGTGCGCAAGGCCAGATCAGCCGGGTGCCCTGACTTCTCACGATCAGCAGGCAGATAATCATAATTAAGATGGCGGCCCCCAGCCACGACGAACTTGAATGTAATTTTTGTACACGTTTTTTTTTGCCGTTTTCAAATCACCACATCCGGTCAAAGTCATCATTTGGTAAAAACTGTCATGTATCATAGTAATTCCACAAATGTAAGGAATCATATGAAGTAGGTTTGAGTAGTATGGGATTTTTATAAGTGGGAGAAATTTGCAATCAAAGTGGAACGCATTATGCGTTCTTTGAAAACTTCGCGTTTTAGACATGCATAGAAGGTGGGCTGTAATGGCGACTGTAATAAGACCGATGTTGAAAGAGAGCCATAACAGCCCAACAAGGTGGGCTAGGGCTCTTCGAGCTCGAGCTCAGCGATCGCCATGTCGAAGAACACATCGTCGATGATGAACAACTGTCACAAGATCTCTCTCAGGTAACGTCCAACGATACCTTTTTTCTTCTTAATTTAAAAAAATGTCGGAACCCAGTGATGTTTTTAGTCTTGATTTATTTTATTGGCTTTGTTTTTTCTATGGCGATTTGTTTCCAAGCGCTCCATGTTTACTTTTTGTCCAGAGAAAATAATAAATGGTACTGACTTGCATACCCTTACCTTAGAGTTAGACTAGAGGCCTTACTATTTTAGTTACTACAGATCCTCGTGATGTTTTTAAGAAGTGACTTTTCCAGGAATTTATTTATTAATCCTTTAAAGATTATATCGTGGTGATTATTCACAACGTTTGTCCTTATTTTAAGTTAGACCAACAACATAAACTATAAATATAATTATAAAGGCAGGGTGTTTGTCATTTTTTACTACACTTGCAATGTTGCAGTACTCTAGTACTACTCTACTCTAGTGTTAGTATTTAACTAACCATTTAAACAAATCTTTTTAATATATTCTTCCATTCAAACTTGTGAAAAATGTTGTCTTTATTTATTCTGGCCTTTCATCTGACAAAAATAAACATGGAAATGATTTTTATTCAGTTGAGCTTTTTAATTTAATGTTATTGTTTTATTCTTTGATTTGTTTTACTTGAAGATGGGGATGACCTCGGGAAAAAATGTATGTTTGTATCTGAAACCTTACTTGTTATGAATATGAGGATGGCAATCGTAGGCATCCTGTGAAATTATTTCATCTGAAATACCCCAGTTGTTGGGAACCAATAAAAACATTTGAATTTAATTAACAATTCAGGGATGAATTGTATTAGATTTCTGAGGGTTGGTGTCCGTTCACGAATGATGCAGCCAGAGATGTGGTTGGCATGTTTGGTAAACCTGGTTGGTTTCAACATTTTTGTGACAGTACCGTGACAGTTTTTAGCTGTTTTAGAATGTATCCAGCTGAAACGTTCAGCTGAAAAGGTATTGGACTGAAGACTGGTGGTAGTGGGATTGGTTGAAAGATAAACATGATCGACCAATAGTGTGGATCGACTGAACATGCCCAACATATACACTCGATGGATGCTGGTTTTTATAAACTTTTGGACTGCATACGCAAAACCATATGTATGTATGGATGATTAGCCAAAAGAAATAATATAGTTTTTATAATTGCTATTACTTTTTTAATTTGATTTACAGATTTATGGGTACCACTCTGAGTGCTACAAGCGTTTTTGTGACATTAACCAGATTTCAAGGGCTGAGAAAAGGAACGAGAAGAAACGGAAACATCAAGGTAGGCAGACATTGAATAATTCAATCAAGATTTAAATGTGCAGTAATATTAAGTTTCTTATTGCTTTTCAAATCTTCTTGCATGTGTAGTTTTTTTTTCACCTCTATTTCTGATCACAATGCCCATCCCTAAGTCACTTCATTCCTCTGTTTCTATAATATATTTTGTTTTTTCCTATTCTCATTGTTTTTTTCTCTTCATACATATTCAGACCAAGATGAAGTTGAGCAGGGAAAAGGCAGCACTGAACCCCAGCGAAGAAAACTGAGTTCATCATCAAACTTCCTCCCTGGCAACCCAGAAAAACCTCATGTTCTTGCACAGGTGTGCATTATCTGCAATAAGAAAGACAGATGGAGTAGAGAGAAAATATCGAGGAAAACTGTGCGTGACAAATACTCACAGTGCCAAACCGTGACTGCAGGCCAACTGTTAGAAGCAGCACGACAAAAGAAGGATGAGAGGCTACTAATGCAAATCGAGAATAAAGATCTCATAGCTTTAGAAGTATGCTATCATCGTCTTTGCTATAATGAGTATACCCGATTCTTGACACGGTCTGGTCCATCGGATGAAGCACCCAGGTTCAAGGATGCTTACACAAAGTTCTGCGAAGAAGTCATCCAGAAAAGAATAATAGAAAATAATGCAATTCTGTTCCTAACGTCACTGCGTCGCAAGTTTATCAAGTGTGTACAAGAAGTTGAGGAAGTCGACTGTACTAATTACCGGACCCACAATCTGAAGAAACGCCTGTAAAAAACATTCCCCACACTCATAATTCAAAGGTCATATGCTAAAAATACAAGCGACTTGGTGTACAGCCAATCTCTTGCTGCATAAGAACTGGTGGAGACAGTAGTTGGCTCAGATACATCATGTACTGATACTGAGTGATAGTAGATACAGACAGCAGTGAAGCAGCTGTAGAAGCAGAGAGATTTCCACATGAAACTGCAAATTTTCACACACTCTTCACTGCATCAGCTGTACTACGTAATATAATGAAGAATTCACCTGTCAGTCACTTCACTACCATGGCCATCAACTTCAGATGATTTATCCTTGCAGACTGAACAGTAACTTTATCATGTAGGACAGGGAGTATTTGTTATTACAAATGTATATATCAAAATAGGATGGAAAAGCCCGAAAAGGGGTCACCATGACCATGACAGAATAAAACAAAATAATGTCATACAGTAATAATTTTTTTTTGCGATTCCTTTATTTAAGTAACTTATTAATCATAAGGATATTAATAAAGATTAAGGGGCCGTCCCAAATATGTCGTAATTTTCACTGTCATAATAAAGAGTATATTAAGACACTTAAATAATGTGCAACAAGGGGGGGGGTCTCAAAAGTAGTACTCTATGACCTGAAAAATGTTGACATCAGCTGTAGACGGTCTCTAAATGTGTTAACACTAACAGTTAAATTTGAGCAAGAAACTAACAGTTGATAGGTATAATCTTTTTAAAGATAAAATAATTGGCCTTTGGAGTAGACAGTGGTAGATCCACCCCCAATGGGCCAATTCTTCAGCTCAGAGAAGGGGGGAAAACATAAAAAGATAGCTTATTCATGATAAACATTTCTTACAAAAATTACCCCATTGAAATGTACACAGTTTTCTAAAAATGGCCAATAGAGGGCGCTATTTTCATGAAGCTTAATTAAAATGCAAATAACTGCCTAACTGGCAAGTTTCATGATTGTGGATTTATATGTTAGCAATCCACATGTAATTATCTATTAATTAAAACTGTTTCCACACTCATGCATGAGGTACGCCACGAAACTTGATTTCTAAGTACCTTTTCACTGCACGCCCCATGGTCTATAATCAAATATTAATTCCGGATCATCAATAAATAACAAATTAACTATTCGCGTCGTCCTGTGTCACAATACGCAATCCGATTGGACAATAAGATATATAAATAAATACCTCGGAGTGTTTACGCACTCTGATTGGTGGATGACTGGTCACGTGAGGGTGTATTAAATTGTGATATAGAGACCGGCTCTGTGAACTAGTAAGCGAATAAATGGCCACTAAACAAGCACATTGTTATGCACAATGTGCTTGTTGCGCGGAGAACTCTCAAATCAACTGTTTCCTGTTTGTGTGTTTTTGGCACGGACAGATGGTGCCGCATGCACGCTCATACCACACTTATGCCTTGGCGCAGAAAATATAACAATTTAAGGTAGCTGGTACTCACACGAAACGAACATAGTGCAGAGCATAAAGCTGAACACCAATCAAAGCATTTCTATTTATGGTGCTTATTTTATTTATTTATTTTTTTTTAAGCTCGTGGTTCTTGAAAATTTTCCTGAAAAGTTAATTATGTGTGAGAGATAAGGTGCCATGCAAAAGTTGAACAGCCTAACGAGTGGCCCTTGAACATGGGTCGAACATTTCTCAAAATAACGGGTCTTCACTGCTTGGTTGGTGGCTGGCCGCTGTTAATGGACCTTGCCGCGGCCAGCCACCAATCCGGTACGACGCAGTGAATACCGGCCCCACACACAGTTATTCCCTATAAGTATAAACCACTGCGTAATGTCATTGATATTAATGCAAGGGGTGTGGCGTGTTTGAGATATGTTGATATTTCTGTACTGGAATAACGCTGGGAACCTTCATATGAATTGGCTCGAGCGACCTCGAGTTCAATTTCTCCTCGTCCTTGGCCAACAGTTGCGACCTAGATATGATTTGGCCCTGGTAAGGAGGAGGCATATAAGAGAGACATCGAGTTCAAGCTCTCCTCGTTCTTGGCCATCAGTTGCGACCTAGATATGAGTTTACATGAGATTTGGTGCCATGAGTTTACGGGAGGGGCGGGGCTTCTAAGGCTTGCATGATGACTTGATAAAAGGAACAAAGTTGCATAAATATTTCAAGGTTCAATGGGGGTCTAGTTGGCCATTTAATTTACTTGATTGAACAACTATTATCCCCAGCTACCCTCTTCCTAACACATGCCAACACATTCTACCCCCCCCACCCTAAACTGACGATCAAACTAACTCCAGAGGGGAACAAATAATGCTGACATGATTGCCTACTTTCTCGAACAAAGAGTTGGAGGTCTTCATCGGAGATGGGAGTAGTTTCCCATAGAATATATACGTATGAGCCCACCTAGAAACATGTTATGGCTCGTTGGCCTTACTTGGGTGACCTATATTGAAGTACGGGTTTGGGCTTGAGGGCCAGAATTAGGGTACGGGGCTGAAGAAGTCCGGTTAGGGTTTGGGCTATGGGTTAGGGTTTGGGCGGTATAAGAGGAGAAGGATCATGTAGTTCTTCTAGCACAGCCACTCAACAAGCCATGGTTTCAACTCAAGCTCTGCTTGCCCGTAGTTTGATGCTTAAAACTAACAACTTAATGACACAAAACCCAAATTGAACACAGTTATTGCAACCCTACACGCCATGATTGATAATTCAAAAGAATAGTATATTGTATTTGAAAAACTTACAGTTAGAGTCACTCAGCAGCTGGTTTCAACTTTATCATGAAACTATGAACTCAGCTAGCAATGCTAGTCGAGTCAGCACGCACTAGCAAAAGCATGTACATGTACATCATGTGTCTATTGCTTGAAGTTTGACACCCCAGTCAAAGATCTACTTTCATAATTTATTTTAAATTATTGTAGTTTCAGGATCAAAACACTTGCATGATGAACATTTTGTAAAAATGCCCTGTTTGTGATTGAAAGTCTCCACGCGAATAATGCTATATTATTATTAACATTATAATAGACAGGGTAAATCACAAGAGTTTAGCCTTTACATACGTGGCATGAGGGCATGGCTAATTGACGCACAGGGGTTATTTCACTAATTTGTGGGTGGCTGGTGGTGGGTACATGCCGTGATGTACTTTGGACCAACTATTGTTTCTCGTTGTAGATTGATATCAGCCTCCGATAGAACCATCCAATTGGTAAAAAGTAGTCAGCGGTGCCTTGTCGATAAGAAGTGAAGGAGGCCCAGATAAGCAATGAGATGAACCTAGTCACCAAAATCAATTAATTCATTCGAATCAACTGAAGATCAACAAAATCCATAGATTACATCAATAGAATTGGAAAACAAAACCAATATATGGAATCATTAGATCAATGGAATTAATTATGACATCAACCAATGGGTGGAATCAGCCAAATCAACCGCATCAAATAAATGAACAGATTCGGGCCAAATCGATCGAATCAACCAATCAACCTAATGTCCCTTGAACGTTCTTAAAGTCTTTTTTAAATGCCGTCTGTATGTACCCATTAAACCGCGCTTACTACCTTGCTCAATTAATCTTATTTAAACTATGATTACTATAGCTTTATAAGTTTACAAAAATAATAATTAAACCATTTACACACAAAAACTAATCCATGTATCCAACTAAACCATACATATACTAACAAACACAGGTCATTGCTTACTAAATTGCACTCATACGGATTTGTCTATGTAAAGGCAGACGTTCTTATGAGAATTAATTCAAACGACACGCGTTTTGACCTGGCATCCCATTCACGCGGACGGAGAATGGTACATTATACACACGTGTACGCAACATTACATTCAAACACAATGCGCAAGCAGCAGCAGACAAAAGTACAGGTTTCTGCTGGTGTAGCTGACAAACTACGTCACATTGGAGCAGAACAAGCATAACACAGGAAGTGAAAGCTTACGTCACTGCTAGTTATCCATTGAAATCGTTGGGTCTGTAAGACCAGTGCCTGTCTTATAAGAAATGGAACCAGTCTACTTTTATACAATGTTACCGGCTCAGTAAAGAGCTATTGTCAGCTTACTCGAATACAAAAAGCTCATGAACGTACAGAAGTTGAAAAAGAAAACTAGCCTCGACAGGTCTTAATATAATTACTTAAATAGGTTCGAGGTCACTTATCGCAAAAGCATAATCTGATGCATAATCATTGATGCAAGTTTCTTGCGCACCCTAATGATTTTTTTTAAATCCCCATTGTTCGACCTAGGGGACTTGGTGCGGGCATATGGGAAGGTTTTTGATGAGGAAGGAACAACAGTGCCCTAACTCGTATTTTTCAAAGTTCATTGCAGGTTTTGCTTGAAACTATTTGTAATTTTTCTGAATTGTTAAACGATGCTAAAAGAAAATGTCAACATTTTCACTGTACAGACGGCATCTTCGGTCATCTTCCCCAAACGTTTTTAATAGACACATTTGATATGAGACAAAAATTACTTAATCTTTAGAATACGTAGGCCTAATCACCGTTGGAGGGGGGGGGGGGGCTATTTGTCACCCAATCTCACGGACAAGACACCACCCAAAACACACAAACATCTGGTATACGTTGGTACACGCATCAACAATGTTTTGTGTCTCGCCAACACTCCCGTCCCCACCATGTTCTAACTCTCCTAAACCAAATCGAAGAACTTTTGATAGTTTGGGAAAAGAGCCTGCATGGTAACTCCTGAAGTTGACCTTCCTAGATTTGTTGATTTTGCATCCTTGGCTGGGCTCTGTAGAGTAGGCCTTGATGAATTCACCAAACTCAGGTAAACTCGGGTAAAACAATTTCACAAACTAATCAAAACAAAGTTACCAGCCAAATACCATGTTACACGGGCCATCTTCCACAAACGGTTTTAATAGAAACATCTGAAATGAGACATGGAAAAAATTACTTAATGCTTACAACACGCAATCACCGTGGGGGCGCTATTTGTCACCCAATCTCACGGAAAAAAACACCAGCCAAAACACACGAGCATTGGTATACCATTTGTAACTGATGTCCTGCTCATAAATCATAAATGGGGATCATAAATCATTATTAGCAACAATTGACTGGTCCCAATAGCATTTTTCTACACACAGTTAACTTGATGTTAAATATCCTATGTTAATCGGATATAACCAAATCGTAAGAATCAACCAACCCCATTGATCTAAAGCACAAACTTGCAATGAAAAAAAGAAAGCTATGGCGCCCCTACAGGACCAGTAATTTAACAGGTAAAAACAAATTTAGAATTATTTTGTTCCTCAAAATAGTATTTCGTCTCCTCGAAATGTTGTTTCGTTCCCATGCTATTTCGTTCCCTCGAAACATTATTTGGTTTCCTTGAAGTAATGTTCCCTCAAAAAAATAATGTCGAAAGAACGAAATAGTATTTCGAGGTAACAAATTGAGTTTGAGGGGACGACAATAAAATTGACCGAAGTACTATTTTGAGGTAATGAAATAATTTTCCTTTAGTTTTTTGCCTGCCTGAATTGAAGTGTAGTATTTACTTCTTATCTTAAACCTCTACATAGTACTAACTTAACTCGTTGAACCATGAATATTAAACTAACTCGTTACACCTACATACTAACATTAACTCATCAAACCATGCTAACTATATAACTGAGCTCTTAACCTAAATACTAACTTATTCCCAATAAACCATTCAAACTAAAGTAACTCACGGCATAAACATATTTTACAAACCATGTGAATTTTTGTATTGTTTATTTTTCTTGAAAGGCGGGCGTCCATATTTACGTGTAATGACGTAGGTTGTCTCAGCATTAGTGTGAATGTTCACCAAAAGTGACTTAGGCCTAAATTGAACTCTAAAGCGAGGAGACATCTTTGTTTGTAATTTGTATTTGTTTCGATTCAATGAGACTGTGTAACCACCCCCCCCCCCCTCCCCCCCCTCGCTCTCTTCTTCAGTCACCAATACAAGAAGCTGTAACGGTTGGCTTGTGCAATATTTTTGACTCTGGCGAACAAAACGTATAGACCCCTTGCATTGGCCGCCATCGTTGATGAAACGTGCACGCGTGAAAGGCTATCATTGGCTGAGAGTAGTGCGCAGCGCGTACACGCCTGCACTTTTCCATTGTTTGTCATCAAAGATGGCGGCCACTGATGTCATGTGCAATCCATCTATTCCTAATCGCTGAAACTTGATGTTGTCACGAATTTTACTTTTAATGTCGCATTTTTTTAGGCTGAGGGGTGCATCAAATTAAGGCCCCAATATCAACGTAAAAATGCTTATAACTCACAATTAATACCACTCAAAGTCTCTCTCAGCCTCCTGAAATCAAATCCCAAATATTTGCAGACAGTAAAGCTTCTCTTTTTTCAATTTTTGGGATGAATAGCAGTATTTACATTTTTAATTTTTGACGTAGGCATATAATTCCCTTCCAAAATCAAACCATCTCTCTGATTATAGAAACATGCCAGATCTCCCATTTAGATACCAGAGTACCAGGAATGCCCCCAGGTTGAAAGTCAACAAAAACTAGTAGGACAAAATACGGCGCATGAATGGCTCATTTTAAGCAGTTTATGTCAATGGGTGGAGGTGACCTACATATCAGCACCTTATCTTACGTTTTTTCTGTTCTTGATGAGAAATTTATCTCACTTTGTCATAGTTATTCATGGAGGTCACATCAATGAAAGCTCCATTATGTTTTAATTACATACAATTTGTTGAAGTAATTAGGGCATCAGGCCAGTGATATATCAGTTATAGGCCTATAGGACCGCAAGGTTCCCCAAAATGTGCCAATAAGAGCGAGACTTTTTGGGGAACCTTCGTAAAGTGTCAAGGAAACAAGATCGCGCACTTTAACGTCAAAACACGCGATTTTCGAGATTTTCAACCGCTGATGAAACCTTAATTATTACGCTGCTTACACTATTACCTGATTCTTCACCAGACCAATCGTTTTGGACCCGGCCAATCCCACGAACAACGTTTGCTACATGTACCAGTGGAGTAATAATATGGAGGTAAGCTACTGGTTGTAAATTACTAAAAGTCTAAGCGTAGGGAGACAAAGTGCGCCCTCAATATTACTGTAAACTTTTAATCAGCATATTATTTACAAAAAAAACTAAGTTTTTGCCTGCAACGTTTGGACCAGCTTCCTCTTCCTTTTTAGCTTTGAGCAAGAACGAACACATTATTTCATATAAGTTTTTCTCCCTATTTGTGTAGGGATCGTGGCTCTTGCCTTGCTCCAAATACTATGGAGGAATAATAGAGCTCTCAGTTAGTGTTGTTTTTTATATCATCTTTCAATCAGAGAAATGCAATCTTTTAGGGCTAGTTGAATCGGGTATTGTAAACTTGTGCATGTAGCCAGCCTCGTGTTGACCTTTCAACTTTACATACGTGACTGTGACGTGTTACTGTTATTTAATGTTGTGTGCTATTGATTGATGGATCACAATTAATTCAAGTGCAGGAGGTGATTTTGTGATTTTGTGTTGTATTTTGGTGAATGCTCGTCCTTTTTAGATAGAGGGCTGACCTCTCATTCCTTGCCTCAACATAAATCAGCAAGTTATATACATATACTTTTTTTAAAATTTAAAGCAGCACTAAACGACTGACATATTAAATACAGCTCACCAGGGATTACTGTGTGAAACTCACGCAGTGTTTCAAAATGTCTAACCCTGCAGGTATTAGCCGCAGCTGCCGAAAGAACCTTTCAGACCGCCCTGCTCAGAAACGTCACTGCGTGGCCTTTTAGAGAGTAGGGCGCCCTCAATCGAAGCAAAGATCAGCAACTTCTGTAAACACCTAAACCTCTAACAGTTAGGAACCTGCGGTTGCACTACACTATTTAAGTAAATGATTTATTGATCAGCTCTCTGACTGATCCACAGTTTACTCAACTAAAGTTTAATTTGGCTATTATCTGATAAACAGGATCCTCTGTTTGTCACAAGTGTGCAATAGAAATTAGAATGTAACAGTTTTCTAAAGTAGGCAATGGAAACTATAGTATTAAAGTTTCTGCACCTTGAGCAACTGTAATGTGTTATTGCACAGAACACAGGTATGACTGTACTGTAACAACAACAGAAACCCTGCCTCAGCAACTAGGCAAGAAGAAACACAATTTAACAACTGCTAAAGCAAAGAATACGGCATTTGATCACTCGCGCTGCAAAGCACGTGATCTTATTCTAACGCACAATTATTTAGTTCACCTTTTCATGTCAAGTCTTTCCATAACATAATCTTCGAGATCCTTCTCACTGTGTATGAACTGCCAAGAAGCACACAGCTTCTCCATATTTGTCAAGACCTCCAAGACGCTCCTCAGACCCTGGGCTTTGTTCAGTCGACGTCCGGGCTCCCCAGCCTTCTCCCACAGATAGATGGTGATCAACTCCAAAGGGTAGGACTTCTGGAGATACTTAGGGAGGAATTTAGACGCCCAATACTTAACCAGGCGTATCAACTCCTTCACGTGGCCGGGTTGTGCCTTGACAAACCGCACTTGGTTCTGAACGAATGATGCGGAATAAAGCTGTCTTGTTCCATGTCCGACTTCGAGCATTGACCGGAACATTTCGCAAAGCTGAAAGAGAAAAAAAATCCCACTATAAGCACTGTGTATTCGAGAGCCGATTTATGAAGATGAAAACACCAACTTGTTCAAATTGCAGACATGTCAAGTAAACTAAACGGACTTGTTTATGTTATTAAAGTGGAACTCCAAGGTCAAGTTCTTTTTTTGTGATGAACTCATTTTACATTATATAGAGTCCTAAAACGAGGTGGGATTATAAATCTCTAACATCACGTTAAAATGCTGTAATTTGCTATTGTAGTCAATACCCTTCCAGTTCAAAATTTGTCAATATCCAAACATTCCTTGACCTCATTTTTTGGTCTACATGGTTCTGCATTTTTATATGGGGGTACTTTGGGTTCGCTCCTGTCTTTCGATGATATTCAATAGAGACGACCTTGAATTTGACCTTTTGGCTGACGAAACAATCATCCTTGGAATGTAAAAGACCCATTAGTTGTTGAAATATAATGACGTCATGCTGCAAATTTCGTAAAAACGTCAGGAATAAACCATCAATTCAAGTTTACTGGAAAATGAGTACATCACCAAAATGAATTTGACCTTGAAGTTCCTCTTTAAATATTTGGCGCATGGATTTAATTTGATCGTGGTATTGTCAGGGTGCAGAGATTTAATTTTGTTTATATTTACTGTGCTTTGGTAATCTTGTTTTACTTACACGACTCATAAGGTTTAGCATTGTCCGTTGTTGGAAGAAGGTCGACTTCAATCCATTGACTGCCATTGACTTTTATCTTGAAGTTCACCAAGTAATCATCGAATCGTATGATTTCGACGCTCGGCTCATCTCGCAAAGTTGACTTTATGTCATCAATGATTCTTGACAGAGTTTTCTTGTATTCTTCCTTTCCAATCTCCGCGATTGGTTTTAGATATGGTTTGTTGACGAATGCAACCAGATCTACGTCCGAGAGATCTTTTACCATAGTACCTTTTCCGAGCGATCCACCCTGCAAATGACACAAAACAGTTTAGTTTTTCAACTAATATCAAATTTTCAATTTTACTTACCTTGACAACTTTATCAACATCGAAGTCGAGAATGTCAGCGGAGCAATGCCTGTGAATGTGTCTGACCACACTGTCGACTGCTGATCGGCAGTCAATGGCGAAGGCGTCCGTTCCACGTTGTATGTTCTCATTATACCAAGTCTCTAGTTGATCCGCAGACAAACACCAGGGCTCTTCCTCCTCCAGGACCAACCCACCGTCTCTTCACCTGACAATAGCGTGCCCATCTTGTTTCTGCCATCTGCGGAAAATGTTGAAGAACAAATACATGTATACAAGTAATTAAGAATAAAACAGCACTTTGAAGTGTATGGGCAAGAAACCAGTCACGTGCAACCCTGCCGCCTGTTAATTTGTTACCCATAGTACTAGTTCTACTAATTCAAAATGTGCCCAGACAAAAATAGTTCCCAAATTAGTAGGCAGTTTTGTCTACTGACATTTTTTACAGACAGAAATCAACACACACACTCACACACCCTTACCGATGGTGGTTTGTGAGGTCCTGCTATTGTTGTTGTATTATTCCCTTTTCTAAATAATTCTCTTGTGGGGTCAACGGCAACGGCAACGGCAACGGCAACGGAAACGGCAACGGCAACGGCAACGACCACGACCACAACAACAACAACAGCAGCAGCAGCAGCAGCAGCAGCAGCAGCAGCAGCAGCAGCAGCAGCAGCAGCAGCAGCAGCCGGCGGCGGCGGCGGCGGCGGCGGAAGCAGCAGCACCCTTACGAGTCCGGTTTTTGGGGTACTTCCAATGCTGTTCTATTATTCCCTTTTCTGAAGAAATTCTCTGTTGGGTACCACTACAACAACAAAAACCTTGAGGGGTAGCATTGTCCCGTTGTTACAAATAGCCTACCCCGTAAGTTGCCGTGTGTCAGGGCCCACACCCTCCCGAAATAAACAAAGCTTAGGCCTACTACTGAATTTATAACTCACTATAATCATAGGTCTATGATAATAACGAAAATTTATCAGACGCCGCCTCGTATCCTCAATAAGGTTTTCAATTGCGTTTGACCCTTTGCTATTTTCTGACGAAACATAGATATCTACCTCCTCTCGAGGACCAAACATTCGAAGGTGAAGGTATGTAACTTTGTCCACCTTCCTAACCTCTAAGCGAGCTATACTTACTGTGTCCTCTTGGCATTCGAGGTTCCGTCTCCTTTGCTACATACTGTGCTATCTTGATAGCAGCATAGTTGTATAGGACAGCTGCACCAAGTGCTGCAACATACGTTAAGCCCGTCAAAATCCAACGGGCTAATTCTTCATCATCCTGCTGCTTTTTGCCCCCTGGTGCCATTGTTACTCGGTCATATGCACGGTCTAATCTGAATAACGAAATCATGTTGTAGAAATAGCGCATATTATGAATTAGAGAATAAAAGAAGGTCGACGAGGTCTTTAACCGGTCGTGGTAGTTCGATAAAGGACTGGTTACATAAGCCCAGCTAAGCTTACCCCATGGCTATAAAGAGGGAAGCTATTTTAATTGCTTAAAAAGCAATCCAATTGGTGCATGCGACACACCAAACCTGAACCCGCATTTCAAATACGTATGCAAAATAGTCCCAGCAGGCCCGCCCCCTAGATTTTAATGAATCAACAGGGGTATGAGCGATCCTCAGCCTGTGACGATTACCATCCCGCAACCGACTTTAAACCAGCTTAAACCGGTCCTAACGCTCGGGCTTGCGTTACAGGCCTGCGTCCCGGTATAGAACTATACCCTGGCGGTACAATATAACTTGGTACAAGGCAGAGAAGCCTGGCTTATCTCGTTAATGACCGACCGAAGTCTGTTTTACACAAAACATTTGCATTATCTCATCATCAAAGATGGAACAAGCCATCAGGTGATAGATTAAAAAAAAAAAAACAACAACAACAACAAAACGATAAAAAAGGCCTATAGGTATGAAAGACTGCGTGAGCTCTCATTGCAACATCTACTTAATCAGATGAAATCAAAGAAACAATCTCAGCACTTGGAAAAATGTCTGTATCCTGCCACCACTTTTTCACTTGAGTAAACTAGATAATTTTATTTCATAGCGAATGAAAAAGTGGTGGCTGGATACGGAAACTTTTCCTAGCGCTGTTTCTCTATAATTGTATAAACAACATTCAAGAAGAATGTTACAGATGAACGAGTCACACAGCACAGGGTGAAGGAAGCAATTAAATAAGAATCATCGGTCCCCAGATTATTGAGTCATTGATCAATGTTATTGTTACGCAGTCTACGAGTCACAACAATAATGCCCTGAGTAGACGTTTACTACTTCTCAATTATTCTTCCCTCATGGTCCTATATACTTACACAAGTCCAAGAGGTAAATCCTGTTGAACCCTTACAGGGTATTAACAAGTTTTTGTTTTAAAACAATTATGATTTTAATACAACAGCATAGACCAATCTTTACTTACTAACTTGTGAGACCTGTGGTGTGATGGCTTTACTTACTAAATTGTGAGACCTGTGGTGTGATTGCTTTGCGTACTAACTTGTGAGACCTGGACCCAATTTCATGACTCTGCTTAACGTAAGCAAAGAATCAACCCTTACGGAAGCAGAGAATTCCGCGCTTACGTCAAGCGTATTTCAGGGATTAGCAGAGAATTTCGGCTTTTTCTCGTGTGTACTTCACGTAACTAGGCATTCTTCGCTTACACAGCTAGTACAGAAATTCGACGCTTGCAAAATAAGCGGAGAATGGTGACAGTAAGCATGGATTTCGGCAGTAACCAGAGCCATGTAATTGGGCTCATTCGTTTAAATGAGGGGTAGTTCACTTTTTACACTAAGTTGTGAGACAAAGGCCCAAATACATGGCTCTGCCTACCAAAAGCAAAGAGTCAATGCTTACGGAAGCAGAGAATTCCGTGCTTACGTCAAGCGTATTTCAGGGGTTAGCAGAGAATTTTGACTTGTGCGCGTGTGTACTTCACGTAACTAGGCATACTTCGCTTACACAAATAGCGCAGAAATTCGACGCTTGCAAAATAGGTGAGGGGTGACTGTAAGCATGGATTTCGGCATTTACCAGAGCCATGAAATTGGGCTCATTCGTTTAAATTAGTTATAGTTCACTCTATACGCTAAGTTGTGAGACCCAGGCCCAAATACATGGCTCTGCTTACCAAAAGCAAAAAATCAACGCTTACGGCAGCAAGTTCCGTGTTTACGTCAAGCATATTTCAGGGGTTAGCAGAGAATTTCGGCTTGTGCGCGTGTGTACTTGACGTAACTAGGCATTTATTATAGTCAATGTTTCGCGCCACTTTTTGATTGAATTGTTTTACACTTATCCGAACCGTAAAAATGTAAACGTTTAACCGGTTGATCGGTTGGTTAACCGTGTAACTGTCACAGGCTTAGTATACATGCTAACTTGTGAGACATGTTCCTCGATAACAAAATTTCGATTTAAAAAAACCGTTAACACATCTGCGGTTGTGATAAAAAACATTGCCTCTTCAGTGCAACATTATTTGGCTCTGCACAATCATCCTGCAAAAAAAATGTTCAATGGAGTTGTTGTAGAACGCCCTCTAGCGTTCAATGTTTCTTGCATTTAATACCTCAAGCACAGTTTTCATATAACAAAGACTATGAGCCTGATTGGAAACGATATTTAAGTGCATTTCAAGTTCTTTTCAGTTATAGACTCATTGAGCATTGAAGATTGAACTTGGGTTACCGTGACCCCATGTTAACCTTACTTCCGGGATAACCAGAAGTGGGACCATATCTCATGAACTACACAATCCAATTCCATTTCTTTTCAGTTATTAGATCCTTTGAACATTGAAGATTGAACTTGGGTTACCGTGACCCCATGTTGACCTTTAGTTACGGGTCAACCGGAAGTGGGACCGTATCTTAAGAACTAAACACCCGATTTTCAATTTCTTTTCAGTTATAGACCCCTTGTGCATTGAAGATTGAACTTGGGTTGAATCAAAGCACAACAAAACGGAACAGCTTTGTGTTTGTTCACAAACACCTCAATGTCTAGTTATGTACGTTATTGTTTGTATTTAGCGCCATGAGCACTTTGATGGATTTGTGCGCTTTATAAGTTTTCATTATTATTATTATTATTAACTTACAGACAACCACTGTGGAAAATCCACTTTAAATATTTGTGCTTGAATTGTAGTAGTTTTTGAGAAAGGTGAGTAAAACATTGTCGTTTTGATCTCGCGATTGTAAAATCCCAACTGTTGAAACCAGTTAAAAGTTGTTGATTATTATTCTTATTATTTTGTTATTATTTTTGCTCTTGCTAAATAAGCTTTTCAAACATTTGTTCAAATTGTGCATTTTCTCGCTCACTTGGCCTACTCTTGTGTTCATTTTTGTTTAGGCTAGTTTCATTTGAAATTCAGCCAGTTGTGCTGCGATTCGAGAGTATATCCAGTAAACGTTTTGTCTATTCTATTTATCTTTCCATAAAACAACCTTTAACAAAATATGCTGTTGTTGAATTTAACAGAACTTATGCATATGACGTCATTTGAGTAGGGCGCCCTCGCCTAGAGGTAAAAAAAGTTGTTTCATCACCGGTTTACCTCTAAGATGGCGGCTTGATGACGTCAATGCATAAGGTCTATTTTAAAACAGACTTCACAAAATGTTGCAGGGAAAGGCTTCTCCCCACTTGATGGAGTTTGTTTAAAAAAAGACATGGACAAATTTTGACACAACGGCTGCATAAAAACACTGGCGTGTACATTTTTATGGCTCACAGTGGCGGGAAGATGATTATATCGGTTTGTTTATTACGGGTGGCATAATTATGTGTAGGACTACCTATATGGTGTAGGCCTACCTATATGGTGTAGGCCTACCTATATGGTGTAGGCCTACCTATATGGTGTAGGCCTACCTATATGGTGTAGGCCTACCTATATGGTGTAGGCCTACCTATATGGTGTAGGCCTACCTATATGGTGTAGGCCTACCTATATGGTGTAGGCCTACCTATATGGTGTAGGCCTACCTATATGGTGTAGGCCTACCTATATGGTGTAGGCTTACCTATATGGTGTAGGCCTACCTATATGGTGTAGGCCTACCTATATGGTGATAAAAGAGAGCTAGACTGGCTGCAGCAAGACTGGCTCTAGTGACAATGGGGGACCACCCCCAAAAATAATATTAATGATAATAAATAAATAAATAAAAAATTCCATGCTTTAAAGGTACTGCCGAAAGCAGTACCACGGTGTGAGCGAGTGTGTTTTTTATGGTGTCATGGAGGGAACTTTATAACTCGTCCTTATTGCAAAATAAATCTTTTGAAACATGGGATGAACATTTTTGGCAATCATTCAAGTTCCAGTTTTTGTATTAAAAAAATATCGAAATGACTAGAGTCATACGTTTTGAAACTTTGTTTTTTATTATTAGAATCTCAATTTTGGACATTGATTAAGATTTATAGTAGCAAGTAGACCCCTTAAGTTTCTGTGATCCTTATATAGGTCATGATGCTAAAAGAAGAAAAAAGGGCACACAGCATGCGGCATTTTGGGAGGAATGTTTAAAAATGTTCTCTCCCGCGATATTTTCCCACCAACATGTTCTTAAGACTGACAATTTTACTTTTTTCTACATTCTGATGTCAATGTTGAGGGCCCTATTTGTCACGCACTCTCGCGGGCAAAACGAAATCAAATATAACAACTATCTTTCCGCAGCCATCTTGAACTCCAAACAGGCGTTTGTCCAAAATTTGCCTTTAAAATTTAAAAAAACTAAAAAAAAATAATACTCACAAACATTAATCTTAGTAGAAATATCAAAATATGCATAATTGCGACCCATTTTTCAGAACACACGAAAACAAAAACAACATGGCGGCCATGTTAGACTCAGATAATTAATTTTAGATTGTCACGTGATATTTATGTTTTGTTACTTTATTTCTCTCCCCCAAATTCAATAAAACTAAAAGCTAAAATGCATGAGAAAAACGAGAACAAATAAAACCGTTATCAAATTTTGTGGATACATTTTATCTTGCACGTTCGCTTTAAATAGTCAACATATCTTGTTCCACTTGTATGAAATGCCCATTTTATTGTTTAAATTATTCATACATCAATATTATGTTGTGAAGTGACTTCCCCTTCCTTTGGAAGAGAGGGGTGGTTCGACCCTTATTGACGGAAGATATCTAAACCTCTACTCCAATGTTGTTACTTAACTCTTAGTTTTCTTTATTATTTTAACGGAAATCAATACCCGAAAGATTCCCTGGATATAAATTCTCCCAGCAGACAATTCGAATGCAATATAGAAATAATGTAGAAATAACAGGCACTTTCGATAAAATATAAAAATCGAAAGTCCGCGGAGAGTCCAACCCGTCTCCTTCGTAAACGCTCGTATCTTTTTGGGCCCTATCACACGTAATAGTAGTTCATACACCGATCAGCAAATGACACAAAAATGAATGATTAGATACATCAAACCTGATTGTTCTTACGAGAACCCTATGTATTTCAGTTCAGCGTAGGATTACATACGGTGGTGATTGGTCCCTACGGAAGAACGTTAAAGGTACACGCAACTTTAAAAGTTAAGGTCCTAGCAACAATACTTTTGGAAAAACCCAACTCCCTACATTTGTAAATGCCAAGAACGTGAAATAAATGTCTGTTCAGTTGAATGAACTAAAATGTTTACTAAACATCCGCAATCCCTTTATTCGGGAATTCGCACCGACTTCAGTTTTTCTCCCGAAGTTTTATCCCAGCCTCCGATAACCCAAGCAGTAGACCCATTCGGGTGGTAACAAGTACAATCATCGGCACCGTGCTCTCTAAAATACTTCTGGGGTCATAATTGAGCCGAACTCCGGGTCTGACGACCTGACGCCCAGACGACCTGACGCAGAATCCGATGGTAAAATCCTAATTTGAACCAGTTTCTGGGTCGGCCTGAGACGGAAATGGACGGGTCCCGTGTGACATGGAATCCGAGTCAATTCTGACCTCAGAACTTCAAGGTGAAGGAGGACAAGATAAGCAATGGCCTGAACCTAGTCACTGAAATCAATTAAGTCATTCGAATCAATTGAATCGGTATGATCAGTACAATCCATCGATTAAATCAATCGAATTTGAAGGGAAAAGCAATCTGCGGACTCAATGTATAAATCAAAGGAATCAATACAACATCGACGAAGGGTGAATTCAACCAAATCAACTTCATCGAATGAATGAACAGATTCAGGCCAAATCGATCGAACCAACAAACTCCATTGATCTGATTCACAAACTCGCAATGCAAATACATTTCACTACTCATTATCCCAGGCAAATTGTTTTTCTTAGTAAATAAATCGTGCATATATATATCATCTTACTCAATAAAGAAGCGCCTTGAAGCGCCTTGAGCGTCTATTAGGCGGACTTTGGCGCTATATAAGTGTTCGTTATCATTATTATTATTATTAATAAACTATGCATAATAACTTGCTCATTAACCATGCATACGTACTTGCCCAATGAACCATGTTTTCTCATGGAACTTTATGCATACTTTACTTGCTCGTTGAACAATGCATACTAACTTGTCCAATATACTATGAACATTAAAACAACTCATTGCAACACATTCATAATACATTCTATGGAATTGATCTATGTTTTTGGTAGTTGTTGTTGTTGTTTTTTCTGTTCTGTTTTGTTGTTGTTTTTTGTGTAAATCGTAGTCCATACTTAGGTATACGTCAGCGGAACTCCTATATACGCGACACCCCTAAGTTTCGTTTTAACAACAGAATAATACTTTGTATTAGGCCGAGTGGTTTAGCCTTGTCCAAGGCTCTTTGCAAGCACCCGCTTTGAATTCACCAGGTAGCACGGTACTGCAGTACTTGATATACAGTATACCGTGGGGTCGAAGCATGGTTTTTCAACCTCGTACCAAAAAACGAAGCCGAAACATTCGCTCGTCCCCAGCGCCTTGCCTTAAAACCAAAGGCGCTGGGATGGGCAAACGTATCAAGCACGCTCATTAATACTTAATGCTCAGTCCCATCATGCATCACACTCACACTGCAAGCACTAAACGCATGACGTACTTCCTGAACAAGAATCTGTGCAAGCTGATTAGCCCATCCCAGCGGTCCTGGATAGGCCGCTGGGGCCGAGCGAAGCCGAAACAGAGCCTTGTTCCCACTGTAAAAAGGTCAGATTGTGGGCGGAGTTGCTTTATGCTAATATTTCCCGAAGGCGTATGGTCATCATGTAATGTGTAGTGGCAAGGTGAATACTACATAAATAAAAAATGCCATTCATCATAACGAGAGTTTATGATTGGACGATCATCCGCCCAGTACAGGAAGTGAATATTCAATATCCGATTCCAGCATACGTAATTAGCGCTGGAATCCCTGCGCAATGATACAGAAAAACATAAGCTGCCGTTTACAGTGGGAACAAAGCTCTGTTTCGGCTTCGTTTTTTTTTCAAGGCTAACTGGTTTCCTACATTGGTTTCCAATAACAGCAATTACACATTATTAAGTATATTAAGTTTTATAATAAAAACAAGTACTGACATAAGTAATGTAATAATACAATTTTATGACTGGTAAATACAATCCGATTAAACTTTAAATTGTAACTTTTGACTTTTAACTTTTAACTTTTTTAACTGTCCAATATTTAGAATCTGCAAATTAATATTGGGGCAACGCTTTCAACGTTTAATCCTAAAGACAGGTGATTAAGATTTCAGCAATAAAATTGTCGGCAATCTTTCAATTAGTTCCACTTATTTAACTCATACCGTATTAACTAAAACATTATCATTGTTAAAATATCCCGAATATGTTTGAAAATTGTGTGTACTGATGTCAATATTTGAATCTCAATGTTGATATTAACATCGTTTTATTTGAAAAGTAAACATTATAATTCTTCCCCAGGCTTTCTAAAGGGAAATATACGTTTGGTAATCACTCTTAAAATGAATAGCAATAAAAAAAAAACCTTATGGTTGGAAGTTCAGCAGCTTTCAATAGTATAAAGCATTTTGAGAATCATTTCACTTCGAAGTAATGTGGTTAAGCGGAAAAGATATCAGATTGTATCCCCCCCCCAAAAAAAAAAAAAAAAAATTTGAATCTGAGAAACATTACTGTCAGTAACGTTTCTCAGATTGTGTATTCAAATTACGGATTATTCTTCCTACGAGGACATAACCGCACCGGATTTTCGGCGATATCTCAAAAAAGCAACCACCTTTTGAAACGAAATTGTTATTGTATATATATCTACATTTATATAGGATTAAGACAATCAAACGGTTCCAAAAACCAAAGGTCCCAAAAACCAAAGGTCCCTTTAACAAGAGTTCAAAGGTTACAAAGATCTAGGGTTTATTAGTACTGATGACGTTGTCCCCGATACCGCAATACAGTATACTGGAGAAGAAATAATCTGTATCAAACAAACATGGATCAAAGGCTAGTTTACTGTAAGGGTAATTTTGTACTGAAAATACCGTTCTTAGCTTCGGTTGAGGATGCCCTACTCACACAAGCGTGGCCATGGATTGACATTTCTGAGGAGGTTGGTCCGGAGGGCTCTTTTGGCAGCTGCGGTTATTACCTGTATGGTTAGAATTGAGAACACGGCGTGAGTATACAGCAGAATCTGCGGTGAATTGTGATGACTCTCACAGCGCAGGCAGAATTTGGGAAACCACTGTCTCCCGTGGGACCTGGGCTCGATTTCACAAAGAGTCAAGATTGATCTCAAGTGCAGATCAGCCTTAATTGCTAAGCAAAGTATGATGTCACAATCCAAATTACTATGGTGATACTGACAACTCATCTTAAGATGAATCTTAGCGCTTTGTGAAATCGACCCCTGGCCCGTTTCGGGGCCAGATGACCCGGAATCTGTGTCGGAATGACCTAGAAATGGTTTTTAAAATTAATGCAGAGTCCGGGTTAAAACCATCCTCTTTTTTGAACCACTTTCCAACTGAGGTGAGTCTGAACCAAAAATGGGTCAGGTTCCCATAGACCCGGAATCTGGGGTCATTACTGACCCGGGAGTTTTAAAGGTGTGCCTGCCCACTAAAAACCCTCCCGTATTGCACAACGTGCTGTACTGTGTAGACCTCTTGCTTACCTCCATATTATCTCTCCACTGGTACATGTAGCAAACGTTGAACGTGGGGTTGGCCGGGTCCAAAACGATTGGTCTGGCGAGAAAAAAAAAACAATCATGTATTTGTAAAGAGCACAATAATTATGGTATTCGACTGTTATTAGATTTGTAACTCTCCTGTGTTACTGTTTCCTTCTTTCAGATGTCAGTGGGATCAAAGTGGGAACCCACGCTTCTCCCCCAAATATTCGAGTTCCCGGACCTACAAGGCCCAATTGCATGGCACTGTTTACCACAGGTTTTTGCGCTGTACACAAGACTGCCGGTAGAGCACATAATTAGTTATATTATGGGTAAAGCGCAGAATTTCGCGGTTAGTCCCAATTTCTTAGCGCTGCTTAACGGTAGGCAAATGTTCGTGCTAACTACAGAAAAAAACGTACTTAAGCGTAAGCGTATTTCACAGGCTAGCAAGAAAATTAGGCAGCCATCTTGCGCGTTCGCCATTGACTAACTACCGTATTCTTGTTCATACTGTAAGCACGGGAAGGTTAGCATGCATTTTCGTTAACAGCGCTATGAAAGGGATCGCACAGTGAGCACGAAATTGGCCGCTAAGCAGCTCTATGAAATTGGGCCCTGCAGTCCTGCACGCTCCAAGTCTTCCGCGTCCTAGACCGTACAAGGCGCGCAATTATTTGAACATTTAGGGGGGAGCCTATGATGTGTAACTAAAACACAGCCGTGCCATTATCGAGGTGAACAAGCATTAAAACAAACAACTAAGAATATCAATGGTGCGCAAATTACTTCTTAAGTTTTATAGTTGTGGATAAAGAAGGAATGCACCATACAGTGGTATAGAATGCCGTAAAGACAGTAACACAATATTTACTTGGCCGTGGAAAATTGGCAACCAGTTTTAGACAATCTCTGAGATGGTAAAGAGTTCTTATTTTGTTTTATTAAATGTTTTCGGGGTTTGGATGTTAACTTTAAAAAAAATAAAAAATCCTTTTGCAACAGCTGCAGTTGCTTGCGCCAATTGCTTGTATGATGTTTGTGGTGACAAGTTAAAAGTTTTCGTTCCATAACGTAGAGTCTTATTCTCACATAGAACGATTCGGTTCACCTTTCCATGTTGTCTTTCCTGATAATATCTTCTGTGATATGATCATCACTGTGCATGTACTTCCAAGAGGCACACAGCTGCTCCAGATTTGTCAAAACTTCCAAGACGCTCCTCAGACCCCGGGCTTTATCCAGTCGACGTTCGGGCTTCCCTGCCTTCTCCCACAGATAGATGGTGATCAACTCCAAAGGGTAGGACTTCTGGAGATACTTAGGGAGGAATTTAGACGCCCAATATTTCACCAGGCGTATCAACTCCTTCACGTTACCGGGTTGTTCCTTAACAAACTTCACCTGACGCTGGACTAGTGAAGGTGAACAATACTGCCTTGTTCTATACTTTTCGTTTAGCATATACCGGAACATTTTGTCGTAAGCTAAAAGTAAAGTTAACAAAATAAACAAAGATACTCGTTGGACGGCAAACTTCTGAAGATGAGAGTATTAAACCAAACTGTAGATAGTCCCACAAGTAAAATAAATGAATGTTAAAAATACCTTTGACCCAATGATTTTAAGATTTTCGTGATACTGTCGGATGCAGGGATTATATGAACTTTGAACTGTGTTTTTATTTTACTTACACGAATGAGATTTAATATTGTCAGTTGTGGGAAGAAGATCGACGTCAATCCATCGACTGCCGACATTGATCTCGAACTTCACTACGTATTCATCGTGTATTATCTCTTTGACGTCCGGGTGAAGTTCCAAAGAGGAGGCTACATTGAAATTTATTCCTTCAATAGTTTTCTTATATGCATCTTTCCCAATTTCTGCTATGGGTTTTAGATATGGTTTGTTGACGAATGCAACCAGATCCACGTCCGAGAGATCTTTTACCATAGTGCCTTTTCCGAGCGATCCACCTTAAGAATGACGGAACAGATCACATGAATGATAACAAAAAACCTCCTTTTTTTGTTTTTAGATGCAGAAAACACATTGACAGATCTGTACAAAAAGGTAAACAGCTTCTACTATTTTGGTTCTTAAATTTAAATACTCTGAAACAGCAGTTTGAAAAAAGGTGCAACTGTAGTAGCGTTTTGGTTTTTTTCTTTTCTTTTCTTCTTGTTTTTGTTGTTGTTGTTTTTTTTGTTGCTGTGGACAAGCTCGGTTAATTCGTGGTACGAACTACGATGTTTGTGACTTACCTTTACGACTTTATCAACATCAAACTCAAAATTACCAAGGGAGCAATTGCTTTGGATGTATCCGACCACTCTACTGATTGCTAATTGACACTCCCCTGCGAAGTGGTCCGTTCCAAGCTGTATGTTCTCGTTATACCAAATCTCTAGTTCACACGGAGTCAAACACCAGGGTTCTTCTATCCCCACGTTGGACCGTGCACCTCCCTGCGTGGCCTTGGTGCTCCCGTCCTCTGTTGAAGAGATAACATTGATTTAGAAAGGGCGGTTTTAACCTATCAAATCCCAGCATACCACCTGCATTGATTTTGTTTTGTTTCTCCATCGAGTAGCACAGTTAGTTCAAATTGAGAAAAACATGAGACTCAAAATTATTGTACTGCTAATGATTAAACTAATTCAAGTTTTCCCGGAAGTCGTGATATATGTGTTGGGTCAAAATAAACATTGCTCCCAAGCGCAATTCATATAAACGTTGCAAGCCTCGCGCGTTTTTGAACGCCCAAGCGCGTGATTTGGTTTCTTTCACACATTTTACAGCCCATGGGAAACTCTGTACGGTCTATGCCAACGTTCATGCCCACAACCATCATCCATGCCACGACACACAATCGTTTTCCTGTAGTATTTGCTGCCTTTTATATAAGTTATAAAATTAATATACAAGGCACCGGGGAAATAGCCCGGATGTTGAGCTATAGGGAATTTCCCCGATGAGAAATCACCACCTCTCACATGACCCTGACACCAGCAGCAGTGGTTACAGCTCCAATACTTGGGTTATGTTGAACAATACGGGCTTAAAGATGTAATGAACATTAAACTAATTGTGCACCAACAAATAGAGTCAGAATGGTTTGAAGGGTTGCATGGTGGATGGTGGAGGTACAGTAACATTGATGTTTGCCTTCAAACCATGTTTTAAAGTGAGTGTCTAGTTCTTAGAATAACCTCCAGTGGAGGTGTATTATTATAAGTCTAACCGGAGAATATCCAGAGTCAATTAACTATTTTATAAGGAAAAAGCAGTGGTTTCAAATTTAATGACAAAAGCAATGTTTCTTGGGGTTGCCCTCACCTTTCCACCCTCGACAGACCTTGACTTTCATCAGGAGTTTAGTCTGGAGGGTCTGCCCAGCGGCTGAGGCAATTTTGCTCCCGTTGGTCCCTTGCTGGTACAGCTGACAGACATTGTTCGTCGGGTTGGCTGGGTCTAACACAATAGGACTGAAAATAACACAGAAACAACCATAGTAGCCTTGAACTGAAATTAACTTCCGGTGGAACTAAAACATCACGCTAAACCTATTCAGACCAAAGAAGACATTAACTGACAAAACACAACCATTTATGTCACTGAGGCCATGTCCGAAATTATGGCTATGGCTGTGGCTAAAACCTGCCACAGCCGTAGCCGAAGCCAGTTCGTGCGAACACGACTTAACCATTGCATGAATTGATGTCATCCACCTCCATCTTTAAGGTTAATCAAAAGACCATGCAGAGGTCTCGCGCATCTTTGAACAAGTTGAAGGTTGTTTGGGCTCTTTCCCATCATGAACAGCGCTTTAATTCGTGAGTAGTAAACAGAGTCGCACACTCTTGTTCGTTAGTCTGAGATGTGCACTGTCTACGGAGATGTGCAGCTATCATAACATACTCTCCCACGGCCCTATCGGTGGTTTTCCCGGCAGTTAAGCTTTGAGCGCAAGTGTTTTCCTCATTAGCGGGAACAGATGAAAAGTACTCAATGGATGTTAAGTTAAACATTTCTTCACTTACTTTTGCATACCAAGCTGTTCAATCGCTTTTTGTGCCAGTGTAGCGTCATACAGATTGGATCCAGCCCAGCTAGTAACACGCAGTGCCGTCAACCTGGTCAAGACATGAAGAACGTTCTTCAACCCCTGGGCTTTGCTGAAACGAACGGGTTTCCCAGCTTCCTCCCACAGGTGAATGGTGATCAGCTCCAATCCGTAGGAATTCTTCGGGTACCCGGGGACTCCGAGGTATTTACTTGCCCAGTACTTTACGAGGCGGACAAGCTCCTTCACGTACCCGGGCTGGTCACGGACGAAGTTGAGCTGATGTTCGGCAAGTGAAGCGAAGTACAATTCCCTGTCCTTGTCTTGAAGCTTCAGCATGGCATGGAGCATGTCTGAATGAGCTGGTAGAGAAGGGGGAGGAAAGTATGCCGTTAAAAACACTGAAACATTCAATAATTAACTGATTTATTCTGTTACGTTATTGGGCCCTCTCCAATCCGAAAAAAAATTTAAAACTACAATATTTGTTCAATGGAATCTACACCCCTTATGGACTAAATGATTATAAATTGTAGGCTCAAAATCTTTCTTGGCAAATGAATCACAGTGTTACACTGCAAAGACTGGGGTGTTAAAATTGACACCATGGGTGTTATATTATCTTATCTTATCTTCTCGTAGAGGTGAGTACTACTCGAGTATCGTTTTGATGGTAAGATAAGATAAGATACAAACTCTATTATACCACACTGGTGAAATTAAAATTGACATTGATTCAAATAGTACAGACAAAAACAAAGTTTAGAACAAAACACTGACAGACAGTTTAAACCGATGAAAGGAAGAATGAATATCAATAAGCATACACAAATTATGTTGAAGGTGGGACTAAAAAGATCGTACTCGGCCTTGCACTGGACTAGCAAATACTCCCCTTCGATGGCTCAAGTACTGTACCGTACTTTTCGTGTACTAGTCGGCCACTTTAAGACTCGGCAGTACTTGATATTTGAATGAAAAGTACTTGGACTACAACACTGATGATTTGGCGTTAATCGCGACTAACCTCGACAGTGGCCCTCACAGTTGTCTGAAGTGGGAAGAAAATTGACCTTCAGACATCTATCACTCACTTTGATGTTGAAGTGAACCGAGATTTCATCGCTGTTTACATCAGACACAAACGACGGGCTCGCCAATGCTGAGCGAAGATCCCGGATGACGACGGCCAGCCTCCGCTTGTATTCGCTCGGTCTGATTCTGACGATGTGGACCAGGTTTGGTGGATTGATGAAGGCGATCAGGTCGACATCAGAAAGGCCCTTCACCATGGTCCCTTTACCAAGAGATCCACCCTGCAGAGAAAAAAATTGTTGATATTTACATAGTATTCACAATCAACACATTTATCGGGGAATCTCCGGGATGAATTTGGTCGAACTGTTCACACTCATTGATAACCTTGGCAGTCTCCTGGGTATTTCCCGGGAGAAGGCTACTAGGAGTAGGGTTAAGCTATTGGTTAAGATTCCTTTAGCTTACCGAGCATTAGTTTTGCCTAATGAAAATTACATAACATGTGAAACAAACTCCACTGGGGTTGGCGGTGGAGTTACAAATCCCCAGGAATTTTAAGGGGTTTTATTTGCCCAGGACTGCTCAGTATGGTCTGAAAGGGTTTATGAAAACACACAATTCTTATCTATGAAATAATGTTTTGCTGCTGACAGGGGTGTGATTTTGCATGCCAGAGCTGTGTATGGAGAGAGTTGTGACCATAGAGTTATATAACTCTATGTGGCATAAAGGGACCAGCTATTCGGTCATGTGGTTGCTGGACGCCATTTTCGGTCCAAATAATAGTAGTACAAAACCCAATGGGCGGACTCGTCTAGCACCCTGTATTCACCAATGCGTCTATTTGGACACAAAATGGGCTCTAATCGCAAGTTGTCGCAACTCTCTCATAATTATACGGCTCTGGATGTAGCCATAGAGAAATTACCCTTTCCTTTCTTTATGGTGTAGCCTACCGGACCAATTTCATTAAATTCAAGCGAAGCTATGCACACGATATATTTTTAGGAATTTGATATGTTGACATCCGAGTTTGTTTTTTGACATTTTTCTTTGTTCAACTTGGACGCCGTGGAGGAATTATTCAGAAAAGAGACCAACAAGGGCAGGACCCCATAAACCCGATCCGTATGGTTGTGTACATATGACATGAAGTGTTTAAGGCCTATATTCGTCGTCGCGCCTTGCTCCTTTCTGTACTTTTCACTAGGATATACGGAGCTCCGACTAAAATGGATTGGTCTTTTTTCCCGCCTTGGTTCTCCCGCTTACAGGTCAGAAAGTTGGTACTTCTCCAAGCAAATACTGTACAAGACTAGCAACATTCGGCAACATACAACGTACCCCGGTGTTTTGGTGATGCGTTTATACCACCATAAAACTATCTCTCCATACACACACAACCAATGTACGCATGCTCAAGCAAGATTTGGCCTGGTCTTCATCTTCATGAGCATATTACCGTGAGGTAGCCCTCGCCTAATCAAACAGTGAAGAACATTCAGTCCTATTTTACGCACATGTGGCTCCTTACCTTCCTCAAAAATAAGGTAAGAATTCCACCTTGTTTTGCTTATTTTTAAAGGTTAAAAATCATGATATCTATAGGCTGTCCATATAGCCAGTGTATAATATAGGCTTATATTACTTATTAGCACTAGCACATCAGAAGAAACTGGTGGTATTATAATGAACGTGTACAAACGGTTGGTTGGCTTCTTCTTCTTTTTAAGACCACCATGACCGTCAGACTGGAATGAGGATATCCATACCTAGTCCATAAACAAGTTTACTTTTTGAGCTAGACGTGCATTAGCATAACCAGCTTCATATTTTTCAAACGACTGATAGGGCCTACGACCTTGAGACTTTGGAAATGGGATCAATGTATAGATAGGTTGCAATATGACGTAAATCGGCCATCTTTACGGGCAATTTGGAACACACAGTCATGCGTTTTGCGTGAGAACGGCGTGCAGCACGCACGCGTTTTACAAAACTCGTTTCACGATTGGTTAGTAAACTGCGCGGCAGAGTTAATAATTTGAGCGCTTGACGCACCTGCTAGCCAAAATACAATTTGCCCGTAAAGATGGCGTCTATTGGGAACTATCTATACTTTAAACATGCTGATTTGGTTTGTCTGGGTTTATTTTTTCATTGTTTTTAATGTACAGGAAAAGCTTGGCCTGTAATTCGGGACGTGGCTCTTCATTTGATGTGTTCATTGATGGGGTTTCTGCCAACAACTCTAACTTATGACAGTTGTTACATTTAATACGACATTCCTCTTTGGAAGAAGCGTATATCTCTTGATAAAATGATTTATCACAAATGAGACATGAATTATGCTTACTAGGGCTATTCACTGAGCTCCCGATGAGGCAAATGAAATAGTTGTGCCAACGTTTACCCGATTATAACCAGCCTTTCTAACTAAATATTTTTGATTAAATTTGTCTTTAATGAATTCCACAAAATTGTGAAGTCATAATTGAGAATGTTATTGTTCCGAATGTGTGACAAGATCATCGAACAAAAAATAATGGGTTTGAAAAAAATCAGTCAAGTAACACTGCACTCACTAACAAACCAGGTACTGAGCCCTTTGTTTCACATTATCTTCTGCTTCATTGAGGGTTTTTTCAGAACTTCAATGCTTAATTTCTCATTTATATCATTGCAACACTCTGTGTATCGGCTGAATGCCTCATGAATTTGCTTTAAATTAACCGGAGTAAATTATCAGAAAACAACTTGTCTCCTAGCGTTTTATGTTTTTTAGTTGTTTAAAATATAATTTAAAAAAGTTGTGTTTTATTTCTTTGTGTTTTTTTGTTATACCTGTATTATTTAACATGGACCAGAACTGCAAGAAATAAAAATGAATGGCTTTTTTCATGAGGAGGGCTACATCCTACACTGGATGAACACAGCCTAAATGATGATGATGATGATGATTTAGCATTTTTCCAGGTATTGGTTGCACAAAAGATGCTGTTGTTCAAAGGAATCCTCACTGATGGCAACTATAGACAAGAGCAAAATGGTCAAGACTAAGCAAACAAGTCGCTGGACTAAGCCAAAATTGTGATTAGTCGTATGAAATTTTAGTCTAGTCACATTTTTGATTAATCATTAGTCACACTCTGTTTTGTGACTATTTGATTAGTCGTGTCAGACATAACGCTGGACTATTTTTTGTGTGTGTCAAATTGACTAACACATTTTTACACTGTAATGTAATAGTAAAGTACTTGTTATTATGTATTTTAGGTTATAGGCCGTAGATTTCAGATTAAATATTATAGATTATAGATTACAGATTATAGATTATAGAATATAATAACGAGGTACACACCTTAACAATTCTGTCAACGTTAAAATGGAGGCCGCCTGATGAACAGATCCTCTGCACCGATCGGACAACCTCGTCGATTGCTCTCCGGCAGTCTCTGTCGAAATCATCCGTCCCACGTTGGATTTTCTCGTTATACCATGTCTCGAGACTGCAGTCATCTTTCTTTTTACGATCCAGACACCAAGGCTGTGAGAATCTCCTAGACCCAGCCATCGCGAGTTGGTTAGTTTATGACTCCTACCAAGTTCAAATGCAGCTCAAGTCTGCTGAAATTTCCTGCAGTGTGAATATGAAATAATCTTGTCCCAGAATCCTGATTTCGCAATTGCGATCGATTGTATCGGGGGAACCCCCGTATTTTGGCCGATGGTGAGAAATCCACTTATAATATTATTATAATGTTATCGTCCCAGAACCTGATTTCGCAATTGCGAGCGATTGTATCACTAGAACCCCCGGTATTTTGGCTGATGGTGAGAAATCCCTGGTCAATATTATATTGTTAATCCGGATCAATAAACTTACTAATGTTAATCAAAATCGCCCTGCGTCACAAAAGCATCCTGATTGTTACAATACAATAACATAAACTGCTGCGTATCGTCCTGATTATTACAATACTACAACATAAACTGCTGCGTATGACATTAATGTTAATGTGGAGTGTGTGACCTGGGCCCAATTTCATAGAGCTGCTTAAGCACAAAAGTAGCTAAGCACAAGGAATTATGCTAACCAGAATAAGGTTACCAACCAAACTAGCATACCACAAGTACGACTGGTATCCAGCTCATTCCTGCTTAGCACAACATTTATAAGCAATATTTTCTGCTTAAGCAGCTCTATGAAATTGGGCCAATTTCATAGAGCTGTTAAGCAGAAAATTCTGCGTAGCAAATTGTTATACTTGGCAAGAAACGAGCAGGGTACCGGTGGCAACAATGTAACCTTTGAGGAATGTTGGCTGGTAGCCTGTTTCTGCTAAGCAATATTTGTCTGTGCTTAGCAAGTTTTTGTGCTTACAAGCTTTATGAAGTTGGGCCCTGTTCCGAGGTGCACTTTCGGTCTGCTAACGGAGACAGGGCCATATTATGGGTGCGGTCCTTATATTAATATTGTTTTCATGATTTTAGCTCTCCATTGAAACTTCCTATGGGGAGGGGATGGTGTCGGGTCTTCGCTTACTGTTCCGTGCCGTCTTCAAACATGTTCTCTTTTACCCGTGACCTCTGTGTAGTCCTGATCGGTATAGCCAAACCATACCACACAACACATCCCATAGTTCTTGAATCCGTGTTCCCATTGAACCTTTATTTTGTTAGAGTACCGCAACTTTTCTGTAGAATGACAAAATTAAATCCAATGGGGACGCATGGTAAAGTGACCTCCCTGTCAACTTACGGCGACCGTGATGTAAAACTAACAGGCCGCAAGAGGTCGTGGAAGACTTCCGTGCAGCCACGGTAACTTCAAGGCTCGATTTCATAAAGAGCGAAGATTGATCTTAACTGCCAAACAATCTTAATTGCTAAGTAAAGTGTGATGTCACAATACAAATCACTATATGGTGATAATGACAACTCATCTTAGACTGTTCGCAAAACTATTGACTATGACTTGATTTTGCACTGTAGAGTTCCACTCATGTTCTGCCAGTTCTGTCCTCCCCGATTACCTTAGCCTTTAGTCAAGGCGCACCGCGGCACCCCAGCCCAGGTATCACGCGCGAAAAAGACTAGCGCGAGCGGCGAAAGCCGCGAAGCGCCTTTACCAACTCGTTCAGCTAATCAATTATTCATGATCATGAAATATTTATATATGCAATTTCTTGTACCCAATCACCGGCAACTAGATGTTGCATCGAACGTCGTTCTTGTGACGTCATGCAAGTAATTGTGTTTTCTTATTGGCCAACAACTCATCACGCTAATGCATTATGCATTACATTTCTCCCACCAAAATCGGTAGCAAAAAGTAAAGAAAAACATAAAGCCCCAAAACGAGTTGGTAAAGGCGCTTCGCGGCTTCGCCGCTCGCGCTAGTCTTTTTTCGTGCGTGATAAGTAGGCTGGGGTGCCGCGGTGCGCCTTTACTAAAGGCTACGATTACCTTTGATAAAACACCTCGACAATAACAACACACCCGTTGTAAATCCAGGCTTCTTTGATGCTTGAGAGAGGCTATGGGGAAGGCCTTCCCATCGCAAGCAAGCATCTCATCCCGCTCTTGTTCAGCCAGATGCACAGCGATGAAACACCTCGAAGATATTAAAGAGCACACCCGTTGTAATTCCAGGCATCTTGGACGTTTAAGAGAGGCCAGGGGGATTGGCCTCCCCCTTGCAAGTCACCTTCGGTTGCCTTCAGCTGCAGCTGGCATGATTCATGCGAATTCCGTGGAATTCTCAAACCATCAAAAGCTCAACATCGAAGTTTAGTTTAAATCAGAAAAGATCGTTTGCCTTTTATACAGTTCTCAAAAGCGCAATGCAGTTCCATGGAGAACCTCAATAATTGTGAACTCGACATCGAAACGTGACATGAAATTGACAATAATATTCGGTGAATAAAATCTAGGTTAAAGCAAGTTTTGAGATTGTTCCATTTATCGGGAATTAGTGTTCTGACGCCGTGTGACGTACTGTGGTTTTAATGTGACACTCGTATATTTTGATATAAAGACACATGTTATCTGGATTTTCTTCATCATAAATGTAAAGTTTATTCCTATCTCTTTCACGCTACAGCCTCACATTTCTAGACTTTTTCCCCGCGCTCTCCCGTTGTAAAACATGCTTACCTCAACGGCGCCCTCTGGCGACCGTATAGCATATTCTAGTCTTATAAGCTCGTTCACTGCAAAAATAAATAATGCCTATAAAAGTCGGGGTGGGGTGGGGCTGCAGTTGTATAGCACCATACATGTTGCCGGTCCGATGTCCGCATAGATGGAATACCAGACAGCAATAACAAACTTAAAAGGCATTTTCATATTCAAGAATAGACTTAGCGAGAAGTAAACATAATGCAAATTGATGTAGATTGCCATTTAAAACGGACTTCATCCATTCACATTTCTGTTCCAAACAAGGCGAAGACCCTCTGAATGAGCAAAGGCCCAGTTGCCATTGTACGCTTGCATTTTGTTGGAAACACTGCTCATTGGATCACAGCAGAAATTAAGGACCAAAGAATCTCCACGACTTCTGCTTAGGCTCCCGGCTAAGGCTCCGTCGGTCTTCGCGAGCAGTCAGGTTGGCGTAGTGGTTATCTTGCCTTGCCTTTCACCTCTGGGGAACCCGGTTCAAATCCCATCGGGGCACTACGTGGATTAGGTTTTCAGTCCCTACCTGAATGCGTGGTTTTTTTTTCCATGGATTATTCCTCCCACACCTAAAACTGAAGCTTCCTTCATTGTCTTCTCTCCATTGGATTCTTGGCTAGTAGGCCTGTAGTGATTAAGTTCGCTTTTCTGAGAGTCCTAGGTAGCCTTCACAACCAGAATAATTGTCGGAGTCGAAGCCCAAGCCCAAGCCGGGGCCCAAGCTAGATTCCAAGGGGGAACACACTAGACGAAGCCAGGGCTCCGTTCCACTTGCGCGAACTGACCGCAACCGTTCGCGCAACCGTTTGTGATCGTTGGAACGATTGGTTGCGCACTTCTTGATGTCAAAATGGCGGCACTCTAATGAAGATGGCGACACTGCGTGTATTATTTGTGTAACTTCTTTTTTTGGTTTTGGGTGTATTGATTGTAGGTGTATTTTAGCCCTCATTTGTACATCACGGCATCAGTTGTTATGTCAACTCTACCTGACTGCGTTATCAACCACTGAAAATACATTATATTGATTTTCATGAAAAGAAAATAATATCATCTGCTTGTCTTGACGTGTGTTGTTGTCCGCCATTTTAAAAACCACACACCAACACCTCCAAAAATACGGTCGCCTAAGGTTGCTAACATTCGCCAACGTTGGCGGCGCACAACTCGTTCCACTCGTTGGCAACGTTTGCGCAAGCGGAAAACCACCCCTGGTTTGTCTTCCAGTTGAAACCGGAAGTTGAAGTAAGCAAATCTTCACCAGCCTCGTTTTGAGCTCAAAAGCCAAGTGATAAGGATTTTGAACATGGCTTCAGTGAATGAAGTATTTTTATTTGTTTTTTTGAAATGTAAACGAATTTAACATCGATTATGTCATCACTACGTCACTGTGGAAAATAACCATGGGGTGAAGACAACTTCAAAGTTTCCTCTCAATCACGTGACCATAAGTTAAAAGATTTGGCAAAATACAAACTAAAGGATAAATCTTCGAAAGCACATAAATGTTAATATTTGTCAAAATTTGCTTCTGCAAACTGTATGTAAAAATGGTTCTTTAGAATGATTGTAACACATAAGGAAATTCATTTTTTGAAAATGTTGTCGATTTACTCAGAGTAACGCGGCATTCGTATACACGTACGTTAACTTCGAAGCACAAAGTTCACGGTGCAATAGTTGACCTCAACAGGTGCTGGCAATTTGGACTCGTCACCACTAAACCGTGACAGCGCCACCAGGCGCCTTACAGAAGTTATTGTTCCTAACCCCTTTTAGTAATTGGCTTGATGGGGAACAAGTAAGTTTAGCTGAGATGAGCTCCTGTTTATAGTGATTTGTATTAATGTTACCGTTTTTAATGGCGTAGTGATCAACTGGAAATAAAAGAGAACGTTTTGCTGAGATGTGCATCTGGTTATAGTGATTGCTATGCTCTAGATAGCTTAGAAAGTACAATCGGGAAAAATCAACATTGGTTTAATTGTGATAAATAACGATATTTATGATTTTTCAACTTTTAAATCCTGTTGAATACTTCAAAGAAGTACATTGTGTATAACAACATAAAGTCAACGTCAATTGTATAAATTGAGTAAACTTGTATTTCATTAACTAATTTATGCTCTTTTGTGATCAAAATAATAATGCTGCTTCAGTCAATGGCACAATTGATGTGAAGTTATAGTTTTTATTTGTTACGCACAATTACTTTACAAACCATGACGACATTAACATGTACGTGTATTCTTTTATAACTTTTAAACACTGTGTCCCCGAACATTTAGGTATTATTATAAAATCTTTATTTTGTGATCTAATCCAACACCTATTTATTTATTTATTTTGTTTCTATTATTATTTTTGTATCATTATTTTTTTTTTTTTTTATGCATTTATTTATTCATTTATTTTTTTTATTATAATAATAATAATAATCATTATTATTAATGTTATTTTATTTGTTTATTGGGGGATATTAAGGGTAGACTTACAGGGCAGACTCCCTTATCTCGCCACTGCTGAGAGGAGAGAGCCTACATTGTTGTCACCAATAACGTTGACTATGGTGGTGAACAAATACACAAACACATCCATAACACAAATAAATAAGTTTCAACGACAACTCATGTTAAATCTAGTATTTAGTATTTTTTTTAATATCGAGTGCATTTTCATACCACAAAGACGTACTGTACATTTGGCTTCATTTATAATGAATGACAATTTTCCCAAAACCTGCTTTTTAAAAAGAGCTTGTACTATAACTACAAAGGAAAATAGATTTCACAAAAGAAATGGATAAATAATTACTTTTTAAGATAATGATTTTTAAAAAAATGTTAGAGATGCAACTAAAACACTAGTAACCTCTTTGAAAAAAAAAAACCCAAACTCATACAATTAATGTCCATGTGCTGTTATGCAGTTTCTTTCTAAAAAAAAAAATCCATTGAGTTTAATGCAGTGCTTATTTACAGCAAGTTGTTTCACCTTTATTTCGTTTCTTTCATGACCTTTTAATTTGAGGTAAGTTTTTTAATTAATCAGTTTGGGTACCCCCCCCCCCCCACAACTCAGCCATGAAAAGACAGTACATGTAACACTGTACATGTATACGGAACATGGACTACTTCGCAAGTACTCAGTACCCAGTACGCGTGCGTTAGCTGTGGATTGAGCTATGCATGCCTGGTAGACTTTCGTAACAAAGTTTGGTCGCCAGCTGAATACAAGCATGTACCTCATTCCACGGCTAACGAACGCGTACATGTACATGTATTTGCGAAGTACGTGTAGTCTATGTTGGGCCTCGTCACGTTGTCCAACTTTAGCTGCAACTACAGGGTTTTGTTTGAAGTAAAACCAGGCATTAAACTGCACTTTGTTAAAACAAAAAATTACTGAGGTTTTTTTCTTCTTTTTTTCTTCAAATTTCAAAGGCAGAGCTGAAGAACCAACCAATGATCGACAAAACTCACGGCTGTGGCAAAAGTAAAGGTCTTCAGGCAGGCGCAGATCTCACTTTGGAGACTGTATTTGGTTCCATTTGGTTCACCATACATTTCTTCCTAAATCCTCCGAAACCAAGGAGGATTTTGGAGGATAGGAGCACGTTTTGACATTCAATGAAAGCAATGGGAATCAAACACCAACTCATATCGGTTGACTTTGGAAAGGCTGGGGCAGAAGCCATCCTACGTAAATCTTGTGCACATTCCTCCTGGATTGATTTTAGAGGAGTGAGACAGTTGGCACCCTACCTAAACTCATTATTAGTTTATTTTTGAGGACTGGGGCCATTTCCTGCAAGGGGGTACCCAGTGGTAATTTGGGCGTGGCACATTAAGCCACATTGTTTCAAACTCGGCATTGGAACATGTTTGTAACTTGCTCCCAATTTGAAAAGGCTATCAAAATATACTTCGTGGCCAAAGCTGTGGAACCTCTTACTTCGTGAGCCTTTATGAAGCCGTGTTCTTTCAACACATGGCTTCAAATTGGATGTACACAGCCAAAGCTTGAGCCACGGGTTGGGAAAAGCTGAACGGTTTCAAGACACATTGACCCCAGCAAATTTAGAGTCTTCTGGGCCGCTCTTCTTGCTCTCCCACAGTTAATGTTACACCCTCTGACAGCTACATTAACTCAACTGAAACTTGGCCACTCAACTGAAACCTGGCTACTCAATTGAAACTTGAGTAGCCAAGTTTTAGTTGAGTGGCCAAGTTTTAGTTGAGAAGCCAATTTTCAGTTGGGGAGCCATTTTCAGTTGAGTTGCCAATTTTCAGTTGGGGAGCCAATTTTCATTTGAGTAGCTTATTTTCAGTTTGGTAGCCTAGTTTCAGTTGAGTAGCCAAGTTTCACTTGAGCATTGGTATGTTATTGTAAAATGCGCTAAACTGAACTGAAACTTGGCTATTCAACTGACGGCTACTCAACTGAAACTTGGCTGCTAAACTGAATCTTTGCTACTGAACTGAAACTTGGGTACGCAACTGAATTTGGCTACTCAATTGAAACTTGGGTACGCAATTGAATTTGGCTACACAATTCAAACTTGGGTACTCAACTGAATTTGGCTACTCAATTGAAACTTGGGTAATCATCTGAAACTTGGCTACTCAACTCAAACTTGGCTACTCAATTAAACTTGGCTACTGAACTGAAACTTGCCTACTCAACTGAATCTTAACTACTTGACTGAAACTTGGCTATACTCAACTAAAACTTGGCTACTGAACTGAAACTTGACTACGGACGTTTGAGTAACAATTGGACGCCGAGTCGTGACCGCCTTGGGGTACAGCCATCAGGTTTTGCGTCTAGGCTTGGTGGTATAAATGTACAACAGACAAAGGCTATTTTACAAGCACACAAAGTTATTAAATGATAAACAGAGTTACTGGCTTACGTGGTGTCCCTCTGTGAAAGATTCTTTACATGTTGCATTTTGCTGCACTCACTTTGATTGGTGTGCTGTTCTAATTGCTGCGATGCGTTTCGGTTGCCGTGCTCATTGACACACTTTGATTAGTGAACAATGTGATATGCCAATTTGATTGGTGCAAAATAATAAACCAATTTAATGCCCTTTCATTTGGCAATTTAAGTTCATTCAAAATAATTTGTTCCATACAGGTTAAAATTGCGAACGCAAGAAAAATACCTATTTCGAATGTGCTCCCCCCCCCCCCAAAAAGGGGGAAAGAACAAATGACAAACAAAATGAAGTCCATTTCATTTGCACATGTTCACTCAAGCAGTAAAAACCTTTGGAGGGACACCAAGTTAATTTAAAAATATTAAAAGTACACAATAAGCTTAATTAAAAATTCTATAGCTATAACAAATGTCAACAGACATAAATATGCATGGTTACTCATACTTTACAAAAGTCTTTCCAAAAAAATTTATACCTTGTTTACAAATTAGTTGCCCCAATATCGGGACGAATATGTTTGGCCAGAGGCAAACAAAACAAAGAACAAGTTACATTTACAGTTATGTCCAATCAATGTAGCTGTATATAAAATTCCATATTTCACAAGAGAAAAAAAAAGCGGGAAAAACCCAAAACGAGGACAAATTTTCCTCGTTTTATTTGACAGACAAACAGAACTGACTAAAAACAACATACAATACACATTTGTAATCTGCTAGCTGAGTTGATATACATTTCTAAGTTTCTACAACTAAGAAAGACAAATATTGATTGGTCTGCTATTGTTTTGCTGGTTGTTTCAACAGAATAACACTCTTGCCTATGTGATGTCGACGGTGTTCGTCCCCCCTCCCCCGCCCAACAAGAATAATAATGTCCCTGAAACTATTGACACCACATGCTGCAACTGAAATAAGTCCGACACAAACGTGCAGAAAATACCTGCCATAAACACTGTGACAAATGTGAAAAAAACTAATTTGATGACATTTCGATAGGTTGCATTTCCTTTTTTAACAAGTTTAAAAAACATTTTTTTAAATATTGAAATCTACTAGATGGGAATGGATTTACTTTTCCCATAGACAATGCAAGTGTGTTATCACACTACATACATGTTCATGTCGCTGCTTGAAATATATTCTCAACATATCTTTTGTAACATGGTTGTCGTGATTACCAAACCTTTTTTATGACTGTTTGTCCAAAAACTAGAGAACTGCTGTGGATGCACTTTTCAAAAAGCTCCCGTATGCCCCCGCTTTAGGTTTGAATGAATACAATCAAGCTGTTTGCTTACCATTTCCCCTCTGTAAAGCGATAAATGGTGAGTGCCCGAGGCCTTTCCTATCCTTTTATGCGTAAACCAGTGTTTAAGGCCAAGTAGTATTGCACGCCCCCAGTCACAATACATAGTACAACTATCATGGATTCATCTTTTGTGACTCGTCTGGCGTTGACATTAGTTGCACAGAAGCCCCCCTTTTTTGTAGCGTGTGCATCGCTCCATGGTGCTTTGTTCTCGCTTTGGATTTTGAAAAAAAATCAATGCAGACAAAATAGAGTGCCGAACGTGTGTGGACTGTTCAATTGATAGCAGACATCGATACAAATACTTTGTAAGAGATGTTGAAAACCCTATGAGAATCTTATCACAAATGGAGAAAACAAATCTGTCACAAACGACCAGCATTAGTATATATAATTTCAGTTTTTGTTTAAAGAATCCATGTTAATTTATACTCTGTAAATTGGAGTATGCCAGTTTTTAACAACCAGGTATGACAAATACATTTTTTTTTCTTATTTTTTTTTTCTATGAACAATATTATGACCTTTTCTATATCTATACACAACATTCACTGTTTTAAAAAAATATGGTACATTTTCGATTTGTTTTTTTGTTTTTTTAACTTTACAAGTGTCAATGTTCATGAACTGAATACAAGAAATTTAATAGAATATCTGACACGATTCCCCTTCCACATATATGTAGAGTAGAACATGTACACAATCACACTAAAACAAAAACAAAACAAAAAATTACAGGGCATTTAAAAAATCTATACATGTCCATTAAATTGTTGAAGTCAATACATTGTGTTCATGTTTTCCACACGTTTTCCGGCACTGTCCAACAATATTCCCACATCTTCCTATACATTTTCCATCATTATTCCATGATTTAAAACACAGCTATTGCCAGGTTTCCCATACATTTCCCTCCTAACTTCTCCTAGTTCTCCATTGTACTTCCCAATTGTTTTAATACTGGCATTGCCGGGCAGGATTTCCCATAAAATTCCCAAAACATTTCTAATATTCCTTTACACTTCCCACGAGTTTTTCCAAGACATATGTGATGGCAATGTAAAGGATTAAGTAAATGCAGTTGTTACACAACACTGCAAATAACATCTGATCACGTACCAGAAATCATAAAAGCAATAGGTCCTGCCTCCAGAAAAAAAGGTGTGAGCATAAAAAATAAAATAAAAAAACCCACAATTTTAAGTGAGCCTCAAATTACCAGAATGTGTGAGTGAGTGTAACAACAATGGGTCCTGACCCCGGAAAAAAAAAGAAAAAAAAATACTGTTCAAGAAATATTACAACGATGGTATAACAACAAATTCACACTTTCATCAGTGTTCCCCCAAAACAGTTAAGATTTTCTTTTAATCATGATTACACATCTACTTTCAAGATGTAGGCAAAACATGAAGCAGATGACACCAGAGGTTGACTGTTTTAAAGCTTTTGCGTGTAACTTGCCCTTGGGACACTGGGGGCCAAACTTCACGGAGCTGCTTAAGCACAGAGAGCAGACTGCTTAGCAGAAATAGGTTTACCAGCCAAAATACAATGTAATCCGCACTGTGTGTGACTGGTTCCCTGCTCGATGTTGCTCAGCAGATTTATCTCTTTAGCATAAATTTCTGCTTGGAAGAATCGGGCCCTATGACCAATTTCATGTACATGTAGCATGTCAGCAGCGTTTTTTGCTTACAGAGCAGAGTTTGCACTTTGTAATCTCCGCTTGCTGTATGCAAAGCCAACGTCAGGCTAAATTGCCTGTGGTTCCTTGTGAGCAGATGAGTGACGCAATAGCACAAACCAGTGCAAACAGTCGCACGTGTCGTAAATTTTGTGAAAATGTTGTGAATAACACTGATACTTCAGAACATGCTTTTGCTTGGCTAAGCTGAGCTTAACAATTTGCTCACAAATAGGAAAACAGCTTTTCGAAATTGGGCCCTGGTTTATATTTAAAAGGATTTCTCTGTAATGTGAAATCTTGCATTTGAAGAGGGTCAACGCAATCCCTTAGAGAGGAATGTCTCAGCAATAACATTGATAGAATGCACAGCAGCTTGAATTGACACTTGACCAGGCAACGCAAGGTTGACTTAGCCACATGACCAGGCAAGGTTGACTTAGCCACTTGGCCAGGCAAGGTTGACTTAGCCACTTGACCAGACAAGGATGTCTTGGTCACTTGACCAGGCAAGGATGTCTTGGTCACTTGACCAGGCAAGGTTGACTTAGCCACTTGGCCAGACAAGGATGTCTTGGTCACTTGACCAGGCAAGGTTGACTTAGCCACTTGACCAGGCAAGGTTGACTTAGCCACTTGACCAGGCAAGGATGTCTTGGTCACTTGACCAGGCAAGGTTGACTTAGCCACTTGACCAGGCAAGGTTGACTTGGCCATTAGACCAGGCAAGGTTGACTTAGCCACCTGACTAGGCAAGGTTGACTTAGCCATTTGACCAGGCAAGGATGTAGCGGCCACTTGACCAGGCAAGGTTGACTTATCCACATGACTAGGCAAGGTTGACTTAGCCATTTGACCAGGCAAGGATGTCTTGGCCACTTGACCAGGCAAGGTCGACTTTGCCACTTGACCAGCAATGGTTGACTTAGCCATTTGACCAGGCAACGTTGTCTAAGCCATTGGCTAGGCAATGTTGACCTAGCCGTTTCACCAGGCAAATGTTGACTTATAATCTAGTTGACTACGCTGTGTAAACTTAGCCAGTTGACCTCGCTAGTTTGACTTACCTATAACCTTATTTGTGGTAGATTGTGAGTGGGTTCCCAAAAGGTGGGCCAACTTGAGCTGTCCATGTCCAACTAAAAAGGTTTGGAGTAGACATCATCCGTATCTTCTCCAAATGAAACACCAATGGCTCAGCATAAAAGGTGGCTTCAGATAAAATGATGACAGTGGTTGGTCTACAGCAACCCCATGCATCTGTCCAATTTTAATGATGATTTAACTTACTTTTAAAAAATAATTGAGAACTCACCCTAATATACTTGAGCTAATGCTTTCATGCTTGTATGATGTGAGATACATTTGGTGCTGACACGGGCAGGGGAAAATATGGCATTCTAGAGTCGACAATGTGACTGGCCGACTGAAATGCAGGGGAGTTGGTTAACGTTGGCCCCTCTCCCGATGAAAATACTGCCTGGGCACCCCTGTTCATGTACCCTAAGGAGGTGGGAACGGGAATATGCAGGTTTATTGGATGGCTGCTAGTTGAGGGGCTGGTCGCAGTGTGGATTGGGAAACCATGGGGCAGGGAGTTGGACTTGGCCTCGGTGGTCTGGCTCTGGATTCCACTTCGAGGCGGCAGAGCCAAGGACTGCAGAACAGAGTCAGGTGGTGGAAGATGCATCAGCATCGGGACAAGCGGCCCAGAGGCCTCCGCTAATGAGTAGTCATTAATGTTAATTCCCTCGGGGTGCATATTCATCGAGGGGGCTGGGTTTGAGTTGGCCTTCTTCTTGCTCTTCTTGTGTTTCTTGTGATGGGTTAGGTTGACGACCGCCGAAGGGTTGGCGTGCTTGCCTGTGTCAACAATGGGCAGGTTGGTCAGTCCATTGTTGGCCAGCTGCGGATGCTTATCCATGTGTTTCAAGAGGTACACCTCCAGGCTGTATGACTTGCCGCAAACGCCGCAGGAGTAGCGCTTCTCCCGCCGCGTATTCTCATGAGACAGCACATGATTCTGCAGCTTTTCCAGCTCGTCGTACGCCCGGTAGCAGTCCCGACACTTGTAGGGCTTATCCTTATTATGGCGACGCCAGTGCTGCTGGAGATTGGACAGCTGGCTGAAGGCCTTGTCGCAACCAGCATCAAAGCACTTATACGGCTTCATGCCGGTGTGGATGCGGGTGTGCTGCTGCAGGTGGGAGAGCTGCTTAAAGGACTTCTCACAGTAGGTGCAGTGGTAGGGCTTGACGTTGGTGTGCACCCGTGAATGCTGGCTCAGGTAGGAGGTGGTCGCAAAGCCCTTCCCGCAGTCTTCACACTTGTAAGGCTTACCTTCCGTGTGCGAGCGAGCGTGGAGCAGCACGTCCGACTTGCTGTAGTACACCTGGGGGCAGATCTTGCAATGGTACTCCTGCCCTCCTTGCTCCGCCTGCAGGAACGAGCGAGGACTCGACACCTTCTCCCCCTTCCTGCCGTCCTTACCCCGTGGTGACGTGTTACGGGTGTGGCTCGGTAGTCCATTACTCCCGCTTGGTTCCCGACTGGTACCCTGACTCATAATAGGTGTGGGCTGTGTGTTTGCCCTGGTGTACAGGACATTGGATTGCTGATGGCTGGTCGAGGGGGCCATTGTTACACAGCCGGCTATTTCATGAGCAACATGGCTTGCTATGGATGCGAATCTAGTGTGGCACTTGTTGCACTCATAACCTAACAAGAGAGGTACAAGAAGGTACATATTAATACCAAAAGGAATATAATCTCACCATAAATCACCTGTCATATTATGGAACTTAATTAACAATTTAAGTAATTTAAATAGTTTCATTTAACTTATGATGTCATTTCTTTCTCCTCTTATAATGAAACTTGGTGAAAATATCCATCAGGCCTGCAATTTCATCTTTGAGAGGGCAAGACCATTTTGATTTTGCAAAGGGCACTTCCAACAGAAAATCTTAAAGTCTAAGAGAAAATGTTGAAGGGGCACCAAGGCCAAGACCAGAGGCAATGGCCTCAGTGGCCACCTTGTAGTTCCAGGCCCGATTCATGTTCGCATGAAATAAACTTAAATTAAAACCAAGGGCCATTTCATAAAGATGTAGCAGAACCTTACCAATTACCATAGTTTCTTATTTTATAAGCACAACTTAAAGCAAACAAAGCAAATGGCACACTAACTTGCTGGTCATTCTTGTAAGTAGACGAGTGACATAACAATACAAATGCACTGTGAACATGCACACAAATCTCTTTGATGGTTTATAAAATACACTTTTCCAGTTGGCGCCGGATGTTGTGTCAACACGACAACATTTTTCCTGCTAGCATTCGGGTGACATGCATTTTGTTTTATCACTGTATCATGTCACATTTTCTGATCAGAACGAAGAAAGCCCTTTTTTAACACAATGGAGCGAGGTCAGAGCATGCACTCCCAATGCAACGCTTTGTTTTACCCACACAACGAGGACAGTTGGTGGTGGGGAAAAAAAAGGGTTAATCTCTGCCTTTGAGCTGGGGCTATTGTGTAGTCCTCGATTCTATGCCTTTGTCCCTTTATCGCAAGAAGAGGATTGCGTGTCATTGAGAGGTTTTCCACCTTTAGTTCGAGAGGACTAAGATTCCAGCCTCGGTTCCGGTCATGGGCCCAACTGGAGGCCTTGTTCTTATGGCTGAGGTTCCACTCTGTGCAGTTTGTGAATATTTTCTCAAAAGAGAAACAACAAATTCGGTTTCTTTGTGCCAGCGGTACCATCAAAGGGCAATTAGTTGGGCAACTCCGCTAAAGTAATGCCGTCAGGATGGAAAGTTAAATAATGGTAGACCCCCGCCGGTAACTGGTTAAATGCACATTTTTCCAGCGTCAGTAGATTTTGCTTTATTTGGTAAACAGCTTGTATAAAATGGGTCCCAAAACAGTTTGTGTGCAACCATCAAGCATGGTTGAATTCAGGCCTGGAATTTCATCTTTGAGAGGGCAACGCCATTTTCATTTTGCAAAGGGCACTTCAAACAAAAAAACTTTAAGTCTATGGAAAACTTTTGAAGGGGCACCAAAGCTAAGATCAGGGCAACATAGGCCATGGCCTCAGTGGCCTCTGGCTGTCTGGGGCCCTCGTGTAATTCCAAGTCTGGGATTTGCAATCAGCAATACCAATCCATCAATCTAAAGAAATTATAAACCTCCACAGCAAAAAGCCAAAAGAGGACAAATCTTAACCACAAAGCAAAGGAAATAAAGTATTACACTGTATTAAGCCCTTACCACCATCATGTGTTTTCTAGTTACTCTGCTAAATGCATCAAAATGCAACACGGTTGAAACAAAAATCCTGCTTACTCCAGCAAAATGTAACAGAGGAATTATGTTGCATTGTGAAGTGAACTGGTTTCATGCCAGCCTTGGACCTGGGCCCAATTTCATAGAGCTGCTAAGCACAAAAATTTGCTTAGCATGAAATTTCTTCCTCGATAAAAACAGGATTACCAACCAAATTTCCACGTGATTTTCAGGATAAGCAAACAACAGCTGACTACCAGTAACAAGCAATATGCAACACATGGAAATTTGGTTGGTAATCTTGTTTTTATCAAGGAAGAAATTTCATGCTAAGCAAATTTTTGTGCTTAGCAGCTCCATGAAATTGGGCCCTGGGCATTTACCTTGCAAAATGGACCAATATGCAATGGGACTGGGATTGCACATGGACATGCCAAGGCCATGCAGAGCCCTGCTAAATGTAGCACAGTGCAACAGAGTTTGGGATTTGAGTTGACTACCGATTGGCAACAAACTACAATAATTGTTGCCATTTGGTGCATTTTGTTGTATTTGGCAGGGATAGGGTAAACAAATCTTTCCTACCTGTTGCTGTAGTTGGGGGTTTCCCTGAAGTTCCAGGTTGCCTTGAGTGGGGGTCCATGCCTGGCACCTATCAGAACAAAGATGTGTACAGTTATTGTTTACAAAATATGAAAATTGTTGAACATGATGAGCCAAACTTCCAAGGTGATTGGCCCTGGAGCTGTACCAACACCATGCACCTACTCAAATTATGAACGTTTGAGCGCTAATAACAAGCCTGGCATTTCATATTTGAGAGGGCAAGGCCATTTTCATTTTGCTAAGGGCACTCCCATTGCCATTATATCTTTAATTCCATGGGAAACTTTTGAAGGGGCACGGAGGCAAAGACCAGGGCAACCAAGACCATGGCATCCATGGCCTTCGCTCAATTCAAGGCCTGTAATAAGATTGGTGCCTGATTCAAATAGATTTAGGAGTTGATATTTTGAAATAAATTAAAATTCCACCTACATGTACGAATGTAATATTAGGGTTTGTCCTGGTGTTTTGGGCATGGTTGGCTGCAGATTGCACTGCATCACCCTTAAAAATGGTTCTCAAGATTCAAAAACTCAGCGTGTCTTTCTTAAACATACATCATGGGGTGTCATGTGGCCAAGTGGTTTAGAGCATCGAATTCAAGTTTCGATGGTTAAGTCATCAGGGTGTGGGTTCGTGACACTTGTGTCCTTGAGCAAGATACTTTACTATAATTGCTTCTCCTCACCCAGGGATATGAATGGGGTACCTGCGAGGGTAGAGGTTGATATTGTGTTTGAAAAAGCCTTCGTAGCGCCACGGCAGCCCGGGCTGTATACTCCCCAGGGAGCTGAGAAAGATTACAGGAATGTTATTGGCCCAAGGACCAGGGCACTAATGTAAAGCGCATTGAGACGTTATTGTGAAATATGCTATATAAGAGCTAGTTATTATTAGTTATTATCGCAGAAAGTGCTTTGAAACTGATTATAAATATTATTTGGCATGTCGTGGCCGGGCAGTTAAGACCACCGGACTCAAGCTCTTGTGTTTCTGATCAACAGAGTGTTGGTTCCAGTTCTGATCGTGACATTTGTGTCTTTGAGCAAAACTCTTTACCAAAATTACTTTGTCCTTCGGATGGACAGTACTAAGCCAGATTGTGTACCAGGACTGGTTGTGAACATTAAAGAACCCAGAACACTTGTCATGGAAGAGTAGGGGTTAACCCCGGTGTTTCTGGTTCACATACATGTAGCAAGCACCCCTGTTTACAGGCTTCCTCAGTCTTGCAAGCTACAGTGATTAAGTTCACTTATGAGGCATCCTTGGTTTCATTGCCAGAAATATAAAAACAACAATAATTAGTTAACATTAAAGGCTTGACTGTATAATCAATCAGCAGCAGTGTTTGCCCTGATGAACTGAGCGAGCGAGGGGGTAAACCTCAAATTGAAAAAACTGAATTTACAAAGCCTGCAAACAGACAAGAATTCAGCGCTCACGTATGATGATCTCATTTACATTATCCAGATCGTGAGTTCTCGATACATAGAGGTCAAGATAAAAGCTCATAAGCGACACAAAATGAACATGTTTTGATTTGTATTTCCTTTATGGGAACCACATACATGTAGATATGGTGGCAGTGGTAAAATATGAGCAAGGTGGTCAATGAAAGTAGAGAATGTGTGTTTGCGCCATGGATGCACAACTCTCAGCCAATGACAGGGCTTCCTTTGACCACAGCGAGGGTGCTGTCCGAGCTGCTGATGTCATATTCAAGAGGTCTACTCAAGTGTGAAAATATCAAGCAACTTTATCTGAAAATTTCCTGGGAAAGTTGTCTAATGCGTATTAAGGGGCTTTAAATACTACAGATGACTCTCGTTAATAAGAGCTCGGAAGATACAAGACGCCAGTTTATACAAGGTTTTTCACCGGTTCCGAATTGTCCCATGTGTGTTTCTATGTCTTAAAAAATGGAAGATACAAGCACGGTCGTAGCAAGAACACGGATAATGAGTTATTTTATTGGTCCAGTGATGACAGAATGTATTGTTTTTCATACTTTTGAAGCAAGATCTGAAAATACTGTTGTCTAACAAAAGATTACCATTCAGTTGAGGTTCGAAAATTACATTTATCAGATCGGACTGGACATACAGCTCCATCTGATCTGAACAACAGAAACATTTTGCTGGTAACCTACACTTGAATGCTACTTCCCTTGCACACTTGAGAAGATACAGTTTAGCCTGTATGGCCTAACATCACTGTGCTATGATTTGTATCTTTACTTATACAAAATATTAAATTTCTATGTTTAATTAGTCAATAAAAAAGCATTTATCATTGATATTTTTGTGTACAGGATGCTCGTAAGATCTGTACTAGGAAGCAAACCGCTCCGTTCTAGCCTATACACGTGTGTAGTGCATGCACTGTGACGACTTGTGGATCTATAGTGTGCTGTGTTTAAGACGAGGTTCGGATAATACAAGGAAAACAGGCCAGTCCGGCAGACCTCGTATTAACGAGAGTCGACTGTACATGAAGCATAGAGTACAACAAATCCAACTTGGTAATATTACCTGTAACTGTTCCACTTCGGCCTGCCAGAATGTTACATGACTGGTGGGCGGTGAGAACGGCGGACGTGGTAGACTCATCTTGAGACAATGCAATCCAGTGCATGTGAAATGTTGCTCAACGTGTTTGAGAATAGTAAGCGTCTCGTCCCTTGGGCCCTACCCTCCTCTTTGGGGGAGAGAGAGTCGTCTACAGTTTCTGGCTCATGTCCTTACTCTATGAGACTTTTTTTCCTTACAAGCACTTGTACTGGCGTTTACGTCAAAACAACACTGATCCGCAATATAGGTGCTTCACCACACAAAGGGAAAATCTGAAAGTTAACAACAAAAACGGATCAACAATCCACGTCTATTTTCCCCCATACACAATAGAATTTAGAAAAAATATAAATGCGCAATAAAATTGGCAATTCTTTTCAGGTCTGATATTTGATTGTGGTATTAGTCCAAGGCGCTTTTGACTCGGTAAAATGGTACTTCTATATGTATAAATTTTTGATTTCTACTTGGAACATTTCAAGGGGCACCAAGGCACCTACAAAGGGGGCACTGAGGCAGTTACTGTACCTTCAATGTTGCATACATGTAGGTGTGAAGTATTAGGCCTGTCTAATTAATATGACACTTCTTTTCTTTTTCCAAACATAGGCCTATTATTATTAACATCTAAATGTTCTAACAATCTAAACATTCCAGTATACATCAAAATCTGATAAAAAGTTTTTAAAAAGCACCAAATCCACTTTATCTGTCATATGAATGAAGTATTTTATTCACCTACATATATTACATTTTTAGGTCATAAAATGAGTAAAAAGTGGCGGTTGCATACAATAACTAATGGAAAAGGCAGATAGTATACTAAAAATGTAAAATTTGAGCCCTGTACAGGGGGTCAAATTTTACACTGGAAGTGGAACCAAAGCCCGAGGCCAGTGATTTTAGCTTTGGGCCAGTAAACTCAGGACCAGACAAGTCTGGCATTATTGTGTTTTTTAATTGAATAATAATGTTGAAATGTTGACTTTTTAATTTGAGTCTGGTAAATATCGTTCAATTCTGTTGGGCATAAAAAGTACACTCGCCTATAATAAATATCCCTTGCTTGTTCAAATAAAACAGTTTACATATTAAACTTTGTAGTAAATTCTTTAACGTTTAGATTGGTATTGTAAAATCATTTCTGGTCCAAGCAACAAAGCCTGCGGACTTGTGGAATTCTACCCCAAATCCAAGCCCTGTGCAACTACATGTGTACACAAATATTGCAACATCAGTAAGTTAGGCAAGTACTCTGACAGAAAAGCTATGTCAGAAATGATGCCATCGAATCAAAATGCCAGTTCATCACTTTTTCACTCAATTTGATCAAGAAGAGTTTCTTTCTTACCTGAATAAAGTTACGTTTAGGGTTATATAACGAGTGGACAGTGGCGGTTTGGTACATACAGCATATCCGTTTCACAAACAATCAAATGCCAACAACATAAGTACACATTAACACCAATAACAGATTTTCAACAAGTTACAATCTGACATTGACAGTCAATAGTATACATTTACATGGTGCCTTTCTCATTTTCAGATCCTCCATAATTATAATTTTTAATATGCAATTTTTTTCAAGGCATTATTTCTAATCAACACACAAGTTCATCTCGAAATTCACACCAATAATACGAACTACTATTCTGTACAACACAATATTCTTTGGGCAATGTGTTTTACGAGATATGGCAGTCAGAACTGAAAATACATGGCCGTCCGCACTTGGCGTTCGACGCGATTCACACAGACACACGTCGTACACGCCAAACACCGCCATTTGACTTTATGCATGTACATGTATAAAGTCATTCCAAGGTAAAATTTCTCATAAAATTGATTTCAGTACAGACATTCCAGGCAATAAATATCCCTATTAAACCTTTACACATCTGATATATACACTAATATACATTCAGTTGATAGATGCCTACAAGAAAAGGTGAATTTTGGTGTAATTTAACGTGTATTTTTCTTGGTCTTTTGTGAGGACTCACCCGATTTGTTCACTGTCATGGCCGGCTAGCTCTCAGTTTAGCGTTATAGCGCCCTCACTTGAGTTAACGAGGTCATTATTCACCTTCAGTATTTAGGAAAAAATAAAATAAACAAAACATAAACAACTACTCAAAACACCAACCCGATCCGAGAATCGTGTATTGTCCTAAAGTAGGACGATGAAATGAATATTAGATGCCAACTTTTTTGACTGAATGTGATAGTTAAACCATGTATCAATAAAAAACCGGTTCAAGAGAAAGCAGAAAGAAAAGTACAACCTGGTACTGGTAGGGTCTGGGATGGCCTTTCGTCAATGCCTTCATGCAACAGCACCGACAACAACATTAGGGAGGCAGATTGGGGTTGCACCATGCTTTGTTTAGTATCATTTTATTTTACTTTTCTTTGTTAATTATTAGTATTATTATTATTGTTTATTGTTTATTTTATTTTATTTATTTATTTTTTTAATTATAATTTTTATTTATTTATTATTATTATCATTATTATTATTTTTTTTTTTTGGGGGGCGGCACTTCTGGTGAAATAGAACTGTAGTTTCCGTTTGCAAATTCTCTATAAACATGCACCTTTCCAGCACCTCGTTATGCCGGTTAGTTTTGCTCGTTATGCTCGTTGTTTTAAATCTGAAGCGCTTGTGAAAATCATAAATATTGTCTGCGTGTAAATGGAAAAAAGAGTTTTTAAAACATTGAAATTATCACGTTATAGGTTATATAATGTAACAGTTTACTCTTGACATTTTTTACATCAAAAGACCATAATTCAAATGAGGGGGTGGGGTGGGGTAGGGGGTAGGGAGTGCTTAGAGAGCTGTGTGGCCGCCGCCGAACGACTGAAACCAGAGACGAGGCCTTTTCCCAATTTGTGTCAGGAATTAATTCTCATCAGCATTGTAATTAGTTTACCTTTCAACATTTTAACTTATGTTTGAAACTTCATGAATAATATCAACAACAAAAATCGTGTTGGGAAAGGCCTCTTGCCGGAGCGCGCATTTAGGACTAAAAGTCTCCCCCACCCCTCCCAGTCACTTCTTAGCTAAGTAGCCTTGTCTAAATTAAGCCACGAAGGCCTCGAGGAAAGGTTTTGTTTGTGGGTGACTTCCTGCCGGTGTGACGGGAGATTCACCCCCCCCCCACCAGGAAATTCTGCCCCTCCCCCAAACGGAAGAATTGCGTACGGTATAGTACTTTCGTCTGACAGCGCCCTCTTTTGGATCATCTTCGTTAGCCCATGTTAATTACGGCGTGGCGGTACGATGCAATCGATGGGGGACACACACACAACAGAAGATAATCCCATTATGGCACCGGATAATACGGGCAATCGGTGCCTGTCCGACAAGCAACTTTGCAATTGATACTGGTGCCACTCAATTCATCGTTCTTGCAGATTTCATCGATTTCATCGAAAAAACTTAACTATTTTCTTTTTTATCGACATCAGACACAAGCCGCAGATTAACCGTTGGAGCTCTCAGCAACTGCATGGACGCCATAATGAGAACAAACGGAATAAGGGCATCAGAGAAAAGGATGGAGAGACGATCGAGCTGCAACAATACTGGGGGACATTCAATAATAGGCACAAAATAGAGACATTTGGAAACATCATGCTGAGGTCTTCGTCCTGCAGAGGATCGACAGTGGCTGAAAAATCACCAATCATCATCACGTTGCATTTAACGCGGGAAGGACACAAACTCGCGCACTTCATCGGGTCCCCGGCAGTGGTCGATTACGCGCGAGACTTGCACAGCCAATAATAGCGTACGGGGGGGGGGGGGTGTTGTAGCAGACTGTAAAATTTTAAGAGAAGTGCGATAATTGTCTGGACATTATTTGCAATCGAGGTTTTCCCAGAATTTGTTCAAATTTGTTTTGAAGTGATTTATGGTCAATAACAACGGGAAACGAGGTCAGTCGTTCACACGGCGTGCAAGGCCGAGTATGTGCTTTTATACCGATGCTTGTGCTCTTTGCGCTTGTGCTCTTGTGCTCTTTCAAAAATGAAAATAAATAATATTGTTAAGCAGGAATAACTTTTGGGCCCGTCCGGTTGACACTATGGCAATGGTCTCCGAGATCAATGAATACAAACTACACACAAAAACCATAATGCAAACAAGTGCGCGCGTGTTCGAACGCGTATAGAAGTCATTTTGCAACACGCCAAAACGTGACCGTGTGTAGTTTAGGCCAAACACAACTAAAAGTCTACACCCGTTTGTGGCCATTGTTTACTGCTTGCAAAATAATAGAAATTATGTCCGACACAACTGGGATTGCAGAAACAGCTTCAACATACGAGGGGAAAATTAGGTCCAACTCAAATTTCAGTCTTCCCCAACACTAAAGTGGCCAAAGCGAACTTGATACAGACTGCAACTGTATACAGGACCTGTGTGATATAAAAAAAAAACATTGAGAGCACCGCGCCGAGAAAGTTGAGTTTTCCCGGATCGGCCGACGGTCTAACGTCAAGCCTTATCCAAACAAAGATTCATCCAGACAGTGTGACAGCTGACGAACTTTTTGAGGCAATTCTGGTGTTTTGTGTCTGTGTCTTCAGCCCATATTGGGAACCTAGACTTCACTAATGTTCGTTTCAGTGTGGTTAGGAGGTAAGTTTATTACTTTGGCAGCCAAGCTGCTGATGAGCGAACTTTTGTGAATTTTAAGGATTCTTATTATAACTCACGCAATGGTGGATATGACTGCGTTCTGATAATGGATTTGCCCACCAAATTTGTGTTCGTTCTTTGTTTGTTTGAAATACTGGGGCAATTCTCTAAACAAACAAATGCTTGGGAAAAGGCCAGTTAGAGGGTTATGACACCCCTACTGCCCTATAGTTGCAGTAATCGCAACCCCAGATTTCCCAACGGTCGTAGAGCTTCCGTTGCATACATTGGTAGTGCAAAGGAGACTGACGTTCTACTACGGCTAGTTTATAGCTTTACAGTAGGGGGCCTACTCCTAAAATGTCGAGGAAGAAAAATAAGTTTCAATAGATTTGACAAATTTTAACACAATGGTCCGTCGTAACTCTAAAGGTCTAGTGACGTGACCAAGAGCTACGGTTATCATAGTCAGGAAGCCCCATGCCAGCTCTAGCCGGATGAGGTTGTAATAACCGTTTTCTTCGTCATCATTTTGTCATCCCCCATCATCACCATCACCAGGCTGTATTCATCCCTTGTTGGCATAAAGCCCCCCTCCAGAAAGTTACAACTCTTTTCCATTACTTTTCATTCTACTCCATGTTTCCGTGTTTGTTGTGATTTCATCTCTCCACATCACTCTGTGTGCGTCTTCCTCATCTTCTCCCACCTGTCCTTGGTTGCCATTCTGTGTGTCTCTTGGTCCATCTGTTGTCTTGCCTTCTTGCTAAGTGCCCAGCTGCCCATCTCCATTTCATTTTACTAAAGCTTTTTAATGATTATTAGTTGACCTTAATAGAGGATAATAGTTGTATTTATCTTCGAAATTTATCATTCCATAATAATTATATTTATACTACTGCGTTTGCCTGTGAATTGGCGTTGAGTACAAGGAACTGGAGCTCATACCCGTGCTGATGAACGGGGTCTTTCGTGGTGTCGAATTTAATTAAATAGCCATGTTTTTGGAAGTCAGTTGTGGACAAGAGACCGACTCCGGGCTCGCATTCCAGACTCGTGTGAAATTTAAGAGAGTATTTATAAACAGTTCAAGAACAAGCCGTTAGTGCAACGTTATCAATACCCACAGCATCACTATCGTTTCATACACTCCATTTACATTAGACCATGTAACCTGTGACCATCACGTGTTTACAAAAGAGACACAGAGCCCGGACTTCCCTGCAGGTACGGTTTGAGCACAGCCCAATGGAAGAAAACACAAAATCTTGCACTTCATGGAGAATTTCAATTTGTATCAACTTTGAATGTGACGAGAGGGGACACATCTCAAAAAATGTGTACATCTCTTATTGTTTTAACCAATTCTTGAGTTTCCTTGGAATTTATTATACAACATAAATAACATTTCCCATGTGACCAGTGTAGTAACTTGCCTACCAGGAAATACGCTGGAGCGTACACAGCTACTCTTTTTTGTAAACAAAGGTAACATTGTCAATAGACCCCTTGCATTGGCCGCCATTGATTAAACGTGCACGCGTGAAGGGCTATCATTGGCCGAGAGTCGGGCATTATTATTTTTTTTTTTCTCATACTGCGAAATGAACATACGAGTATTTAAAAAGAGTCTTCATCAATCTTTCATGCACTAACAATAACATTGCATAATATACATTGAAACAGAGGCAACATGGGGGCAAATTCAAAAGACCCAGTCTTGTATGGAAATTAATACTAAAACAAAATTGGCAAACCGATACATACACAAAATCAAAACATAAGTGTTCGAGGGAAGTCCTGCCAACACTCATTGATATAAGACGAGAGAGAGGGGGGAGGGGTGGAGAGGGGAGGGGAACACCCAGAAAACCGCCCTGCCATGAAAACATTTTTGTAAGAAGTATTGTAAAGAATCTTCTAACATAATCTCAGACTGGTGATCTCTGTCAAATTTCGTAATTTACTTCACTTTCAGGGAGCGACATTTTCCTCGTCAATAATGACTGCATGGTGCAGAATCTGGTTCAATATCTCAGGAAAAAGTGCAGTATCACCGATAACAAAGGTTTGGACCTCTCGATTATTGGTGGCAAAAGTTATGGAAGTTAAAATATACTGTTGAAATGTCTGAAAAGTACAAGACTTCGTAAGGGTTATACCATCCGCCCGTTAACATGTTCTTAAAAGTGCATTTTTAGTAAAGTTGTCTGCGTTTGGAATGTTAGGCATCCGCCTAAAGCTCTTTGAGTGCGGTTCGATTGGGACTATAGCTTGAAGTTTTTGTCCCAAGTGTGGTCAGCATAAGTTGTACAAATCGATTTTGAAGAGAACTGATGACCATTTTTTAAAACTCCATGGTCCATCATAGTAGAGTCTTTCTTTTATGTTCATCATCTCTTACTCCAAAGTTACTCTGGACTTAGCAGACGAGGATGGGAACTTGCAGAATCTCCCGGACTACAATCCCAGATTCCCGGCAGCCCGGATACTCCAGCCAAAAGTTACGTATGTCCCCATACTGATGGAGAGTAAGTTACAAAAGCACGTTGTCATCGTATACAATATGTACTCAAAACCTCGCTTGACTGAAGAAGGCTAGTGCAATTTCACTCATGTTTTGATTTAGAAAACTATTTTTAAAATAATATATTTAGAACAATCGACTTACTATGTGTGGAAACATTATTATAAAATGTTAATTTTAAATGCAAACAATTTGTGTACAAATTTTCCGTAAATCTTGCTTTCCCCCATGTCTGTATAGGAAACGATGATAACACTTGGAAACCTTTTAGACCCATGGTGGCACGAGTCCTGAAGGATGCAGACTTCATGAGTAAGATTCAATTTTTGGTTTCTTCCTTCAAAACAAGAACGAAAAACAAAGGGAAGAATATTACCGAAGCCAAAGTTAACTCAAAAAGTAGGCCGATGCTATAGTCTGCCATACATTACGCCTCGCAAACTTTCCTTTTTAGGGAAGCGTTAAAGGGACATTAAGAAATATAAAAGAAGGTCATAATTATGACTTATTTCCCATAATTAGGACTTGCAGTTTAAGTCATAGTTATGATTTGAGCCAAGTAATAATTATGACGAAATCATAAGTACGGCTTATACTAAGTCATAATTTGACTTGTACTAAGTCATAATATGACTTTTACAAAGTCATAAATATGAGATGTTAGTCATAATTATGGCTTTGATTTTCTTTCTCTCTATTGACATTGGCGATGACAGCAACCTTTTTTGGCCTTTCCACGGTGCACAGCCCTATGGCCTCTTTGCGCCAACGTCGCATACGCGGGCTACACTGTCTGCAACGCTTGCCATTCTGTGAGTGAGTCAAATTAAACATAACAACTGTGGCAAGTCGTAGCCGTAGCCGTAGCCGTAGCCGCCACTTCAGACTCGGCCTGAGCCTTGATTTGAAAGAAAAAGGAAATAACAAAAGCGACGTCACTAGCTCATGCAACACCCTGGCTGGGGCTTAGGAAGACCTGCCATTGGCCGAGAGTTGTGCGTTGTCCACTGCGGCCTATGCAAAGGGTCAATTTCTTCTTATCTTATCCCATTTATTACAGGACAGCTGACGGAGCAATATGAGAGACGGGAGCAATCACGAACCGGTCAACGCGTCCGCTTGGAACCAGTGCAGGAAGGAGAGAAGGATGCAGCCGTTCCCACTGGCAAGGGGGCTGGGAAGGGTGGCCTCAGCACCCCCAAGAATCCTAAGGGGGCTGGGCGATCCAAGTCTACCAAATAGATGGATAGCTTTGTCAGCATGGGGGAGGGCGAGATCCAGTACCCTCTAAGAATGCCTACAAGTGTGTTGGAAGGGGACGGGTCCAATGTCACCCCTTCCAATTCGCCGTATTTTTGACCACGTGAGGGCGTATGTGGATAAATTTCACATGATGAAAAACAAGTAAACAAACAGGGTTTTTTCACTTTTTTTATCGCTATTTTTTATGTATTTCTTCATTGGTGCAAGAAAACTACAAACAGGCAATTATAATAAGCTAAAACTGCTATTGTGATGCAAGACATTCCCTGTGACAGCGCCCTCATGCGGTCAAAAATATGGTCAACTCCAAGTGTGGCAGGAGGGGTAATCTAACTTTTAAAGACGGATAGGTGTAAACTGGAAAATGAGGGTACATTCGGGCACTTTTGTTATGATCTCAGAAACCAGTGTGCATAACACAGACTGAAATTTTGAAGAGTAGATCAACTGAAAATCACAGTTATATGCAAACAATTTCAAATAGACTCTATTTATTTTGTATATATTTTCTCAATCGATGGGCTCCTTGAGTCCATATCACAACTGATACCCACACACCTTTAAGTACTAAATAAACGGTAAGTCAACTGTAAAGTCCTAAAGTAAAAAAAAAAGGGCAGATGTCTCGAGTCCTAACCATCTGATTTTGAAATCCACTTTTCACAAATTGTTTACTGCAAATCTGTTTGAAGATCTCCTGGCAGCAGACTGTAGCTATGATCCAAAAGTTAATAACAAAAGGTACGCATATCAAATTTACCTGAACATTAAAAAATGGGGCGAATATGACTGCTGCCACCAAGAGCTTTAACGTCTCCTATAGGTAGGATTTTTATGAAACGATTTTATACCACAAGTATCGACTATATTTTTCTCGAAAATAACTTGTTGAAATTATGCTTTTCTTCAATACAGTTGACCAAGTTTCAGAAAAAAAATTGAGAAAGTTAGGTAGATAGGATTTTTATGAAACGATTTATACCACAAGTTTCAACTATATTTTTCTCGAAAATAACTTGTTGAAACTATGCTTTTCGTCAGGACAGTTGACCAAGTTTCAGAAAAAAATTTGAGACAAAAGATAACAATATAATAGCGTGGGAGCGTCTCAAAAGTCGGGCACGTTCTAGGTGCGCAAGAACATTCCGTAGGCACTTGCCTGCAATCCATGCATCCACCCCAATTGTTCCTCTGGACCGCGACATTATGCCAAACTACAGTAACGTTTCTGTATGCACGTTTAGGAACGGTCCAGCAGTCCAGCAGTCAGATCCATGTACCCCAGCTGGAACACTTAATAAGGATCCAATTAGAACGTTTCAACCTCTCTCTGACTATTTGGACGCTCCTTGAGCAAATGTGCTACAATAAATTTGTGGGCGTTCATCTACCGTGGTTGACATCACCTGAAGAAGAGTTTCTCTGTGTTGTCAAGCAAATTCTTGGCCAATTCCTCTATGTCTTCTTCTCTGGCAGCAGCCATGACTTCTAAGACTTGTCTGAAAAGAGAGCACACATTTCAAAGTGTGACCATGACAAATCCCTTATTGGTGGAGCTCTTTTGTTTTGAATTCCGAGAAGTCCCTCCTTGATGGAGACCTATTGACCTTTATCATGCTGTAGTCATTTTGTGTCTGATACCCTGAATACAACAGTTACAGTGGAAGTTTTAATTCTCATATCATACACAGGACCAGACTCGGTTTGGTTGCATTGGGTCGAATAGACCTTTCTTTTGCAACGTCACAGCCCAATCTTTTGCCAACCCAGGTTGGAAAACTATGGAACCCATAAATGCAAAACAAAAACAGATAAATACAGTTTGTAACAAATGTTACACAAATATTCCAAATTAGTGTTGAATTTATTGGAAACAAAGCAACCGATCACGGGAGGTATTTTATTTAATTAGAAGTTTACCGAAAATGTTGAATTTGGTTAAAACATCTGTTATCACCATTGAATGTTTTACTAACATTCGGCGGTCCATGCCAACCAGCGCTGTTTGTTTATCAACATTGGAAAGGTCTATAGAGAAGAAAAAGTAAAATGGCCGCGCCATGACAGAGGTCAATTGTTTACAAGAAAAACACACTGAGACTCCAAGAATGTCTCAAGATCTAACCACTGCATGGACATCTTTAATTCTTAGGTCTGCGATTGGTTTGTATTGTAAACTCACATGATGTGGCACGGTTCGTTCCGGCTCTTGACGCAGAATCCCTGCTCCCATTTCTCCTTCTTCTTTGTGGGGTACGTCGTCTTGATATGTTTGGATCCAGCGTGGCTCGGTCGAATCTCACACCATGGGGCATCTATCAAAGCAAAGACGATGATAAAGTTGCTCTCTGTGTATCTCTTTGTACTTAGTACCTAGTAAACTCTTAGTACTTAATACCCAGAACAGTACCTCTTACTACTTAGTACACTTAGAGGTAAGTACCTCTTAGTACTTAATTGTACTTCTAAGTACTTAGTATGTCTTTGTACTTAGTACCTAGTAAACTCTTGGTACTTAATACCCACAACAGTACTACTTAGAACCAAGTACCTCTTAGTACTTAATACATATGTACTTCTAAGTACTTAGTATATATTTGAACTTATTACATAGTATCTATTAGTAATGCGTGCTTAGTACCTCTAATAACCTATTACTACACAACCAAGTACGTAGTACCTCTCAGTACTTAGCTCCTCTTTGTAATTAGTACCTCTCTTTACTTAACAAATGGTTACCTGTTTCAATTAGAAGTCTGTCGCTGGGGACAGAGCACATTGCTTCAACATTAGCTGCCGTCTTCAGAGAACTGTTAGTGCACAAGAAGAAGAAAAAAACTACAATTGTTAAATTTGCAATCACGATAATGAATATCATTTGTGTTTTACCAGACACTGTGTGTTAAGTACTGTATACTCAGTACTTTATCCCAAAGTTCTGTGGAATAAAAATCTGCAGGCATATTAATTACTCCGGTGGGATTCAAACACACCAGTCTTGAGGAGATGTCATTACACTAGACCACTGGCTTGACCGGCGGCTAAAGGCCAATTAGCTAGAGGCCAGTTCGAATCCTATATAATAGCAGCGGGTACTGCAACAATTAAATCAAGATGTTAAATTTGTATAAAGACTATTATTTTGTGTTTTACTCAACACCGATGTGTGTTATAAGCAATGCATACTCGGAGCTTGCCCAGTAGCTAGAGACCAGTTCGAATCCTATATATTGGCAGCGGTTACAGCAACAACAACAAATTAATTTAATCAAGATGTTCAACTTGTATAAAGACTATTATTTGTGTTTTATTCAACACCGAAAAGATGTGTGTTATAAGCAATGCACTATACTCGGAGCTTGCTCAGAAGCTAGAGACCAGTTCGAATCCTTTCAAAAAATGTGAAACTGTCAAACTTTGTTTTCAGACATTCAACGTGCAGTGTCTTAACGTACCATCCGTTGATGCCTATGTGGAGACCCATGTCCACGAAAGCACTGGCTTCCTCTTTGGTGCCATCAAATGTGTGAACCTGTTTGAAGAAGACAGATCTAGTTGTTAAATGCAGGGGGGGGGGGGGAGTCATTCAGCCATTTTGAGATAAGGCCGACACAAGACTAAGGGGTAAATTTGTCTGTATACACCCAAACCAAACAGTGCACTCCGATTTGCCACCATATCTCAAAAAGGCTAATGCTGAACAAAGGTTCTGAAACTAGGATTTTTAGGAGATAAGTTGAATTGATGGCATTTCTACCTTTTGGTAACCTCTGGAGATTAAGATTTCAATGAGCTTTTGGGAACAGTGTCCCATGCACTAGAGAAGTGGGTCAAAGAGCATGACTCCTCCGTATCTGAAGAAAGTAACGGCTTATTTGTTTTTTTAGCAGGCGGGCACAAAATGATCTAAATTTATATGGAAGTCTGAAACTTCTCATTCTGAAACGCTAGACCATTCTTAAAGGGTCTGTGTCGTCGCGATCACAGCGAGTCTGTGGCCAGACATTGAATTCTGAACTCTCATCCAGTTATTAAATTGAATTACAAAATTGAACCAGATTGTTTCCTTTTGTGGTTTATTGCATGAGGGTAGAGATTTGTCATTTTTTAGACTCTATCTGAATTTGCCCTTTGAGCCCCTCTTTCAGATGAGTTTTCAAAAGGCAATTTATAAGCAAAATGAAAAAGCTCCTCACTTTACGCTAAAAACTTACAACTCCTCCAACGAATCGGTCTCGATTTCTCCTCAGGATATCTGAAACGAAAACAGAATTTGAGACAAAAATTACACAAGGTTGAAAATGATGTTAACACTTGAACTAAGGCCTTGTCCGAATTGGCGGCTACAGCTACGGCTATGGCTATGGCTAGACTTAGGCACCATCATGCATTGAAATACAGGACGTCTTTAACAACACCCTTAGCAACAGCCATAGCCATAGCCGTAGCCGCCAATTCGGATACAGCCTAACACTGAGCCAACATATGTTTGAGTAGAGATTAGACTGGTACCTGACATATCATAATCTTTAAAAAGGGATACAAAGTGTGGTGGTTCATACTGCTGCCAGACCATGCGAGACACTCTAAGTCTAAGGAAGACCCCTTGTCTTTATGATAAACCTACTGTTTTGTTTGAAGTGCATTACACATTAGACAGGACCTAGGGCTTGTTGGGGTGCTGGGGTGTTTGTTTGTTTGTTTGTTTCTCTGTTTGTCAGTTGAGTCGTTTGTTCGTTTGTTTGTTTGTTTGTTTGTTTGTTTACATGATCTTTCCAACAAGGGAATTCGTCAAGGGGATATAAACGCCAAGCCAGCAACAGCCAATCTCTCTCAGGCAAACATTGGTTTTTCGTCTATGCTCATGTATTGCACAAACCAATAAATTGTGACTCAGTAACTAGATGACAAAACTTATTCTAGTCAATGTGAAACCAACGGTTAGCTTGGCCAGATTCGAACCCACAACCTTGTGATTGCAAGCCCTGCAATCAAAAGGAAGAAGCAATTATGGTTAAATGTCTTGCTCATGGACCAAAGTGCCTGAACCAGGACCTAAACCCACACTCTTACAACACACGCACTTTAGACCGGTACACTAGACAGCTTAGACACGACACTCCACTTTTTGCACTTATACCACAGGTCATTCTGGTTGGTACTTGGTAAGCAATTGTCAATCCAGATATTTTTGTTTCCGACTTCACAAAAGAAAGGAGAGCCATGAGCGGATGTGAGGCTTTTAACAAGAGTTACCTATGAAGTCACTGTGTGAATTCCTACAGTGTAGAAATAAAGGAAGTTTCGTTTCTTCAGACAGCTCCATTTGCTTCTCAAAGTACCTGTTATTACAAAATTACAGAATGAAGTCCGTGAAATACTTGAGGGAAAATGTCTAATAACTATATTTTCAACGAAAAATATGTAGCTATTTTAACCCCCCTAATATCTGTTCATTCGTTATCTTCAAGAAAATTGCTCAAGGGCACAAGTGTCACGACCGGAGTTCGAACTCACACTCTGCTGCTGACAACACGAGAGCTTGGGTCCGGTCAACTAAACCGCTTGGCCACATCACGCCACACAATTACTCCATGTATTGCGCTATTTTAAGCTATAAAGGTAAATTGTACCACTATTCCAACACAGCATATTGTGTTAAGGTGCGCGTAAAGTTTGCTTTATTAGATAAGATAAGTTCGTTATCACACGCCTGCTCATGGAATATGGAAAAACAAAGTTCAACTGTGTCCATATCCAATAATCCAACTTGGCCTTCAGACTCATTGGATATGGGACAAAGAAGAGCTATATTTTTTCCGTATTCCAGTCGCGCTTCTGTGATAACTAATATGAATAATATCATTCTTTGTGGTTTGTGAATGATAGGTACACCAAGTTAATACAATACAACCTGGGAAGCGGCAGGAGAGAAAATCACCTAAGGTGATCGCAGATCCCGTGGCTGCCGCTTCCCAGGTTGTGTCGTTAACTTGGGTGTGATCTCTGGCTCTATGACAGTTACAGGTTGAGTGGCTTCTGACTGGCACCCCCAGAACAAAGATATTGACAAAATAGGGAAGACCCCCAACATTAGGGCTAGACAGCTCAGTTGCTGCAGCTGTAGCCCCAGCACGTTAATCTGGAGGTCACAGGTTCAAATCTCGCTGTAGTCAAAGTTCCTTTGTTCAACCCAACTTTTTTATAAAATGTGTCAAAACATAACGAGCCGAATCACAAACAACAATTTTGACTCACTTGAGTTGTTGTTCTTTTGGGCAAAAGTGCAGTCTGTCATAATCTGAAAGACAAGTTTTAGACAAAGTTACTACAAGTCTTTTTTCAAATAAAAACAGTTCAATGCATGTTAAACTGTGTCAGGAATAGTTTTGTCTCATTTTGATTCTGGTCGTGTAAAAAATAAATTCTGGTCCAGGAACCAATTTGAGCGACAAGCCCTGTGGTCTTGTTGGTTTTCCCAAAAAATTCAAGCCCTGGTCTTTCATAGACTTTTTAGGCTACTTTAATAACAACTTAGGTTATTTTTCTGAAGACCAAAATAATCTGAAATCAGACTTAAGTAGGAAGAATTTTATGCCTGTAGGGTTAAGATGTGAATTCATTTTAGTTTTTAAGCCCAATGTGATAACATAGCGAATGCTACAGGTGCATCTTTGGGCTATGTGAAAGAAAGCCCACCACCGGACTTACCCAAGCCACATTCACCAATTGCTATCACTTTGTCTTTGTTCGTCTGAGCAAGACTCAGCAGAGCTGCTGAATATTCATCAGGACCCCCTGGGGCTTCATCAAACTCCTTACACCGGGTCGGATGACACCCCACTGTGCTGTACAGGGCATCTAAATGTCAAAGGTCAAAGCTATGAGGTTAAAGAGAAGGTTTAAGGTCACAGAGGAGTGATCTGACTCCGATTGGCACTTCACTGTAAAAAGAAATTGTGTACTCCACAAATCAAAACAAATTCCAAGTTCCCTATTGACATGATTGAGACCTAGCCAAATAGCATGGAAATGTCATCCTGGGTTGATTCTCTCACTAAAATAACTCCATCAATGACCACCACTTAAAGCATTGCCACATGAATTGCAAACAAATCTCTCAGCCACTGCTGGCTGAAATCAGTCATGTCTTTGACAGATAACTTCCACATGGCTTGGCGAGTTGGAATTTGTTTTGTTGAGCATGTTGAGTCTAATGGCTCTTATCAGATGGTTTAGACTAATTTGAAAGGCATTGTTGTTTACATACACAAATATAACACGCTGTTATAAAACATAGTGTTGGAAACAGTACGATGGTGGGTCACAGTGAGGGGTGGGTCACAGTCATGACAGTGAGGGTTGGGTCACAATGCTAGTCACTTTTGAGGATCCTTTCGTTTCATTACCAGAAAGATTTTAAATAAATCAGTAAGCAATCAAGATAAACGCATACCATTTGTCTTAGCAAGCTCAAGTGCTTCTTGGCTGTCCTTCAGATTCCCTCCAGTGATGAACATCTAAAGAGAGGCAAAACCTCAGATTAAACAAAATCAGTGCACAGTTCAGCGGCTCAGTACTACAAGGTCCTTCTTACAACTTGCATAATTTTCATAAAACTGGTTCGGCATATTTTGAAGAGCCTGGTAAAGTGAGCTAATTAGAGATGTACCTTTCCAGAAAATGTTGTTAGTGATGTTTGAAGCTTTGCATCGTGTGGGAAAAAGAAGAATTAACTATAACTAGTAAACTTGCGGGTACAACCATGTATCAATCTCTTTTTGGAGGAGTGTTGGAGACCACACACTCCTCCCAAAAGAGATTTCTAAAAAGGCAGTATCCGCAAGTTTACTAGTTATAGTTACTTCTTGTAAGTTTTGTTTTGAAAACATGTTAAAATTGTTAGATACGACTCTTCTATCATTTACAGCAATTTTTGATTTAAAAGCCCTTTTGCAAGTAAGGGTGTTAGCCTCTCTATATATATATTTATTTGTTTAACCGTATCCCTGCCAAATACGACAAAATGCACCAAACGGCAAAGGTTGTTGTATTTTGTTTCATTTAGCAGTCAACTCAAATCCCAAACTCTGTTGCACTGTGCTACATTTGGCAGGGTTCTGCATAGCCTTGGTACACTGTATGCCCATGTGCAATCCCAGACCCGGGCAAACTGCTGGCATAAAAAAACCAGTTCACTTCACACTGCAACACAATCCCTCCATTGGTTAGAAAACTGTGGTATTAGTCAAGACACAGTGTTCTAGTTGCATTGGTCAATATTTGAACCAACCTTTTTCAGTCCTATATCAAACGCTCTTTGTAACACATCAAGAAGATCATCTGGAAAAACAACACACAGATTGCTTACAAACGAAATGATAATAAGACAGGTCTTTTAAATTAGAGGGGCCTGAGGGAGTGTCTAAAGAGTCGGAAGGGTCGGAGAGTTCCAACTGGATCGACCAAAAATTCAAGCACGTGCTCAAAGACCATTCCGTTAGAGCATTCAAAATACTAATGTGCATATTCACTCAGGTAGGATTGCTCCTGTACTTTGACACACGGAAACCTTCTTTTGCGCCTGGAGCATGCTCGCCTTTTGAGACACAAGCACGAATAAACTCACGACATCAATTAAGCATTACTGTTATGTGTCAAGCCCAGGCGATCATATTACACCTTTTTTTTCTTCTTCAAATTTAACCCTCCTACTCTTCCTCTTGGTAACATTTTCCAGTGAGTTGACCAATTATTTGAAAACATTATACATGTTATAACTGCACTAAGTTTTGTATGGTGGAACAACTGTGCTGAGAACTAACTTTGTAATATTGTACATGTGTGTAGTGTGCAGATCCTTTCACCACGTGATATAATATTGCAGTTCGGCATGGTTTATTTATCGCTCAAAACCACAGAGGATGATATGGAATGGTTATCCAGTAGGAGGGTTGACTGTGTACTGCACAGATGCATTCACCACATGATTGCGTTGCATCGGTGCACAAAAAAATCGCAAAAACATTGTATCTGGCACAAAAATGCTCCATGCAAAAACGTCCAATCTCGGCGCATACTGATACTTGTTTGTGTGTACATCTAGGCTATTTTCAGCAAGATACAACGTTTTGATAGTTTCAAACTCACGCAGAACATAAGTGCTATTTTAGGAGATAAGTTTTTGCACTGATACAATGATATCATAGTGCAGGCTGGCATTTAATCTACCATTACACAACCGCAGAGGATGATATTCAACAGTCACACAGACATGACAGAAGGAGGGTTAAAATGTTGAAATTGAAACGTCGTCATTGCGGTTCTAAAAGATTACCTTTGTGTCTCTGTGTGCCATGGTAGATGCCCCTAAACATGGAATCTACAAAAAAAAAAGGATAAACAGAGCATAATGGGAAACAATAATAAGTGATGATCCATAATAAGCAAAGGACATCCTTAATAGTAGGGTCATAGATTTTTTATTTTTTTTTTTCAAACGTATGCAATGCTCATTTATAGGCCAAGTGATCGTTAAAGACACAATAAAAGTCATCTGTGAAAGATTCAGCTGAATTCAGTGTCTACTTAAAATGAGAAAAGTTAAAAAACTGTCACAGTATTTTCATGACGACAATTGAATCCATCCACGTTTATAGCAAGGTGACGGTGGGTACCAAACCAACTGCATCTCTGGCCGCAGCATTCACAAATGGATACCACCAATATTTGAATCTCCAAAAGTCGCCTTTTAGGTGGTCTTTGGAGATTCAAGACATTTCAGACAAAATGATTTCGCAGGATTCTTACTACACAGTTTACCACCTTTATAAAAAGTAGGCTTTTAGATAAAAATTACATCTTTGGGGGGATTTCGGGAGCAAATCAAATACCAAGCTTTGTAATCACTCTTTCTCTTTTCTTTTTTTTACTTTTTGCCTTTAGACAATCAAACAAATTCATTGATAGGTGTATTATTATTATTTGTAATACAAAACACACTCATTGGTTATTGAGGTAAATTAATTAAATAACTTTTCAAAAATGTCCACAAAAGATTACAAATTATGGAAATGAACATACCTGTTAAATTCAGTCCAATATCTGTAAACCAATTAGAAAAACAAGGGGGAAAGTTATTCTGAGAAAAATGAAATCTAAAATTTATGTAAGACATAACTGAAAATTGTTTGGGGGGAACACTTATCGTGACGTCAACATTTAAATAAAACGAAATAATGTGAATTTTTAACAACTAACAAACAAAAGAGTGTCAGGAAAATATTTGATTTGATTTGGAATATTTGGCAAACTGCAAAGAGAAAAATACATTTTAATACACACAATTATTGGCGTTATCAAGAAAAAACAACAAAAAGCAAAAAAGAAACAGTACACTACAAGAAATTGAATAGTTAGATAAAGATTAGTGTTTGATGAAGATAACACCCCAAAAATCAAAGACTTATTTCCACTGTGGTCCTAAAAATTAAAATCAAAGTACAGTTGACTCTCTTTAATACGAGCTCGGAAGATACGAGACGCCGATTTATACAAGGTTTTTCACTGGTCAGTCCCGAACTGTCCCATGCTTGTTTCTGTCTTAAAAAACGGAAGATACAAGCATGGTCGTAACGAGAACAAAAATGATACAAGGTATTTTAGTGATGCTGTGATGACAAAATGTATTGTTTTTCATACTTTTGTAGCGAGGTTTGAAAAAAATTGGGTTGTCTACCATTCATTTAAGGCTCAGAAATTACATTCTTTGTTGCCAAACTATTTATCGGATCGGATCGGCCGTGCAGTTCCATTCGATACGAACACCAGAAACATTTCCCTAGTAGCAGTAATCTACACGTGAAATCCTACTTCTCAGTTCTTGACTTAGACATGTTAGACGACTACCAACGAAAATGTTCAGCATAGGCCGGCGGACCTCGTATTAACAAGAGCCGACTGTCATAAACTCTCTTGTCATTGATCATGTGCCTCAGTCATTTCAGAGTTTTTTCTTTCACATTCAGACATTCAACGACCCATTAGCTTGGATTGGGCACCTGCAGTCTGCAGTCCAGTGCAGTGGCACTGCCACTGACACGTGCTGCTGGCAGCTATCATGGCTGTGGCACTGGTCTGGGTAACTGTTAAAAAACCTGTAGCCCATCTGATAATTTCTAACACAGTCATGACAGTTGTCTTACGACGTACCGTAGCTATCTTACGCTATTTTTGTATACAGCTACACTAACACTAGTAATAGTATTTAGTAACAGTGTAGCACTCAACAGTTAACAATAACAATGCATTAACATTAACAACACAACTGGCACTGGGCATGACACTAATTAAAATTGACAGAGGGAACAAATTCACTGGATTTCTTCCAATTCCTGTGAATTGGCTCTAGAATTGGGCTAGCCAGCCATCTAGACTGAAGTCTTTTCCTTCCTTGATGCTTCCTCACTGAGTCTAAATACTTCCGTAGTGCTTCTATTGCTAAAAATTTTCCCTTACCAATTAGACCGATCTGTTTCAACTTCGTGGAGGCCGCCATCTTGCAGTACTCACTTTAGATTGGTACCATTTACATTATTATGTTAAAATGAAGTAGGGTGGCGTCATTTGACACGACCTGTGTCCATTACTAAACTTGTTTAAGTCTCTTCATGTCTTGATTCCGCGTGTGTCCGCCGCAGCCAGCTTCATAGTTTCTTTTGCCCGATTTTCTAGCCCATTTTTTCATAACTATGACAAATGCTTATTAACTAAATTATAAAACAAATAAATAATAAATATTAAATAATTATAAACTTCGGATTTGTCATAATTTTGACTTGTGACATACCAGGTATTATGAGATACATCATATTGATAAGTATAATATTATAAGTCATAAAAAAATATTAGGCCTAATTGTGACTTTCTTTCTCTCTCTCTCAAAATCCCTTTAACGCAACCGTCATTCACAATTTTTCTTTATCCGTTAACTTGCGTTAAGTAGGCCTAAAAGCTAACAAATTTTGATCTATGCCATTAGTCTCACTCAATAACTGATCTTTATATGACGTCATTTGAGTACTAGAGGTCAAAAGGAGATTGTTCATTGGCCAAATCTCCACGTTTCCACTGTTTCATCACCGGTTTACCCCTAAGATGGCGGCTTGATGATGTCAATACATAAGGTCCTAATTAAAGGGGCACTCACGTCGTGATATAGTCTGCTTGTAGCTGGACACCTTGGCTGGACATAAAAGCATGAACTCTCACCCTCGCGCGCGTTGAGCGTCACATCACGAACAAAAGCTTCAAAGGGCGCCGTCATTATCGCGCGCTTGTGCAGTAACTGGGTGAGAGTTCAGAATTTTGTTTGGTCACAGACTCGCTGTGATCACGGCACCTTTAAAGGCCAGGGTGTTTTGTGTAACTTTTATGAAACGCTCGCGTATACGGGCGTCACTATCACCCAATAAGATTCAAATGAAACAAATTTCAGGATAAAGGATCAGTCACTCTAGCCCATGGAAGCGCAAGTAAATAATTATTTCCGTCAATTCCGTGTTAACGTTTGTTTATTTTTGCGTCTGCTCTCTCCGCCCAATCTCATCCGTCAACGGACTTGGACAAAAACTCAAAAAAAAACCAGACTGTATACCCACAAAAGCTCGTGCAGACGACAATATTGTGTTTCTTAACAAAAGGCGGGAAACTATAAGTGACCCAATCATCAATTGCGGCACAGTTGAATGATCCCAACGGATCCGGAGTTTGGGGATAAATATTGTTCAGTTCGTGCTGTCAAAATAGGGGGACCACCTCAGCGCCCAGAACACGGAACTCATTGTCGCATTAATTGTCGCAATCAGGAACACGCTTCGGATGGGTCTGTATACCACATGAAGGCTTGGGTATTATAAAACAGCAGTGATATCGGCACTCAGCGCTCTCCTTCAAGAACTTTATTGATCGTGGCTTATAAAACAAAATCCAAGGTGAGTACTGGTTTGAAATTTTGAAACATCGATAGGCCTAGAATCTTAGGGGCTAAGAGACAGCAATGTAGGCTAATTTTGTGATAATATTAAATTATAAAGCAAAGCATCTGCATTGTAGTGGTTCGATGTGCTGAGGAGCACGGCCGTTTAAATTGAGTGTTGGGATAAACCCAGTGTAACAAAATTGGCGAGATTTGATAGATCATTTCCTCTTTTAGTCTGCGACGTCAAAAGGCAGCCCACGCCAAAATATAAGGAAATAATGTGTACATGGTAATTTCACTCACCCATAGTGAAACTTTGGTACAGAGAATGAACACGAATAAAGGGATATACAACATTGCCCTTTGACTCATAGTATAGCCTATAGATAACTGACGTGTTCGTCACCCAGGTTGCAAAATGATAGTTACGTACATTATTGTTCAAGTGGGCCAAATCAAAACAAACAAACGAAACAAAACAAACACACAACTTGCTGGAAATCTTGATGCGGGGAACTCTTCGGATAAGGATTTTCTTTTGCGTCCACACGGAGGCTCTTTTCGAAATCACGGCTACTAGGGCTAAAAAATAAGCCGTGGTTTCGAAGAGGTACAAATTTCGAGTCAGGTAGCGAATTTACTTTTTTCCCCTTTCCTTCTCAAGACTAAGGCAGCCTAAAATGGACACTCAGAGAGTAAGACAAAGAAAGTCATTATTATGACTTTATACATCACATAATTTCGACTCAAGTCATTATGACTTAGGCCTAGCAACAAGTAACGATAATGACGTTTATAATTGTCTAATATATCTCATAAGTATGACTCAATTGGCACAATTCATAGTTATGATTTACGCTAGTTCATTATGATGAGATATATATTGGTCATATACAGTTATGACTTTTATACAGTTATAACTCATTGTCCCTTTAACGCTTCCGTAAAAGACAGCTTAATCTGTGCAATTTGTATGGAAGCCCCGTTGCGGAGCCCCGTAGATGTTACACTCTAATAACCACCGTGTCAGAATTGAGACAGACCCATTTCTGAGTCAGGCTGTCCCGGAATCTGTGTCAAAAATGATCCCGAAGTGGGTCGAGGTGACGCAGAATCAACGAGTTAACAACCCAGTTTCAACCAATGTCCAGGCCAGCCTGACCCTGAAGAGGATCAAGGGTCAGGCTCCCTGTGTCCCGGAAGCCGGGTCAATTTGACCAGGGCCCAATTTCACGGAGCTGCTTAAGCAGAAAAATATTGCTTAACAATTGTCTGCTAAGCAGAAATGAGCAGGATACCAGTCACAAATTGTACATGTGACATGGTAGCTTGGTTGGTGACCTTATTCTGGTAAGCATAATTTTGTTGTGCTTAGCTACTTTTTGTGCTTAAGCAGCTCTATGCAATTGGGCCCTGGGAGTTTCTAGAGTGTATGGGGCCTATTATTCACGTAGAGCCTGCTATTCACTGTCGGTGTTTATTTTGCTCGTTAAAACTAAACATAAACCAACATTTCTTCTATTTCACTGATTTGCACTGTCGAATGGGCACAAACCTGAATCCCATTGACTCGAAAAGTTTTGATGTAATTCTTTTTCCATACATCAAATGTAAGTAATTTTCATTTGTTTAAATATTGAAGTTCACTTTTTGTTTGCTGACGAGAAACTGAAGATAGACTCTGAGTAGTAACCAGTCAAGATCGCTTTGCTGTTCTGCTTTCCCATATCTGAAGGTTTCTAAAATTGGTGAAAGAGGGGGCGTACTAGCTACGCCTCTTAAACCCAGGACCCCAAGACCGCGACTATTCTTTCTTATCCAATCTATCAACCTTAAACCGCGGATTATTTCAAAACCCACGGGATTGAACAAAGGTTCGACCTCCATCTGGCCTCGGGACAGCCATACATTCACGGGCGAATCGCGTCCATTGGCGCCATGAAAGCCATGGATTTAGACTCACAATATTTACTCCACTTTTGTTCAATTGAGCAAAATGGAGAATTCAAACCAAGCAGTTTCCCATGTGCATACTAAAGAAAACCCCAGTGGGATATTGTTGAATAATACGATTGGAATGATATGATGAAAAACTCTCAAGTATTAGAGCTTTGTATAAGAATACAAAGAGCTTTGCAAACAAAGTCTACATTCATTGTTTGACCGTGGTAGTCTATTTTTGCCAAGATTCCGTGACTATTTTGCCATTCTGATTGACGATTGATGGACAGTTGAATAATGTACAAACGTTTTATGATGAATAGATTGCTACAATTTCCCCAATTGTCAACTTCTACTCCAAATTCTAGCAATAATTTTAAGGCGAAATGAAACGTTGACGTTACATGTGGTTTTTCAAAAATAATTGTTGTTGTTTGTTGGGGTGTTGGGGTGTTTGTTTGTTTGTTTGTTTGTTCTTTGGTGTTTTTCATGAACGTTGCTTGTTGCGCTCATTGGTTACAATGGTGACAACAAGTTTGGCCTAAATTTATTTTGCTATAATTGCCACGGCTTCATTGTTTTCATCATCCCATGAGCACCGTCATCTTTGCCTGAATATTTTCCGATAACTTTGAGATATTTTGCTCAAACTTTAGACGATTGGAATGGATTTCTTCACACACAACAATTCTCTGCATGCCTACAGGTTGATTACATCATTTGCAGACATGAACAAATGTACTTCCAAGTTACTATAAAATAAAAAAACTACTTGTCTAAAAGTACATATTATTCCCAAGTATCCAGTGAAATAGTTTCGCCAGGTGTTGTTACATGATACAGAAAAATGCAATTCTGTATCATTTTGAAGCCAACATCGTTTGGATGTGTGAGTTTCATTCAATGTCTGTCTGACAGCTTAAAATCACCACCATTTTTGTGCTTGTTTTTCTCGGCAGTCGTGGATGCACATATATGTAAACAGGTCGGTGAAATCCACATTTTCGCGAAAAAATACAACAATTACAAATGATTTAAATTTCCCTTTAAACTTTCATTTAAACCCCAAACTTCGGATCACACTACTCCTCCCACAAAATCTGTGGAATAATAAAAGTTGGTTCTCAAGCCTGCAGGCACTGAAACGTTGCTTGCTCCAATCAATCAACTTAACAAAAAATCAATGACTAGTTTATTAAACTCGCCGATACCGCAAAACTTTCTAGCTTTCTATACCTGGCTATGGCCTGCAGGGAAGGGACTGAAATCAGGGCTGAGTGACGGGGGTTACAGCGACGTTTATACCGCCTTCAACAGATCCACCGCATGCCCAGCGTGTGTGCAAGTGGAGTTTTTACGCTCAAGTGGTTTTGTGGGTCTCAAAGCGGGTCACGTGATAAACATTGGTAAAAGGTGTTTTCTATACATTTCGTTGACGACAATGTTTTGTTGGCTGTTAGACGTGTTCTACAATGTACGAGGCAACCCCATTCTTTCAAATCATCCATTCAATAAAAACATTAAATGGAGAATGAGTTTTTGTGTGTAAAGTCCCTTTTCAATGCCCCGCCCTCTTGTTATTTATAGTTCCTCACTCTATAAAAGCTCCCCGGTCAGAATTGACCCGGATTCTGGGTTCCATTTCCGGGTCAGGCTCACCCGGAAAAACAAAAAATTAAATGAGATTTTCCTTCGGATTCCACGTCATTTCTGACCTGGGAAGTTGTTAGGGCCATGTCACACGAGGAAATTTACAGGCAACCAGTTCCAGGCAATCTCCAAACAAGAAAAGGCATTCACATTTAAATTGTCATATTATTTCCTTTAGGATTGTAAGACATAGTTTAAAAAAATAAAATAAAATATCTCCTGTGCAACCAAAGAGTTCCTTTGCATGCAGTGCTGTTGGTTGCCTCCAAGAAGAAAAGGCATTCACATTTTTTAAATGTTCACATATTTTTTCTGAGGGATTGTAAGACATTGTTTGAAAAATTACTCCTGTGCTACTAAAGTGGTCCTGTAGCGTACACTGTGGTTGGTTGCCTCCAAGTTGCCTGGAAAAGTTGCCTCGTGTGACAAGGCCCTTAGAATGCTCCCTCACGTCAATGTAACCAAACTGACCCTGATGACGTTTTGCGGAAATTTGTCTCAATTCGTGAGGGCATGCGACCACGTAGCGTTTTCACAGCCGTGTGTTTTGCCAACCAGTGATTGGCAAAAGTACGGGCGGCCTTCACATAATATATATATATATATATAAATAAATACATAATTCAACAAAAAAATTATAATACAATATAATAATACACTCATACCAAAATGACCGATAAATCAATTGTTCTATATCCATTTTTATCACAAAGCTACACCTAGCCTATTCTTCATTAAAAAAACAACAATAAAAAAACAAACAACAACAACAACAACACTTTACCAAACATTTAAATTTGATTCCCCAAACCAAATCATTTTGCGATACAAGGCCTACCATACACAATGTTGGTCATGCTTGTAAAACATATAAGAAAGGTATATTATTAACGGGGATGGGAATATGACTTAAACGTTTAATCTAATTCGGGAAACTTTTAATTTTGAAAACCTTACAGCAAATCTTTGTCCGAATAGGCAGCTGCGGCTTCATTGTTATATGAACATGTGTTGAAAGCATCGAAGGCCAATAGCAACGTCCTCAGCAACAGCCACAGCCGTAGCTGTAGCCGTAGCTACGGCGGGATACCATTTAAAAAACAATACATAATCACATGACGTTTTGTCAAGCTGGTATACCTGTTTAGCATTTGCTATACGGGTTTGAGCAAATTGTGGGTTCAACAGCCTTAGACCCCCCCCCCCAGTGGACATTTCCTCTATTCGAAAGGGCAAACTACTAATTGCAAAACTTAACCAAAAAGGGCATGTAATGAGGGATAAACAAAGACCACCCAAAGTAACAAGTCTTTAGTTGGACGGAACCCACATGCGCCATAAACATACAGTAATTTTCATGCCACAATGCCAAATATTAACAAAAGCGCCCAGATAGAAAAACACAACACCAAGGCTCATCATTGCAGCTCCATTATTATTTTAGAAGATCAATACGAAACCGATGGAGCAGAAGTTCATGGCCGACTCATGCCGACGTAGTGCAATTTACCTAATGGTGACGCATAACTATTGTTAAATGACTTAATTTGCTACGCCTGGTGACTGCTTTACAATAATACTAAAAATGAGTGACATTTCCGCTGGTTTCCTATGAAAGTAAATGTGACGAGACAGTGACGAACCATTCAGAGTCCAAATAGGTAGATAATCAGGTAAGATATTAAAGTTTGAGCAATTGTTTAGAAGTAGTTTTCGGAAATTTCTCTGTTAACAATGTTTTGAGTTCTTCGCCAAATTCATAAAACACGACGGCGTTGCATTCGTGTATATTGATGTGTGGAAAATTTGAACATTTTTTTAAAGGAAATAGTTTGTTGGCATGTCTTTCTGTCCTACACACAGGAAGCCGTTGTATTAAATTTGTCTTCTTGTGATGTCTTATTAACTGTTTTTACCGTACTGTTAAGTGTTTTTTTTTTTTTACAAAGTAAGCATGGTTTCGGTGACAGCACTTACTTACTTACTTCTACCATGCATAGCTTTAAGTCTTAAGGCCGAGTCACACGGTGCAATTTACAGGCAACCAGCTCTACAAGAAGAAAATTCTTCACATTTCTGTTTCTCATTATTTTACTAGGGATAGTGAGTATACTGCTAGAAGAATATCTCTTTTGCTGCCAAGATGTTCCTTGTGCATGTATAAGTGCAGTTAGTTTGTCTCCAAACTACCGGTAAAAAAAAATGCCCTGTGTGACATGGTCTTGAATTTAAATACAAAATCACACATTATACAAGAACTTCGACAGTGGCTTTATCAGATATGGGGTGGGGGGGGGGGGGTCAATTGTGGAGAGAGTAATAATTGAGGGTCTATTTAATGTATCGAACCATACAATTCTGCTTTTTTTCTGGGTGGGGTGGTAAGAGGCTGATCGGACACGAAGGCACCCAGCCCGAGTCAGTTTTCAGTCACCCCGTTATTGTACGCCTATGTACTCACTGTAAATTGAGCTTGGAAGGTTGTGGGTTCGTGTCCCGGTGAACTCATTTCACACCAAAGGTCGGTCCTGTATTAATACCACCAGTCATAACTTCTGGGCCTTTTTTTCAAACCTAGGCTTGGGCTTCGTATACACAGATTTGTTTAGCAGTGCTGCAGTTCGCACAGTGCAGGGGCACCAGTGCTTCTCAACATCAAACGTATCCGGGACCAGAGCCTAAGTCGAGGTTTTGAAAAAGTCCATGGACAGTTTTGTTTTGATATGAGCATGATGGCCGCCATATAACACACCCCGCCTATACTTTTGGGGTGTCATGTGGCCAAGTGGTTTAGAGCATCGAATTCAAGTTTCGATGGTTAAGTCATCGGGGTGTGGGTTCGTATCCCGGTCATGACACTTGTGTCCTTGAGCAAGATGCTTTACTATAATTGCGTCTCTTCACCCAGGGGTATAAATGGGTAGCTGCGAGGGTAGAGGTTGATATTGTGTTTGAAAAAGCCTTCGGAGCGCCACGGCAGCCCGAGGCTGTCTACTCCCCAGGTAGCTGAGAAAGATTACAGGAATGTTATTGGCCCAATGACAAGGGCACTATATTGTAAAGCGCTTAGAGAATTAAGTGTTAATTATTATGCGCTATATAAATCGAAAGTTATTATTATTATTATTATTATTATTATTATAATTATTATACTTGAACCCGCGAGGCAGAACACCAGCTTTTTTCCAGAGTCAACTTGTAAGCTCGCGTTAAATAAACACAACAACTTTTGTTACGGGGCAATAGCTCCCATAGATCTAACACATTCAGCACATTTCGTTTCACCTCTTTCTGAGAAATCCGAGGAAACAAAATGCAGTCACGCTGAAAAGGATCACCCGCTGGTTCAAGGGCATTTGTCTTACACCTCAACATTACTATCACATTGAAATAGTATTGTGGGAACGAGCTTGGGTATGAAGTAATTACATGGGAACGAGGTGAGGGGTATACGTGACTCAACTAAAAGCACCTGCATTCAATTTGAGCGTTGATGCCATCTTCCGAACACCCAAGATACTGTGAACCTGATACAAATTAAGATTATTAAGAAAATGATCGAAAATGTGTTCTCTTCATAAAAACGTTCTCGTATGATTCATGGAATAAACCGCAGTTTAGTTTCAGTACTGTGTCAGAAAATGTTATGGTGTCTTTTTTTATTATTGATAACTGAAATAACTTCCCGTTTGACTTTAGGATGAGATTTCCTGTCCCAGATTTTGCATTTGGTGTGCACCTTTGCCCCCCCCTTTCAAGAGGCATTACCTATAATCAAACTGTATGGGAGATGGCATTTTTTTGCAGTAGGAGCATTTATAAAAACGGTTTCATGAAATCGACCCCTGGCAGGGCTAGATGTGCACCGCACTCCTGCTCTGGAAACATCGCACATTGCTGTTGGCCTTTTTGAGGTATGTTGGACACCAAAGTGCACTGTTTGGTTAAAACGTAATCAGACAACGTAATAATTACCCAATACGAATGTGTCCACCATTATCTCAAACCTGCTTATGGAAATCTGACGTCAGCGAGACGGATCTATTAACACCAGTTCTTGTTAATATTTCAGGGTGCTGGAACAAAATGACGAAGATCGGAGCCACTCTGAAGTTTGACAACATCCACCTCATGGTGGAGAACACCTCTATCCTCCACGACGTCAGTGGGTTGGCTGAACCAGCCCAACTCATGGCAGTGCTTGGACCTAGTGGTAAGGATTAGCGGAAGTGTCATGATTGTTTGTTTTGAAAAGTGAAAAATTGTCTCCATCTTTTTGTTTTCTAAACACAAGTCATACTTTTGACAAAATCGTGTCCTTTAAACAGAGCCTCGCTTTTTGAACGGACCATGCATAATATGACGTCATTTGAGGAGGGCAGCTTCGGCTAGAAGCCGAAAGAAGCCAGCTCATTGGCCGATCCTGTGCGCTGCGCGTACATAACCGTGCGTTTTCCAATGTTTCATCATTGCTTAATAGTTTAATGATGGTGGTGTGATGACGTCCATGATGGTTCATTTTGCATTAGATTAGCTCATTAAGAATATTAACCTTTTCTTTGTATTGTTCTCCTTTCACAAAACCAAGATCAAAAACCCTCTTCTTTAAATGCTACTATGTATACCCTCATGTTTTAGCAGCGGAGAAGTAACAATTATACTGTCCTAATTTCAGGCTGCGGGAAGACTACCTTGCTACACGTCATCTCTGGTCGCCTAGCAGAGTTCGATTTTGGCAGCGTGGCAATCAACGACTTCCCGCTCACGAAGGCGCTACGTCGGAAGATCGCACTCGTACTCCAGGATGACATTTTCTTTGCCAATCTCACCATCAGGGAGACACTTATGGTAAGAATTAGTGCATTTTAAGTAGGATCGGTGCACCATTTTGAAGGGAATGAAACGAAGTGCTTTGGCGAGCTGGATTCAGGTTGACCTTGTGTTTTCTTTCCCTGCCTTTTCAACTCAGTGGACCCTTGCTGCCGGTTCGAATCTTGCCTCAGACTGGAGCCTAAACACGCGCAAGGCTGGTGATGCGCTGAGATCACGCGCACGTTTTTACGCACCGTGGGCCAGCTGTCGTCCAATGATTATGCCTCCTTTTGCCTCATCAGTGAGGGAGCGGTCTTTGAGGTTGACGTCAGATGCAAGGGTTCTATTGGGATTTTAGTCCCTACCAGTTTACATGGGGATTTCCATAAATGGGGTTTTGCTCCCACAGCTAAAACTGACAGCGTTCTTTACCGTTACAGACGCCGTATCTTAATTTGTCTTCACTGGTTCGGGCCTACGGGTTTCAAGTTGCTTTTTGGGATCCATTTAGTTTCCAGGACAAGACTATAGGTTGATTAATCAATAAAAGAGGACACCTGAGGAGGCCTAGACATTGGTAACTTTTTTACTAGTCCCTCCTCCTCTAAGTTCTCTGGAGGGTCATTGTATTTCAGGGTAGAGACAGATTAGTGATCAACGCGATGATAACAAGTTAGTTCGATGTTCATTTCATAATAGTCGTCGTTGGTTAATTCTTCTTCTTTTTTTCTTTTTTTCTTTTTTTCCCCTTTTTTTTAAGTGTTTGTTTGTTTGTTTGTTTGTTTGTGTTTTTTTTTTTTGGGGGGGGGGTTATTATTTTTTGCTATTTCTATATTTCCGTTGTCGTTTTTAGCAATTTGTGTGTTGTCACACTCTCGTCGACACTGACGATGTCCTTTGTAATTGTGACTGTGATTGTAGTGTTCATTTTGTGACTGATTGTAATTGCCATTGTGACTGTGACTGTCGATATATGTTGCTGTTGTCGTTACCAGTTCACTGCAAGGCTCCGCCTTCCCTCCAGCATGCCTTACGAGGCCAAGGTACGCCGGGTCGAAGAGATAGTGGACACCCTAGACATCAGCAAATGCCTCGACACCAGTAAGTACAAAGATTCAAGGTTTTTATCATTTCTGCCAAGTTACTTATAATTCTGGGACTAAAGACGGGCCTCTTTTCAGGAACTTTGGCAGTAACCAGAGGTAGGCAGGCGTGGTTCACAAGGTGTTGTGGCACAAGCCGATGCCATGCTGTACCACAAACACTGTGGCAAGCCCCTTCACTTTGTGACAAGCGCACTAGGCAATAATTTTTACATTTACACACGGGACGTACAGTTCACCGTCTCATCCGAAGAAAAACACAATTATGGTGAAGGGGTTATTGTCTTGCTCAAGGGCACACTTGCCGTGACGACATCAGAGCTTGAGACCGGTGCACAAGTCCGCTCGGTCACGACACTCAACGCCAGCATGATACCGTACACAGCGGCGGAAGGAGTTACAACATTCAAGTTTCATTTAGGCTTATATTAGCGATTTGTATTTTCAATAGAAGTAAACAAATTAATGAATTAAAGTTTATAAAAAGGAGAATACTATCGTTCAATTACATTCTAGAAATCGGTGACTATCTGCAGCGTGGAGTGTCCGGCGGTGAGAGGAAGCGAGCTAACATCGCCTGTGAGCTGCTGATGGACCCTGCTGTGCTTATGCTAGACGTAGGTATCCTGATGTTTTCATGTCGAGGACCATGACCAGCCACTGATCCAATTTTCATTTTACCTTCTTGTTTAAAACCATGAAGTGAGGGCCGCTGTCGGAACATGCTGACATTTTTTGATATGTCTATTGTCTTACCACGGGCCGTGATATTCTAGCTGGGACCATGCCACACACCCTCTAGAGGGGGCATCAATCAACAGGGGTCAGTGATTTGGTGGGGGGGGGGGGCAGGACAAAACTCTGTCAGCATCCTTTGTTGTGTCATCAGTATGTCAGTTGTCAGTGGCATATTACACCAAATACAACTTCATTTAAAAAGAAAACAAATAAGCTTTAAAAGTTAGAAATTGGCGGTCACTGTCACAACTTCAGATTCACGCAACATTTCAATTCTCCCGTTGTTTGATATCAGGAACCCACGTCAGGACTTGATTCGACGACCTCAATGATGCTAGTGGAGACTCTGAAGAAGTACGCCGCGGAAACGTATAAGACTGTCATTATGACCATCCACCAACCATCGAGTCAGATCTTCCACTTGTTTGACAAACTCATGTTGTTGGTCGAGGGACAGGTGTGTGAAGGCTTTTTCATTGTACAACAAAAATGTTTACTTGTACAAGAAAAGTATATCATTATTATAGTCTGATAAAGCGTGCACATCTACCAATAACGTACTCAAGGCGATTGAACACACATACACATTTTAAGACAGGTTTTTTTTATTGTAATTTTGTTTTATTATGAGACCAATTTATGTAGCACATTTGTATTGCTTGCAAGGTTCTGCGGCGCATTCAGCATCAGCCACAAAGGAGCAAACCCCTTCTTTTACCTATATAAGAAGTGTATAATGGGTTCTTTTACCTGCATTACCCAACACACGGGACCTACGGCTGTACGTCCCATCCGAAGGACGAAACAACAATACTTTAATGTCTTGCTCAAGGAAACAGTATTGTCTGTACCCTATTACGGCTGTAATGGTGGGACATGTTATATTTGTTCACAGGTTATATATTTTGGGCGGGCAAACGAAGCGTTGGACTACTTTGGAAGTCTAGGTCTCCACTGCGAGCCACACCACAACCCCGCTGACTTTCTGAGTGAGTTTTCAAATCATTTAGCCTGGACAGAATATTCAAATACTTGACATTTAATAGAATGAGTGCGGAACAATTGGTCAGAACTGCATTTTATACAGTGCTTTGCCCACAAGTATTGATGTGTGGGAAAACACTAATATTCTGTATCCCCGATGCAAATTTTGACATTTATATTAAAGAACTCCAGAGTCATTTACAAAGCTTCGTTTAAGTCAGTGGACGCCATTTTAAAACTCGCATGAAAGTACATTATCAACACGTGCCGTGTGCATGACTGTTTTGATGAAAATTTCCAAAAGAGTTGAACAGAACTGTGGCCATAAACAAGCTGTAGGAATAAAGACAAACTTGTTGATGAATCAAAATCCCTTCCTTGGTAAATCCACAAAGTACATCACATTTGGTGTTTCACCGCGTGTGTTTAACCCGTATTTGTTTTATTATTTTTTTTGCTAGTTTCAAAATGGCCGCCGCTTGTGTGTGACGTCTTCAGGGTCTACAGGCCTGGAGCCGATTTCACACAGCACTAAGATTCATCTTAAGATGAGTTGTCAATATCACCATAGTGATTTGTATTGTGACATCACACTTTGCTTAGCGATTAAGATTGGTTCGCAGTTAAGATCAATCTTAACTCTTTGTGAAATCGTGAACAGTGAGGCTATCTGTTGATCCGTTGATCACTGGCTATACCTCTACGTCTCGTTTGTGTCTTTCCTTTATTACTTCCTATACCAACCACGGAAGACGGTAGAGTGTTTTAGTATTTTTTGTTCATTGTCTATAGTGGACAAGGCGAAAGGAACAGAAGAGGAGCTTTCGATACTTTTTGAGGCCGCTAAGCGAAAATCATGGCAGACGCTCAAGCGGGAATCACGTGAGTCTCAAACGCCAATTGATTGGATTAACGAATGCGAGGATCGTCTCCCACCGCCTCTTGACCGGGTCGATTTGAGCATGCTAACCGACGATGTGCCCTTCGATATCGCCGCCAGACTTTACCATCCACCCGAGCGTCACGGCAGAAGGTACTATAATAATTATGATCGCGGCATTTATGGTTGAATCTTTGTTCTGTAACTGAGAGATTCCAAAATTAAACAAAAAGCAATGGGGACTTGGCTTATAGGGATTCGGGGATACCCGCTCGATTTGCAGGATAATGCAACATAACAATTCGATCACCACTGTCCTGTTGGTATAAAGTCATACGGCACACTCGGAGGTTGTTGGTTCAAATCCTGCTCTAGTCAATTTGTCTTTATTCAATCCCAAACTATTTTAATTTGTGTGCAGCTGTTGTACAGATTATAAACAAACGTACATTAATAAGATAAACTCGATGAAACTGAACGAAACACTTAATTGCTGATTTAGCATTTCCGGATGGGCTTCATATTTTGCAAAAATTTAACAATACCAATAACTTAATAAGAGAAAAAATCCAAGAATGTTCACGCCTTCTTCCGAGCAGAGCTTCCAGACAGCCATCCACTTCAGGACAAGAAAACCACCCGAGAAGGAGGAGTACTTCACCGGATCGCGAACACTCGAAACGCCGTCGCAGCACAGCCATCGACCCCATCATCGGCTCCTCTAATTGGGCCGTCCGCCGGAACGCTTTGGTGACGATCTCCGGGGTGATTGGCGTGGTCGGAGTCGTGTCCGACACGGGGGGACATTTCTACGGGAAGAAACAGCTCAGGACACGGAAGGTCAGTACCTCGTCAACCCCTGACAACTTGGAGAAGTGGCCCACTACATTCTTGGACCAGCTTCAGACGCTGACCCGGCGGAACTTTAGGCAGTCCCGAGATATCTTCCTCTCCAAGTTCCTGTTTATCAAGAACATCTTATTGGCCGTTGTTGTTGGAATACTTTGGTTCCAAACACACCACGAGGAGCAAAGGATCAACGACATCAGAGGCATCGTAAGTAGTTCACTTCCATTTTTTGAGAATGTAAAACCACCATCAGGAAATGTCATGTCGTGTCCGAGAGGTCAAGCGTATCGGATTCAAGCTCTGGTGTTTCTGATCAACAGAGTGTGTGTGTGTGTTCGAGTCCCGGTCTTGTTACCAACGTTTTTCCTTACAGCAGGTAACTTTCATTGCTTCGGTTGTGACATGTAGACGTATGTCCCGTGTGTTGTGTGATGCACGTAAAAGATCTGTCACACTTAATATCGTAAAAGAGATCAAGGGGTTCGTCTGGTGTGTTCCGCTGTGGTTGGTTGCCCAAATTGCACCACATCATCTTGTAAATTGTTACACGGTTGATGCTATAATGGGTCTTATATTTCAAACATAGCTCCGCAAACCTGGAGAGACACCCTCAGAATGTGATGAAGCACTATTAAGAATTAAAGAGAACAGCCGATTATACCCTGTATACATTAAAACGTAGGTTGTAACGCCGTATACCAGTCTACTTTATAACAGCAGCCTTTGACCCTGGCTATACGGTATCATGGCAGAGCTGTAGGCCTATTGGTTAGAGATGGGGTTTGGGGTGAACCTTTCCAGTACGTTTGCTTTTATATCAGCTTATTTTTATCGACTAAACATTGTCGATTTACATATTGTCTTTTACAGTTCTTTTTCGGGTTGGTCTACTGGGGTTTTGAATCCATGTTTATGGTGATGAATGCTTGTAAGTATTATGGATTGAAACAATACATCCAGCCTTCAAAGTATAATAATGTTATCATACTTCCATAAAGAGACAAAAGAAAAATATCATGGCATCTGCAACTCCAATAAAATATGAGGCCTATATAAATGGCCATTAATCCAGTACCCGTCCCAGCAATGCCACTATTATTGCCACGCGTACTTTGATATCCCTTTTTTATGACAAACCTCAAGCGACCCAGTGGTGCTACTTGAATCAAATCCCAACCCAATGCTTGGAAAGTACCACAAGAAGAAGAGCCACAATGGCCTTCACTCCGAAACAAAAAAACCCGGTAAGAATTGACCTGGATTCCCGGTCAGAAATGACCCAGATTCCCGGTCCCGTTTGACCTGACACATTTCAGGGTCTGTGTCAAAATTACAAAGAAAAGGGTCAAACTGACGCAGCATCCGATTTAAAATCTAATTTTTAACCAGTTTCCGGGTCACCGTGACCCGGAAATGGGTCAAGACCCCCCTGGGACCCGTAAACCGGGTCAATGACCCCGGGAGTTTTTAGAGTGTAGAGTCGAAACAAACGCCACCAATCTCACAGCTTTTCCTTGTTCTTTTTGTTACAACCAGTTCCGGCGGAGCGGGCCGTTGTGAACAAAGAGCGACTGTCCGGAGCCTACCGCCTCTCTGCTTACTACCTCTCCAAGATGCTTAGCGAGTTACCCTTGGTCCTCATAATGCCTTCAATCTATTATGTCATTACGTACTGGATGGCCGGTCTGAACAGCTCCCCACTGGCATTCCTTGCCTCCTGGTGCGCCATGCTTGTAAACGTTCTAGTGGGACAGGTAAATCAAAGCATTAATGTCTTCCTTTTTATGAATGCATGACCAAACCGAGGTTGGATGGCGGGGTAAGGCCTAGTCCCGATTATAAAACTTATAGGTGGCAGCTGTGACTGTTGGCTGCAAGTATAGCGACGACGTCGACGAATACGTATTTACAGAGGTCCTGTATTAGCCACTTTGGATCTAATATGGTCGTAGTCTGACGACTCCAATCTGAAGCTGTACTCATTATTGCTTCCCCAGCTCAGGGTATGTGACAAAAAGGGTTTTTCATCCTCCCCCGATGGGTGAACGATCTCGCCGCACCTTTATTTCCGCCAAGAAGGGACGATATGGGACTTGTCAACCTCGCTTTTATGGGCAGCGCACCGTATCGAACTCTCTCGTTATTGAGTACGGTTTGCTGGGGGTTGGGGGAGGAGTGGGGGGGGGGGGGGCGGCGAGATCGATACACATGGCCGGCCGTGAGAACGAGCTTGGCGAGTGCACTCTATGGCGCGTGTCACTGCAACAGAACGGGTTTGGCTATTGTAGTTCATTGCCATTCAAGTTTTGTGCATTTTTTGAGAAAAAAAAAGTTTGGTACTTTATTTGCAAGAGAAATTAGAATATAGGCCTACACCAACAGAAACCTAACAGCAGTTCTAATGTTTAACTTGGTTGTTTTTGATTTTGACAGTCCATTGGGCTGACCATCAGTGCATCTGCCCCTACCATCCAGGAAGCTGTCATCATTGTCTCGTTGTTCATGCTCACCACGCTCATGCTTGGTGGTTTCTACATAGAACAGCTACCGAGCTGGCTGGAGTGGTCTAGTTACCTGTCGTATACCTTCTACATATTTACGCTCCAGATGCACTTTGAGTTTGGCATGAATGGGGACCCAGTCAAGTAAGGAACACTGCATTTATTTTTATTAGGCCGTTTTCGAAACCACGTCTCTTTGTGTGAAAACTCCGGCTTGGGCGCCGTCAGTAATTCTGATCAACTTATTTACTTTCCGCGTGGATTTTCAAACAGGCGGACGGTGCCGAAGCCGGTGTGGCAGGAGATTCTGTCCCCGGAGATTCTGTCTCCCAATACGGCAAACTGTGTACAAACTCCCAAGAGCGCCGTCCTTTGAATCAACCTCCTCCAGCCCATGTTACTTTCCCTTATAAAGGGTGACAGAATCCTCGGCGGACAGATTTCCCTATGTCACCGGAGCCAGATCCTAAGTCTTGGTTTCAAAAATGCCCATAGGCTGCGTCCGAATCAAGCGACTTCGGCTACGACTAAATTGGCTGTTGACATTAGCGACAGCGTTGAAGAAAGGGTCTTTTCAGCAATCTGGCCATAGCCATAGCCACTGCCGAAGCCGTTAATTCGGACACAGCCATTATTTTCGATTTCAGTGTATCTAATGTTATCTAAAGCTGGGCTTAAAGTTACGTCAGTTACTTTGAAGGCTTTAATTTGTGTTCGAATCATTAATAAGGTAATGTATCTTATACTGGTTTATGAACTGATCATGCCAGCCACTAGCTAAATGTACCGAGTATTTCACGAGTAAAATTAGTTTCCTTTATTTCTATACGACTTGATGTATTTGCTCTCGATAGATTGAAGCTGTTGTTTTAGAACCAACTGACAGTGACAAGATTATTGAGAAAAGCAACATTTAAAATGTTTATGTATGTAACACGTTCTTTTCTGCTATTTTGTACAGATGCCGTAAAGCGAACAGTATTTTTGACGAGTGTGGTCCAAGCTCGAACCTGACGCACGTGGATAGCGTCAAGGTACTCGACCATATAACACTTATACCACTGTCGTTGCAGGCGATCTGCGTGATTGTGGTCGGGTACTTTGTGGTGTTTCGTATCCTGGGATATATCATTCTTCGTTTCATCCGCACGCCTGGGTGAAGCCTCAAGTCAATATTATAGTCTCGCATCAAACGCATGAAAGAAGACTAGCACCGATAGCAGTACCCTGCACTTTTGCGCTACAGTCTTTCTTCCGTGTGTGAAGTACTCAATCCTGGGCCCAATTTCAGAGCTGCTTAAGCTCAAAAATAGCAAAGCAAAGCCCAAAGTATGCTTACCAGAATAACCAGCCAAAGTATCATGTCACATGCACAATCTCTGACTGGTATCCTGCTGAGTTTTGCTTAGAACAAAATTGTTGGGCAAAAATAAATTGTCTGCTTACGCAGCTCTTTGAATTGAAATGTGGCCCTGGTTGGGTTTCGTTTACGCCTTGGCTAAAGGCTACCGAATTTATTGACAGAGTTTCAGATGTTTGCTGTTTCACAACATTTTGATATTTCGTGATTTCGATATTTAATCTGTAAAAGATTTGCTTTTATAAAGCATTAAAATGTTGACTTTTGCGGGGTGCTGTTAAAAATACATTTTCGAATGTAAAAGCCTATTGTATATTGTAGAATAGTCATTTACAGTGTGTACCAATAAAATATAGGGGTTTTTTTTTCAAACTATTTTCTGGAACTTTTCTAAAAGGACCCCGATGGAAATAAATCAAATTTATTGTTTGTTTGTTTGTTTGTTTTTTGGGGAAGGGGTGTTTTTTGTTGTTGTTTTGTTTTTTTGCTATCCTTGGATAATGTTGTGCAGTTTTTCTTTCTTGATTTCTATTTTGGTTTGTTTTATTTTATTGTACAACCTCTTGGTACAGTGTATGTATTTTTGCCATGTTCTTGCTGTATTTTATCCGAATAAATTCAATTCAAACACAAACAAATGACTTCAACGCCCGAAAACATTTTGTGCACTCGAAATAAATTATTTCGAACGCTTGGATTCATTTATTTTTTTATAATGCATGCATGAACATGATTGTAGAATCTTAAATTGTCAATGTCAGTAAAATAGATCATTCCTTTTGTTAACTGCTCATCGCGCGTGCGCAGTAACAAAAGACTGTGCAAGTCTTGCACGTATTCGAACGTTTTTGGGACCACTTAAACCATCGATCTCTATTATATTAGAGATCAATGAATTAAACCCGTGAAGGAAAAAAACTCACACCCAATATTCGAACACCCGCGAGACTTGCACAGTTTATACTGGTGGGCAAAATGAGAGAACGTCGCACCGTTTTTGTGGGGGGCTGATGGTGGCGTCCCGTAGTAGTAGACGCGCTCGTCAGTCTGCCTAGTGCACAACTCTATGGCGTTTGCCAACCACCATTTTCTGCGCATGCGTGAATGTTTTTAGCATATTATTTCATGAAAGGCTGTAAGATCATGTGCTTCCCCAGTAAGTCAATTGATAAGAGGAAAGTACATAATTGTTTTGGTGAAGTCGGAGAGTAAAATTATTTCTATTATTTAGTTTTCAGTAAACACACCATCCACTCAACCTTATGTGATCTCATAAAATAAGTTTCTGCTTTGCTGTCAAGGACTTTTTGCACGTTTATGTGCTTTAATGTTTTGACAACAGCAATCGAAATATACAACGGTGCGTTCCCCAAATGCTATTTTCTTTATGTTGACAAACTGTATTTCAAACTGAAACATTTCTCTGGCGGATTGATAACTATTTGTTTTCGCATATTGGACTAAACTTTGTAATCAAGGATTTTTCAGAATTAAACTAAACATACACTAAATAGTGATCAATCCTGTACATTTTATGAATGTCTTTTTTATATCTTGTTGGTAATGAAACCAATGATCAACTGCGACAGTAGGCCTGGAGATACACATGTGAATAGAAAAGGTGAAAAGAAAATAAGAGAAGAATTGTTAGTTTTACAAGTTGGAGGAAAACCTCAATTGGGAGGAAAACCCCAACTGGGAGGAAAACCCCAACTGGCAGGAAAACCCCAACTGGCAGGAAAACCCAAACTGGGAGGAAAACCCCAACTGGTGGCAGGAAACCCCACTGAGAGGAAAACCCCAAACTGGCAGGAAAACCCAGCATTGGGGGGGGGGGGGAGGGGTTCACCCATGCAATCAGGTAGGGACTGAACACCCAATTCACATGCTAGCCTCCTGAAGGGTCTGAGCCGAGGTAAAGGGCAGTGAAGAAACTGAGCGCTGAGCCAAACTGAATGCCCAATTTTCGAACCTAAAAAAAATGAAAATAAAAAACCAAAGAAATAAACAAACAGGAATAAACCAACAGAACAAAAGAAATGCAATACGGACGGACCAATGAATAGTGTTCTACATGTTAATTTTATTCAAAGCAAATTCACTTGCATTTATTGTTCCTTTTTTTTTTTTTTTCCTTTTATACATGTTTTTCTTTAGGAACTGGGATAAGGTTAGCAATGATATATATTACATTATACAACTGATCAATAATAAGTATTACAAACTTAACTTGGATTATAACACCATCAAGAACCTGATTCCATAAGTTTGCTAAGAACAGGAGAATCCTGCTTAGCATCAACAGCTTACCTACCAGAATACCATACAGTTTTCATAGCATATGAGTGAATTCACACTAACATTTTGCTCAAATATTTTTTTTTGTCTCTGGAAATTTTTTTTAAATTCGGAAACAGAACTGCCTGCTTCAATCTAGCATTGTGTTATTTCTGCTTGGCAGAAATGAGCCAAGCAAAAAGTGACAGGGACCCGGGCTTGAACCATTGACATTAAGCAGGATATTGGCCGGTTACCTGCTTATACTATTAAGCAAAAATGTTGAATGCTTAGCAGACTTCTGGGTAAGCAGCTCTATGATATAGAGTCCCCTTGCATTGGCAGCCATCATGGATGTCAAACAATGTAAAACGCGCACAAGTGTACGCGCCACACTCAACTCTCGGCCAATCAGTCCTTCCCATGAAGTATGCTAATTCTATTCATGCATACTTACAGACACTATTGGTTGGCAAACGCCATACAGCTGTGCACTTGGCAGATGCAAAAAATGGAAAGCGTCACGCCACCATCAGCCCCATCCAAAAGGCGCTATGATACCTCATATTGCCAATCAATATTGTTAGTGCACATGCGCTGATGTGCAATTTACATATTTACATAATTTCATGAGAAGGGTCTATGGCCCTTATGCATGTGCAGAAAAGATCGCACGCAAAGGATTCTGGGTGAAACTCCAGTCAAATCCACATTGGCAACCATCATGGCGCGCTGATTTTGAAGCAATGCGGTACACAACACATAAAACCTGGCATAGTTACATGTTAAACTACAGCGAGGCATCCATCTTGGCCACTTGCTCTCATTTTCAGCTGTCCTCGGTTTCCCAAGATGCACTGCGGTGTATTTTTTAAGATGGCGCCTGTGCACATGGGCCATTAGGTCTTACTTTCACCTCAATGAGGGCGCTGTTTGAGCTTCTGACGTCATATGCAAGGGGCCCATTGATTCCTCAGACTGAATGTCTCTTAGAGAGCACCCGGCTTATTGTCAAGTCTCCGACACAAGGTTTCTTCGGACCTACATACCTAAGGGCTACACACTTCCAAGGATGAAATGGTCCAGTACCAGAATAGATATTCATAATAAATCGAGGTGCTTTTGTTTTGCTTCACAATAAAAGTGCTCATCCCATGGTGGCAAAGCTAGAGAATGCCCGTTGCATCCCTGTCTACGAAACTCTGTTCTTGTTTACAAAACTTGATTTTCTGTAATATGCATTTCCCTCTGGGACATAATCATAAATTTCTTGCTTCACTACAAAGTCTTCTACCTAAATCAAACTACCACCTGAAACTGTTTTTCTCTACCGAGTCCCCTTCAATGCTTTTAAGTTAACCAAATAAAAAAAAAACCTATACATCATATTTTTTTTTACATGTTTTTTCTGTTGTAATTACTATTATTATTTTATTTTACATATCAGTGTAATCGAGGACAAACAGGAAATATTGAAAATTCTTTGACCACTACAGATTACAAAAGGCACAGATTAAGTTTACTTTTTCAAAGTCCGAAGCTACACTGAACTGTGGCAAAAACTTTACTTTCGTCTGTTCACTTTTTGTTTTACTTTTGTTTTTCAACTGTACACAACATGATCAAAACTTAGATAGTAAATTTACTTGCAATCTGCGCTTCTGATCGAAATCTCAATGTTGAGCGGAATCGTGGGGGAACCCGTCTGCTCTTAAAGACTGGAGCAGAGAAAGGATCGACACGGTGCTAGTTGGAAGAAATTCAGTACAAGGCTGCAGTGTACTTTTTATACCATCGAGCTGTGCGGACTCATTTTACACAGGTGCTCTATCTTAAATCTGGTGCTCGGTATGTGGCATGGTAGTACCCAACCCCCCCCCCCCCCAAAAAAAAATAATCATATTGTGTTCTGGAAATCTCAGGAATTCTTCAGAGGATTTTAGGGGGGTACTTCTGTACAAGAGGAAAAGAGTGCAAAAGTATGGGAATATTTTAGGGGCGGGGAACACCCTCAGCCACATATTGGGTATGGTGTAACAACAATGTTTACTTTTATTTAAAAAATAAATAAATAGCAATTCAAGGAGTCCTATGGCCAACTGTTGACCGTTTGTATTTGTCACAGATTATTTACTTCATCAATTTACACCAACGGCGACAAATAAGCTCTCAACAGCAATCAAATTGACATTGGGAACAAACATCTATTTAAAATCGGGTTTTTTTTTTTTTTTACAAAAACAACTGGCATTTTTTTATTTAAAGATAGGGTCATACTTTGGTAATGACCCAGAAAAAAGTAATTTTTATCAGAAAGCTTACTTCTTATAAAGATAGTAAAAATCCTGCAAAATTATTTTGTCTGAAAGGCCCCCATTGTTGATATCAATGAAAGAATATCGAACAATTTTGAATCTCCAAAGTTTGCTACGAGCAACTTTTGAAGATTTGAATTTCCATGGTGTCCTTTAGTGTACGCTTACAGCCAGAGATGCAATTGGTACTTGCTGTCATCTGGGTTAACGTGAAAAGATTTGACGTTCTGACAGGTGTCTGTTCTGTTTTCCCAACAAGTAGATTCTGTATTCGGCTGCAACTTTCACAGGTGACTTTTTTTGTATCTTTATTGATAATTTGACCCATTTCTCAGCATTACATTCCTGAAAACCAACTTATAACCCTCCCTTTAGAGGTGTTCGCTGACTGATATCTGACATCTTTACACCAAAAGCTTGACATGTTTAAAAAAAAGAAGAAAAAAAGATAAGTACACTGAAGTTTTTTGCGTTGATTTTTTTCTCTCTTCAATTTGTGTGAAATAACTCAATTCAATCACCAACACGTCAAAAAGCAAGGTTCCATAATTATTACAAGTAGTTATTTACAGGTTGCGTGACGACACTTGACTTGGACCTTTATTAGGCAAATTTTCTCTAAATGAAAAGGAGTCTGCAATTAGACTGGCTCTCTTGAAGCTTTCCTTATCAGCACACTGACTGAAAAAGGTATACAGGGCACCCAACGGGCCAACTGCGCAAGCTACAGATCAGTCAATTGGGGATGTCCTATTCCAATGTTTTTCTGCCATTTCTGGGATGCAATTCTGCCCGGCATTCAATCTGTTTTTGTTTTGCAGGCGTCTCCGACCAATGACGTTAACGCAACTGTACAAAATGACAGCGCGACACAAGTGTTACTTCTGCGTATAACGCGTATGTGAGCAAAAATGTGGCCCAGTAATGGCGGAAGAATACTGGTACAGGGACTTAAATGAACCTCAAATGAAACGATGTATAACCCTTGGTCTTTTTATATCGGACTGGTAATCAATTTGATGTAACAGAAAAACTGCAAACACGCCACCACAGGGCACCAGTGAAAGGAAAGAATCAAACCCAGGCCAGGTCCCAATCGATGGCTGAGGCTGTTACTAAGGTTGATGCCAAGGGCATCCTGTGCTTCATTAAGAAGGCAATCCTGTGACAACTGTAGCCCCAGCCACTAATGTGGCCCAACCCACTTTTCTCATCAGGACTGATAATCCACATGCAAAACAAAATAATGAGGCTGGCTACGCTCAAAACTGCCAATATTTCAAATCCAAATTTTGGAAGGCTTACAATTTTGCCGCCAGCTGATCAACAGTTTCTCTGTGAAGGTCCTAGGCTTTATTGGGATAATGTTTCCCTGGCCAACAATGAGATTGTTAACGGCAGAGCCCTTCCTGTGTTTACCTTAACCCCAAGATGTTCACAGTAAGAACATACCGAGGGCGTGGATAAGGTCTGACAGAGGGGAAACCCCATTGAGCACTAGTAACTTGTGTAGGCACAAGAGGCCCCCATGGCAGGATGGCTGTTGCCTAGCTCTCCTCCATCATACACGTTGACACTGAGCGCAACAATTAAGCTCCACTGCAATGCAACACAGCGTTGCTTAACAAACACTGGCAGGGAACCGGTCATGTGCATACGAACATGTTTTGGTGGTGACCAGTTTCAGCTAGGCAAGGTTTTTTGTGTGCTCAGCAAGTTTTTGTGCCGAACAGCATTTGAGAAAATTTGGCCCATAAAGCAGTTTTGCACAAACTTTGCTTAGCAGGAACAGGTTACCAACTAAACTAGCATGTAATGTACATTGTTTTCAACTGGTTATCGGTTTTGCTTAGCAGAAACATTTTCTGCTTAACATATTCCTAAAATTGGGCCCATTTCGCAGTCCACGAGGCCCCACTCTTAACCCTTCAGAAACCATTATTTGCAAGGCGCTTTTGACCCAGTCTCATGAGTGAACCCCCAAAAAGGTACAATTTTTATGTTAATTTGCCACCAATCCTGGGTTCCAATGGTGACGTACTAGCTACCGTGTCTGAATTAAGCGACGTCAGTCACAGCTATGGCCACTGCCAAAGCCAAGAATTCAGACACGACCTTAAACTGTGCTGCCATGTTCATAAAAAAACAAAACACTTCCACTTGAGTGGGAACGTTACAAAAACAGCCATATTGATCGATTTTGCCGAAAAGTACGCCCTCTACAGGCTAAAGAGATCGGAGAGCCATGTTTCTTCTTTCCTCTCAGACAGACCTTATCACACAATGGTACGTATTAACAAAAACAAAAAGACAAACAAAAGTCAAAAACCTCAGATTGGGAGGACTCCCTACAGCAGAGAGCATCTCTTTTTCTTTGGTGGCTCTGGGGGTTCTAAGGCTGCCAATATCGCCTCGTCGAAAACATTCTTTAGTCCTTTCTGTAAAACGAAACCAGCAAAAGAAGGGGGTCTTGGTTAAAAAAAGATTGCAAGTGCTGAAGAGATTTCAGTTTTATAAAAATATATCAGGTATTGGCAAAAATAATGAAGCATTTAAACACACATTTAGGGCTGCCTTTAACAACACTGGCTCGGCGTACACTGTCTAGATAAAACTGCTACGAGCTAGTAAACACAACCTCTCCACTTGCCCTGTATGCTACTAACAGTGATTTTCAAAATGATGTGATGGGGTACTGAAAACTAAAACAACAAGCAAGCCACTGAGCGTGTAACTTTACGTGAAAATATCTGACACAAATCAAATTCTCTTGATAAACTAGAAATAATGAGCTTGTGAAAATTAGCGCAGGCATGACAGGCTAGTTCAGCATAAACGTGGCTACCCCTGGCGGGTCAGTCAAAGAAAAACATTTAGCGCCAAGGCCTTGATAATCCAATGGCTCACCTGTGTAAGAGCAGAGCACTCAACAAATTTCACAGCTTTGAGTTCTCTGGCCAGCTTCTCGCCCTGCTCAACGGTGATGGGTTTCTGTTTGTTCTTGCTCAGCTTCTCGATGGTTGAGGGGTCGTCGCGTAAATCAATCTGCGTGCCTACTAGCAGATACGGTGTTTTCGGACAGTGATGCGTGATCTCTGGAGCCCACTACAGACAAAGAGAGGAAACAAAACCACATTATCGGATAATCATCATGCAAGGGGTGACTTTATTTCTGATAAGTATTATTTTAAATAACAACAATAACGGCTCTTAGTGCAATTCCATTGAAGATCAAAGCGCTCCACAAACATAGTATAACACAATACACATCAGCAAGTGAAAAGAACAACGTCAGCTAAGTCAACACACTAGAATGGGTTTGATATTTCACTTGAAGGCATCAACTGTTGGTGAGGATCTTATGGTCTAAGGTCACTGGTTCCAGAAAGTTGGCCCATCCCGAACAAACTGAACGATCCATTGCCTATAGGTTTGTTACTCCATGGGATGATAAGACGAGTAATGTCCCGGTTTGACCATAGACCTTTTCAGTGGATGGTAAATGGGTGGCAATGCACTCCGTAAGATAGACAGATCATTCAGAGCTTTGCAGACATACAGTTGTGTTTTAAACTTGATTCTTTTGTCAATTGGCACAGACTGGTGGAGTGGGCAGGTGGAGTAACATTTAGAAAGAACACTCACCTTTTCTTTGACATTTTCAAATGAGGAGGGTGATACGACAGAAAAACATACAAGGAAGACATCAGTCTGGGGGTAACTTAAAGGCCTCAGTCGATCGTAGTCTTCTTGGCCTGAAAATGAAGAGAGAGAGATAACAGAAATTTCAATCACTTGACAAATGAGGGCAGCAGAGACAGCGCTAAGGGTCTTGTCCCGCTGGGGCAATTGTCACTGGCAACTTGACGGCAACCAAAAAGGAACAGCATGCAAGAGGAACACTTCAGTAGTACAAGAGCCTTTTTGCTAACAGTGTCTTACACCCACCAAGAAAATTATATGTAAATTTTAATTTGAAAGTTTGTTTCTTTTTGGATATTGCTCAGAACTGGTTGCACGAAAATTGCCGACCGACATGCCCCTAAAGATTAACAAAGGTGTCGTCAAACATTGATCAATTCCCCATTCTTTAACTAATACTATAACTTTCAGGGATACAAATAACTGTGATTTAATTGTAAAACGGAAATCAAGTACTATGTAACAAACCAAACGGGGAGGTCACAGGTTCAAGTCGAGCTTTAGTCAAATTTTCTTTGTTCAACCCCAAAATCCTCAAACAGAAAGCAAAATTTAGTGCATCTCTTCACTTCTCTGAAATGAATCAGTCTGCAGGGGGGATTTGGTTTCTATGCCTAACTGTGTGATTGGTTTTGAAACCGAACAGGGTACACAAAGACAAGTATTGTACAGACATTGAGCAAGCACCTTCATGCACAATATGCCGATAGGCCGGCGCAGGTTTTATACGCTGGTTATGAAGATTCTGACAACTCTACTTTGAGTGCATTTCCTGTGTACACGTACATGTACTTTAAATGCTTTTTATTCAAATATCCTGCGATGCTTTTCAGTCATCGGCTTCCTTATAATATGTGATACAGGGACAGACAGGAAATTGGGTTTGCGTTGAACGACAAACACACAGGAAGCCAAATCCAGCAGTAGTTCACAATTAATACACTTGTTCTGTTCTAACACTGACAACTGGATACATGAGAAGGCACAAGAACAATGCAGTTCTAACTGAAGCAGTCAATACCAGTTTCTAAATACTACGTACATGTATGTCTATAGTAAAATCAACTTGAGATATACGCCTAGGCCTAATGGAAAAACATAGTTGTTTCCTGTAAACCAGACTGACCATTACAAAAGCCTTACAACTTTAAAACATTGCATCAATGATTTTAAAAGTATGCTGACTGACTGCCTCATGTATCACTACTTTACGACCAGAATTTAAGACTTGACTAAACCATTTTATCAAAACTAATTTCATGAAAATTTAAAATTCCCTTCATATCCCCCTCTCACTTATTTTTCATTTTATTTCACTATGTCTGTATGTGCAGTGCACATATGTAAAAAAAAAAGCACCCAATATAATATGTTTCCTACAAACTGACAGGTTCTTTTTTCCCCTGCTTGTTTGAGGAAACAAACATTTTTTTCTGTTAGGCCTATCCGACTAAAACAATGAGTACATATGAGTGATACTACTCATGAGTGTCTGAAGAACTCTGAAGATATTGTAAATTAACTTCAAAGAAACACTCGACTGTCCTCAGTAGCTAGATGGGACATCATCGCTCCCACACTACACAGCTCAAATTTCAAGACAGTCTTCACTATGCAATACATGTGCATGTACTGTAGTTCTTGTACTCAGAACTGTCGCTGGACTGGATATGTATAGTTGTCAAAAGACCTAAAATATTACTTCCTTATATTTGCTGAACTTTAAAGAGGAGATTTGGAAGTGAAAAGCTTACAAGTTGCTTTGGGAAAAACACTGTAGAACTTGTTGGCTTACTGGTGATACAAATTTACGGACTATGGCACTCATTCCAGTGCTTTGTTTGAAAAGCTCATATTCATCAATGTTGCCATATAGCAAAAGTAACTTGATTCGGGCTCAGCTTTGTTTTGCGTCTTGCGCAATTGTTGTTTGACCGGTCTGGGTCTCGGCAAACAACTGATACAGAAATCACTTTCATTTCTTTTCAGCACAACGTAAGATTAGAAAACCGAGAACGAAAGTGAGATAGCTTTACTCCCCTCTTCAGTTTCAAAGAACGGAGTTCCCACACCAACCTTAAAGCAGGTGATGACAAATTGCATAAAGGGCAAGTGCTATCTTTTGTCAGACCTGACTAACTTGGACTGAAAAGAGGCATTTCGCTTGGGAAATAACTTAATTAATTGACATTTCCTGCCCTGCTGAGGCCATTTACTGCCAACACCCTAAACAGCGAAATGTGATGACCGGCAAGTGAATAACAAAATATATATATAAAGAGAACAAAAAAACAAAAACAATGAAAGACATCAACAGGTGAATAACCAACTGGCTCTTTTCACAGCAAACAAAACTGAAAAACTTAAAACACACATTTATGAAAAGACAAAATGGGTGAAAAGAAACTTTAAGTTTGATGTTCCTTTCGCCTTTCTGGTTGACATCGATGGACAAAACGCTGATCTGTTCTATTATCAATATTATAAAAGTCGACAAGATGTAGATTGTAGACAATTTTAAAAGTGCAGTTGTCAAGAGAATGCAACTTCTGCCAATGAGTCATTCATGGAATTAAACCGATATTTCAGTGGGCAGTCAGTGCTTTGGCCTGCTGTGGTCGGAGTAGTGGGTAAGCCCCTGCATCAAGTACAGGGGTGTGCCATCATTGACCAGCTGTGATTTCTTGCTGACTGATAACGCAATGGATGTCAATCCAGACTGTGAGTGGTTTTGTACGAGGGAGTGGACACTGGACAAACTGTTCTGTGTTTTTTTGTTGTGAACGGTTAACAAATTTGAAAATGGGTAGAAACCTTTTAAACAAGATTATTAGTTTGGTTTTTTTACCTTTTCACCCATGTACTGTAATGACAAAATACAGCAGTTGGAGTATAGTGCTTTATAACACCTGAGGGTGATTCAAAGCGCTCATTATTTTCTTTCTACAAGGTATGCAGAGCTGGGTTCGAAATATATGACCCAATTAATTACGTAGCACCATGCATTGGTTTACAAGGATCGTGGCACAACTGCAGCCAACCATACCAGAAAATGTGACATCACGGTGGTGAACGCATCTACTCAGTACTGTACGCATTTCTGCACAAAGCTGTGCCACCAAACACATCCCGTATTTTCAGTTGGTTTCAAAAGCTTGGTTCCACTGGAAAAATCTTACCAAGGGTACCAGGGCTTGAATGAAAGATAGACTGGCACCTTTCAAAAACATAGTGATTTTCAGAGCTTATGATACAGGGTATCTAACACGGCTTAAGGGACTGGGACATTCATGTATCTCTTGATTTGAAGAACACATACCTGCTGTATCAAATAGACCCAATGTGTACGGTTCCCCTCCTATCATTACTGTCACCGCATAGTTGTCAAACACCTACCAGGAAAAAGAAAGGACAAAGTTATCACAAACGTCTTCCATATCCATTTGAGGTTAATGTCACACAATGAAAATTTAAATCTTTAAAAAAATAAATAATAATAATTCAATTTTTTAAAAACAACACTTTCTTCAGATTTTCTTTTTTGTTACAATAAATATCTCAATCTATATATTGATCCCTCTGACTCTGAGATATTTCTTATAGACTTGAGTTTGGGCAACATGAATGACACGAATGGGGGACGGTTTACATACGTCATGTCAGACATGCAACCTGTTATAAAAAAAAGAAGAGGTGGAAATTGCCCTGGATAACAATTTTTGCGCGAAATGTTTCAGTATTCTTTAATTTAAAAAAATCCAAGAACAATGAGGAAATCGGCCTATTTGCTGAGAAGGGGCATGCCCGATACATGCTGATTGACACTGAAGGAATCAGGGTCAAAATCATGGCTCTGCTTACTGCGGAATTCCAAGCTTACACTACAGCGCCTTGCAAAGCACATCATTCTATGGGCCTTAAGAGCAGAATTCAAAAGCAGAGCCATGAAATTGGTTTCAGGTTAACATAGTGGTAGCCAGAGGGGAGTCTGGGTGTTTTTTCGCCAGCCTATTAATTACGTTTTTTTTTAATACACTTGTTCAGTTGCTGGCAAAGGTTACCAGTTCAACTAAATTCTATTTTAACTTTGATAGATTATCAAAGAAAAGCAAGGGATAACTGTAGATGACAAAAAGGCATCACAAGCCGTCAGGAAATCAATCAACGACGTCATCAAAGGACTTAATTGAATCAATTCAGGGAAAGACACCATGACAACAAGGGAGGGTTTCCTTTCAATCCCGACACAAAGCAAAGCAGCGAGGCGCGACAGGAAAACAAGTAGATACTGACACCCACTGCACATATCCCCCTCAAAGAATGTGCACCTGTCTGACACTGTAACTTAACTTTGTGATGCCAACAAAGGCCATCACATTTCATGAAGCCTCACAATGAACTTCGACAAATACTAAGGTCAATAATCCAACGTCCAACTTTCCCGACTTTCCATGTGGCGACTTTTAGGGATGTTGGAGCAGTTCGTACTATAAGAAAATTGTTACGTTGGATTCGGATAGTTTACCAGTAACAAATATTGTGAAGTCTATGTAGATTGCTTGCAAATGGTGTCCGATTCAATTTTCACTGAAGGGTTTTCTTGTGATCATATCGAGCAATGATTCCTTCTTAATGACAACTTCATTGCTATAGGCCTAAGGCTTGAACTCTGCTTTGAATCAAATCAACTAACTACATGTGTACACAGAAATCAGCAGGGCACCAGTTCAAGCAGATACACATCTGGATTTGTGTGCCTAAGCAGCTCTATAATATTAGGACAAGATCAGGGAGAATTCTAAGTTGATATAAACCATTTAATTACCACATGGTAAAATGGCAAAATGATTCTATGAGAATTTTTTTTTTTTCATGTATGGCTGGAAAATGCTCAAATGAGCATCGCCATTTTGACAGTTTGACATTACACGTGTCACGCGGTCTGGGTGTTGATACGCTTCGTCCACAGTTCCAGGGCACAGAGTGCGGTTGAGCTCTACGTACAACAATGTACTTCGGGTGCGGTTTCTATGATTCATCCCAACCTCGTTCCCCGAGGGAATAGGTTTATTACTGCGCGATTCTTTCCCCAAAGTGTCTTCGAGTTATCTAACTTGATTGTTCTTGAAAATATGGCACAGTTTTAATCCGCCTGTTGTTGATACATTCTTTGAGAGCGCTCAAGCCGTAGTAGCCAGCAAAAGAGCGACCAGACATGGTGGAAACACGTTCCCTCTCATTCTATTTTTCATCATGCTACTACATGTACATGTAGCACTTGTTCAAAAGCACGCATTTGCACAAAACATGATTTAGTTGTGACCAGACTTGTGAGGCGCCAAATTGTAAAAATACTTGCACAAACAGATGTACAACTTTACAAGCGCTCCAAAGTTTCGGGGCGAAGCACGAAGCTGCTAACATTTGTATTTTGCAATCGGGAAGATTTTGTACAACAATCAGGAAGATATTTGGAGTTACAGTCATCGTATTAGGAAAAACGTTTCCATAATCAGGGAAATTTGAAAACTTGTCAACACGGAAAAATTGTTTCATTCCTGGGAACGTTCTGCAGAATCAGGGAGAGTTGGCAGCTCTGAAAGCAGTGTTACTTCCTGGAGTCAATTTGCATCGTGTGTTCGTCTCTCCCTACCAGGGCTTAGTGTTGAGAGGAACCGGTGGCATGTTGACCATGGCAACGAGGGGTGCATTCACTCAGGCCCCGATACTGCGTTGTCAAAGGGGCAGGGCAGTTTGAATATGCAATTGTCAACTGGAACATTTCAAGGGGCACCAAGGCAATGACCAGGGGTATGGATCGGTTGCCGCCATGAAGTACTAATGTAGTATCAGGACAGTTCACCATATACAGCCTACATGTATGACACTTGTAATAAGTTACAAACTGAAACCATTTAAGTAAGACGAGATCAACTCTACCTTAAACTCGGTAACAAAATTCTAGACTCAGTGTACAGAGAATAGCTTCCTCCGTGTAGGGCTCATAATCTTCGCTACTCCAACCAACTTGCCATCCCCTCTTTGCCGAACCAAAAGATGTGAAAACAGCCCCGTCGCTTTTTGCACTAAAATGCTCAATAATAATTCTTAATTATTATGTGTTTCGTGTGTGTGTATCTTTTATTTGTTTGTTTTATGTGCATATTTTTATACACTCTTTCAAAAGAGTGTTCAAACAGTTGTCTTACCGTAGGTACATATTCTGAGGGAAATTTGTTTGTTGTGTAGGATATAAGCAGGCAGGTTTTACCAACGGCACCATCACCGACGACGACACATTTGATTGTCTGCATGGCTGTGGTGTAACGATGACTACTGCAGACACTCTCTCAAGCCTGTCAAAATGGAAGAGAGAAGCAGAGATTGTGTTCAACTAGAATTCTTGGTCATAATATGTAAAATAATCATTGGATACAACAGGTTTTCTAGTACTTTTCATGGGCCTAACTAATTATTTATTTTGCCAAAAGTAGCGACCATGTACATACATGTGTATCTATTAACCAAAATAATAACTCTTTATTCCTGATGTAATTGTCAACAACTACTGACCAACATTAAATCGTCCATATTGGCAGTGACCACAGTGGGTGAATTTTAGTCTGATTTTAACAATAAATAAAACTGATGGAGGACACAACCGCCGAGAGAATGGAGGGTATGACTGACAGGAGGATGGAGGGTACAAACGTCATGAGGATGGAGGGTACATGACCATCCAGAGGATGAATGGTACAACTGTCACTTATGTCAGAAGGATGGAAGGTAAAACTGTCGGGAGGATGGAGGGTAGGACCGTCGAGAGGATGGAGGGTTATGATTATTTAAATTACAACTCAAATGCTGAACCCCCCCCCCCCCCCCCCCCCCGCAATTTTATTCACTCAGTCATGTCAGTATTATTAGGTCAACTTTTTTGTAGCTAATAAAACTACTTTACTCTGTGCAAATACATATCTGGGACTGGCATGACTGTGAGAGTAAGTAACTGATAATTTTTTTTTTTAAGTGCATGAATTGACATGATTGATGAATGATGATTTAATCTTTAATGAAAAAAAAAATTACGGTCGGTTTCTTTTCCCTGATCATTACGCACCGAGTCTTACTCAGTCTTACATTATAAATTCAAGAACATTGACGTAGTCTGATAGTGATACAATATCATTTGGTAGTAAGCTAAGATTATAGCTAATAATGGTGATAAAGTCAAACAAAGTTTTTGACAGTTTCAACTTTCATTCATTCATTATAAAAATAAAATAAGTAAAGTATACAGTTTGTAACGACAGGAAAGGGGCACGGTATATATCGATATAATTACAATTTAAAAGTAAAATTAACACACCTCATGTGATAAATAATATAAGCAAATGTTTTTTAAATTGTTGAAAATAGGGAAAATTAAACCCCGGAAATGAACATATCCTGGTGTCGGAAATACACGGTCAATGATCGGCCGTTGACCATACAAATGAACACTACTGCTACACTAACGTAAAAATTAGAGAACTCCATTTACTTACCCCTTACCGTAAAATGCCACGTTCCTCAAGCAGATAACCTGTCGAGATCCCCCAAACACACCTCTTGGATTTCGTCAATTACCAACAATCCAAATGACAAGGAATCAACAAGAATTTTGGTCGATGGAAATATTTATCGGCAGTTTTAATACGTCTATTTTGGGCGTTGGTGAACTTCTCGGATTCGCCGGGTTTCCGCCCAGTTGAGTCAGGGTTTAAGTTTAGTGATATGCGCATACTTTTTACGCATTATAATTTTAGGCTGATGTCATAATTTAAAAATTCATGACAAGATGAAAAGAAGAGGGCGCTACACTGCACAAGTTGTTGCGCCACACAAACAATCATCGTTATTAATAAACCAGTAGTCAGTTGAAAACGCTATAAAAGTACGTAGCTAAAAATGGTCCGACAAAATAATGCAATCTAACTTGCTGTCTGCGTTACTTTAATGTAAAACAGTTTTAGAAGAAAATGAGTGAACAATAAAATAATAAGAAAAACACGCCGCAAAAGCTAAACGAATACATTATGATAATTTAATGTCTTGACAATCAGCTTTGACAAACACCGGTACAGACACAATTAGAACAATATTTGTATTTTTTTCCACTTTATAATTATCTATCAATGGTGCAATAATTATGACTAGGATGGGCGTAGACAACAGACACGCTAGCTACAATGTAGCTCTAACATTAATATTTTGTGGTTTGCAGTGCGCTTTCCTAAATTGCGACGTGAGCGGTTGGAGTTTACTAACAATGTATAAACTAGAGAACGTTTTTGTATAATACTTTTTTCATAATGTTTACTCTTTTTTAAGTCCACTTAGCTTGGTACCAGCGCCCGTGCCCAAGGGCGTCGATCGCTACTGAAAAGTAGGGGGGACGGGCGAGCACGTCTTGAAAAAATACATCTAACATAATAGGCCCAAAATACCATTCTGCGCGTGGTCCATCAGAAAAAAGATAAAAATGAAAAAACATTTCACCATTTATTCGCTATTATTTTATTTAAACAAAAATTGTAATGAAATATTAAATCAAGAAAATGGTGTATATTTTTATATTTTGTTGCATATTTTCTAATGAACAGTCAATCAAAAAGTGGAGGGGGGGGGGACATCTGATATGCTGTCCCCTCCAGTCTAAAAAAAAAGGGGGACATCTGATATGCTGTCCCCTCCAGTCTAAAAAGTGAGGGGGACATCTGATATGCTGTCCCCTCCAGTCTAAAAAGTGAGGGGGACATGTCCCCCCCCCCCCGTCCCCCACCCATCGACGTCCTTGCCCGTGCCAAAAGATGAGACCCGGTGGGGCCTGGCGAACAAAATGAAACTACCTGCACGACCTTGTCGTACTTAGATCGTTGAGGGCGCTAGATGATAATGTCTCGGGGTGCACCGCACTATAAAACAAACGCCCATGGCAACACTGCACATTATTAATGCATTAAAAAATACTTTGAAATACTTCAAACTCACTCATCTTCTTAAAAACCAATCAAACGTATTTCGGACAATTAAATTTTAGATTTCTTTTCAAATGTTGACAGGTCAGCAGTTTGGCATAGTTGCTTATAAGACTTACCCCAAAAAGTAAGAACCCCTAAAATTTTAAAGCTTTTTCCCAAACCGACTTGCTGCCAGTTTTTATAAAGCATCCCTCCATTTCCCAAGCTAAATTATTATGATAAACTATAAAGCCTAAATCTATCAAAAGTCTCTTCAAAAGTTGACGTGCAAAACCCCCAGATTGTGATTTTTTTGTCATAGTTACACAATGTATTAAAATTGCATGACCCACCAAAAAAAGTATTGTTCGAGAGGTTGGGGGCTAATAATGGTACTTTTAGTTAGAAAATTTCATTTGTATCACTAATGACGAGCCAAATTTTGATTCGAAATGGGATATAACTTTTTCCCCTGTGATAATTTAGTTTATTATTTATTTATTTTTTAATTTGCAAGAGGACGTATGTTGAACTGAATACAAGTTTTTTCCCCCGAGGAAAAGACAAAATAATGAAAATAAATAAATACATAAATAAATTATGCTAAACAGCTTAGCGCACGAATGTTCGCCTTTTAGTGAAGTTCATCACCCCAAAATGTCGTCGATATCTTGCGCACAACTTCACTGGCCGCTAGTTGGTTGAGACAGAGAGACAAGTTGAAATCAAAATGTCAAACAATCTTTATTATATCACACAGCTGTGCACACGGGTCATTTTATAAAGCTTGATAAAAATGAACTTAAAATTAAATACATTTTTAAAAACCAAACGTAAAACAACTTTTATTAGCTAGTAAAAGAACAATAAAACAACAGGAGACCAACATCATTTCTTATATAAAATGTTGTAAACTGATGTTTAATTGTTTTAATAAATAATCATTTATTTTTTACAGTACTTGGTGTCAATCTAGTCCCTACAATATCAACCTTGGAATATTAAGACTGTGAAGAGGTCAACGACGAGAGAGTTTCTATATAGCGTCGGTTTGTCGAGGCATGGTACCCGCCTACACTCTAAAAAAAAATACGGGTCAGAAATCCCTGGATTTCGGTTTCTGTGGCCTCTAAGACTTGGAATCTGTGTCAAAATTACTTAGAAATGGGTCAATCTGACGCGGAATCCAAGTTTTAAAAAAACCTCAATAAAAACAGTTTCCGGGTCAGCCTGACTAAAAATACGTCAGGCCCCACGTGACACAGAATCCGGTCCAATTCTGACCCGGATGTTTATTTTAGAGTGCACGACCAGGGCCTAATTTCATAGAGCTGCTTAAGCAGAAAATAATGCTTATCAATTTCCTGCTAAGCAGAAATGAGCAGGATACCAGTCACAAATTGTACACGTGACATGGTAGTTTGGCTGGTAACCTTATTTTGGTAAGCACAATTTTAATGTGCTTAGCATTTTAATGTGCTTAAGCAGCTCTATGAAATTGGGCCCAGTAGACCATCCATCAGAGTCTGTCAAGTTGATTTCAAGTCTGTCAAGTTGGAGCAAGTTCGGGTGGCTGACTAGAGTGACTAGACTAACCAGAAACAGTGTGACAGTGTGTGACGTAGCTCTCGACATGACTAGATCGTCCATACTCTGACAGTTCATTGTCGATCTAGTCAATCTCCCTGTGCTCTATGGTTTTTGGTAAGTCTAGTCACTCTAGTCGCCCACCCAAACTTGCTCTGCAGATTATTGCGCCGCCCCACGTCACAAAATGAGAGGGACGCCCGTCAGGTGTGATAAAACGCTGTAGGAACTGTGGGATCATCAAAACATGTCATTTCGTTCGGTTGAACTGGGTGGATTAGAAACAAAAGTAGTTCTTAATAAAGGCATAGCTATTACTCCGTAGTGCCAATGTTGTAAAACTTGTGGTGTGATGTGAGGTTAACGAGAATGTTAAGTGTGTGCATTGTGTGCGCTGTGTAATAAGTCCCGTTTTAAGAGCAGATGTGTGGCAGGAGATTCTTTACCCTGGAGATTATGTGTGTCCCTCCCCACCCCACCCCCCCAATACTGTGTCCGATGATAGCGCCTTCTTTTGAATCGACCTGCTTCAGCCCATGTTACTTTCCCATGGGACAGATTTCCCTGTGACCCTGACTGGCTCCCTCATTATTGTTTTACTGCCTTAATGCAACTCAAAGTTCATAAAACACTTGGCAGATCGTGTCTCGAACATTTTTTGTTTTGCTGTCATAGTTTTCCCCTGTTGCACGTTTTTGTGTGTGTGTGGTTTTTTTTGGCCTGCCACTTTATGCACATAAAAGCTTGATAATCAGTGTTTTAAAGGCTTGCTTGAAATTAATATTTACTGACAGTAATTTGAAGGGCTCGTTGTCTAGGATGAGCCTCCATGGCGCAACGCTAAACAGATCCCACCAGTATTCTCCTCGAACACTTGTTTACCTATTATACGTCTGTCCCTTAACGCACATTATTTATTTAAGCTAGCTTGCCACTTTGTGCACGTAAAGTTATTAATTAGTTTCCAAGCAAGGCTTGCTAGATTATAGATGTTTTCAGAAAGTGATTTGAATGACTCGTTGTGCAGGCTCTTAATGTTGCCTCGTGAGCTGATGCTACCTGAGCCGAGTGTCTAGACTCGAACATTGTTTTTCAATTATACGTTTTTTTTTCCCCATTGCACATGATGTTCTTTTGTCCCTCGCGCACCTAAGAATCTAAAGCTTCACCGCTACAAAGGCTCATTGCTTGGAATCGATGTTGGATTATAGCTGTGTACTTATGATTTCGAACGGCTCGTTGTTTATGTATGTAGAATTGACGCCGTGGGACATACCTAATGCGTACCTGGCTACAATGTTCGTGCTCCATTGACAATACAAGACATGTCAGTGGCTGTCTCTTATCACTGAGACCTTAATTCGTCTTAATCCTCCTTCCGGGTCCTTGAAGATGACTTTTATCGTGTTCTTGAGAGTCACTTTATCATCCTCCCATTGGCATTAGTTTCTTTGTGATGCTCACCTTTACGTCAGCAGACATCCTTGTCCAAATATATCATGACAATTTTTGAAGATGCACGATCCACAACAACAAGCGCCTACTAAACATTTCCAGTACAATGTCAGTTTGTTGCTGTCTTTATTTACTCCCTAGGATTGTTCCTTCTAGGGCAGCAACAAAACCATAGGTCCATTCGAAATCATGGTTTCGCCTTGGCCCAGGATTTCAGTTGACGTCATTTTTTTATTTTTTTATTTTTATTTTTATTTTTTTTTTAAAGCTCCTGCTGATTGGCTGTAAAGCCAGATCCTGCGTGCCAAAAAGACCTTGATCTCGAAAACACCATTGTGCCTTGGCATTATTAACCAGAATGTATGTATATATATATTTTTTTTTTCGGGTGGGGTGTTTATGGAGTGCCTGTTGTGCCTTTAAAGAAAAAAAAATCGATTTAATTTTAAAACATATCTGAACATCGAATAACTGAGAACAGTTAGTATTAATTAATCAACGATAAAATCTACATAAAATTGTGTCTTTGAGTGAAAACAAACGTTAACTGGTATAATGTTACAATGTGCTGTTTTTCTAATGATGAGGCCTTTATGACGACATTCTACCATCAGAGCCCAATTGAATGGCTCTGCTTACCGTAAGCAAAGAATCGACGCTTACGGAAGCAGGGAATTCCGTGCTTACGTCAAGCGTATTTCATGGGTTAGCAGGGAATTTTTTGCTTAAGCGCGTGCGTACTCCACGTTACTTGGTATTCTTTGCTTTTTTACACAGCTAGAGCAGAAATTCAGCGCTTGCACAGTTAGCAGACAATGGTGATTGCAAGCGCAGAATTCGGCGGTAAGCATAGCCGTGAAATTGGGCCCAGGTGATGCTGTCTTTGCAGACAGCTCTCAAAAAGTTTCCTACGTCACTGGGGATTTTGTGTTTGCCCCCCCCCCCGGTGATTCTATCCCAAAGCGGCAAGTTGTGAAGAAATTTCGTCTGATAGCGCCCCCTCTTTTGACTCAACTTCCTTCTACAGCTCATTAGCCCATTAGGTCGACTTGTCAGAATTGGTGGCTACGGCTACGGGTCCGGCTATGGCTACGGCTGGATCGACTCGTCATCATGCGTTGACAGATAGGACATCCATAGCAACACCATTAGCAACAGTTGTAACCGAAGCCGTCAATTCGGGTACGGCTTTAATCTACCGTACCAACGGGGGACCAGGGGCCAATTTCACAAAGAGCTAAGATTGATCTTAACTGTGTATCAATCTTATTTGCTAAGCAAAGTGTGATGTCACAATAGAAATTACTATGGTGATACTGACAACTCATGTTCAGATGAATCTTAGTGCTTTGTGAAATCGAGCCCAGCCTCGGTAACCAAGGGCAGCGCGCCTTGTCAATAACTTTCGTCAAGCAAGGCGCTCTTGGGATTTGGGGTGACGCGGTGAGATCGCACACTACTGGGGACGAGGTTGGGAACGCGGGGGGGGGGGCACCACAAGATTCTCCATGACGCAGGCCAATATAGTGAACACTTTTATTTACGCTTGATTTAAACCATTATTTCAGCCCGCACTACACACCTCTTACTCCTTCTGTGAATCACCGTTCTGAGATGTACTCTGCACTTTTTCAGCGGGCACATCCATCTGCGAGGGGTGGACGCGACGCGAACGGGAAAGCATGGTCCCGCCCCCGCTGCGACCCACAGCTGTGGTGACACCCGTCCCAACGCTTTGCGACTGGTTACAGTCGGCGTTCTTCAAGAAGCGAGCCGCGTAAAGTTTGGGCATGAACGCAAGGCAGAGGGTGCTGTAAGCGTTCAGGAGCACCACCACGCACATGGTTACCACCCTCTGACTGGCAGAGGTTGCGGTAATGTAGACCGGTAGGGCAGCCATGCAGAACACGAGGGTGGAGTAAACATTGGCCGCGATGAACTTGGACTCGTTGTAGTTGCTTGGTACCTTGCGAGCCATCAGAGCGAAGTAGCAGCACGCTAGGATGAGCACGAGGTTGTAGACGCAGCTGGCCGTGAAAGCGAACCCTAACTGGCAGAAGAGATCGATGTGGTTGCGTGGAGGCGTGGGGATGAGTAGCGTTGGTTTCGTAGAGTTAAGCAAAATCCCAATGACGCAAATAACCACCTGCAAAAGTAGTGGAAAAAGCATCCTCATGAATGACTTTAATTGTTTGTCTCCGACGGACGAACAGTTCCATTATTTATGCAGTATTGACCAACATGAGAAAAGTGAGCGTGACTTGGAATAAATCAACCGAGCGGTTACACATTATTTACGGCAGTCATAGAGCTAACGGCACATGGGCATGACAAATCAATTCTGTTTTTTCACAAATACGTTTCATTTTATTTAGTGCGTTTTACTACGACATACTTTCAACTTGTTCATAACTTCACACTTGATCAAGACTGTAAAATATCCCCTCTCTTGGATGCTGTTTTCCGTATCAGTATCATGGCATGTGTACTGACTAACCGTTCTCATAATGAAAACATCACTGTCCATGTCCACCTACTTCGTATGAGCCAAATAGCTCCAAAATTAGATCTGTAAAAGCTATAGTCTGGCAAATTGGCTTTCCCGCTTTATCCTTCCTCGTAAAGGTTTGCGTAACACCGTGTACATACAGATCTCTGCAAAGTTTCAAATCCTGCTCATGTATATGGTGTTTCTACAAACCGATCGTATCTCCATCGTGCAAAGTTTCAAATCCTACTCATGTACACGGTGTTACTACAAACCTTACTAGATTAATTGTATCTCCACCGTGCAAAGTTTCAAACCTTACTCATGTACACGGTGTTACACAAACCTTACTAGATTGTATCTCCATCGTGCAAAGTTTCAAATCCTACTCATGTACACGGTGTTACTACAAACCTTACTGGATTGTATCTCCACCATGCAAAGTTTCAAATCCTACTTTAATACCGTCACTATAGCCCACCGGGTGGTCTTTCTGACATTAACAATGGAACCGATTAGCCATTCCCTTTAATATGCTAATTACATTCAAGCAGGCGTACCGACACTATTATTGGGCAAACGCCATAATTGTGCACTAGGCAGGCGCCCAAACGCGTATGCGTCACGCAACCATCAGCCCTGGGGCAAAAAGGCGCAAAGTTTCCTCATCTTGCACAGCAGTTGTGCAAAAATAAGCAGATACCAGTCACAGATTATACATGTGACATGGGTTTTGGTGGGTAACCTTATTTTGGTAAGCTGGGGCAAAGTTTATGGACCTAAGGGAATTGTACATGACGTGCATCTTACTCATTCCTACCTGTACGGAGCTCAAGATAGACGCAGCAACAACTTGAACACGAGGACTGACGAAAGATGGCCGCTTAGTAGACTTCTCGGCAGCCTTGAAGATACGATAGATGCGGATGACCTTGAGCAGCGTTGCCGAAATGGTCACCGTGAAACTCAGCGAAATCATGGTGACCTTAGCGTTGCATATGGCGTCGGATGGGCGGGCGAGGGTCACTATAGCTGTAGCGAAAGCCAGGACAATGCCGACCGTCTGAACGGCGCTCAGCTCCCTACTGCTACTTTTGATGACGACATGACTGCGGTAGTGGTACATACCGAAAGCCACCACAGAGGACAGGGCTAGGCCCGCAATGGAGAAGAAGAGCACGGCGAGTGCCGGTGGGCTGTTCCATGTGGTCGCGGTCGGCACAATGGCGTTGCATCGCGTTAAATCTTGATTGGGCCAGTGCGTCAACATACATTCTTCACAGACGGTGCCGTTCGTGGTGATGGCATTTCCGGGACACCGTTGACATCCCCAGCAGCATTTCTCCTTTAGGGGTACCGCAATGTAACCCGGCTCGCACTGTACACGACAAGTGGACCTGGGTGGTACTTTGGAATGTCCCACCCAAGTCACAGCATCCTCGTCCAACACCAACCGTCCGTTGTGTTTCAGGGAATCCCAGATACCAACCTGAACCGGGCGTATCTCCCCCGAAATCATCTGCACGTTCTTTAATGTATAACGCCCAATGGGTTCACCGTTGTTTTCAAAACGGAACGGACCGTCGGCGCCTTGGAAGTTTACACCGAGCAGGTACGGCAGGAAGAGGTCTCCTCGTGAAGTCACATTATAAGTACATGAGAGGTCACCCATGCAAACTTTCAGCACCTCATTAAGAGCATGCGCAAAGATGTTGACTGCGTTTACAACGAAGACTTCGTCGTTGTTGCTCGGTGGTGGACACTCGCTCAGAACGGAGCAGTTATTTTCTCTCAACCATCTGGTCTGAAATTCTGCGAACCATTTGCTCCCGGACGCATCTGAGCCATTAATTGTCCTAAAATAATCCTCGAATTCCTCGATTTCTTGATAGCGGATGGGTAGAAACATACCACCTACGGTGCTCTGGGATAATTCCAGCTTTTTCAGTCTGTACGCGGACTCGAACGCAGCGCTGCCGATGAACGTGAGGTTCGCACCGGGTACCTGTTGGCGAAATTTATCCAAGATAGAGTATGGAGCGCCACTTGCGGCAAATACAATAACTACAGTGGCGAATCGGTACGTTTTTAACTTTTCCACGACTTCGTCGATCTCTGTGTCCGTTGCGGCGTTGGCAATCGGTGCGGAGAAGGCCAGGCAGATGTCGTTTTTCTCGGCTAGCTTTTGCACCTCGTGTGCCCCACGGATGCCGTAGCTATCCAGCGAGTAAATCAGAGCTACGTAGTCCCAGCCATATCGCAGTAACAGATCAATGATGGCTTGAGCGTTTAGTTTATCTGGAGGAGTGGATCTGAGAAAGTATGGGAAACGTCGCTTGTCGGATAGCTCGTCACTAGTGGCCAAGTATGAAATGATGGGAACTTGGAAAAGACTGCCGATCATACCGGATAATATGCTGTTGGTGCTCGACACGGGACCGATGGCGCCGAGAAACGCACCTTTCTCCCCGGGGGAAGTCGGCGGCACGTTGAGGATCTCCAGTCGCCCGTTGCTTCGCATGAGGGACAACACAGAGAACAGCGTCATGGACTCCGTGTAGCAGTCGTCTCGGATGTCAAAACCAAGCCGCACATTCGGCAGCAGGTCACGGCGTTCGTTGATCTTGTGGACGGTAAACGCCATGGTCTCGGACAGCTCCACGGCCCAGGCGGATAACTCGGAGTCACACGGACCGCTGCTGCTGTGGTGAAACGGAAACAACCCCCCGATGAAGAAATCCCCGGGATGCTTGTAGCTGGTGTGAACAGTGTCTGGGATCTCACTGAGGCTCAGACTGACTAACGAGAAGACAGCGAAGACAACGTGTTTAATTTCAGGGGCCATTTCTGAGCTTATCTACTTACAAGTACTGTATCTACAAAACAGGTAAAGTGTCACGGATGGTGGCAACACGTCTAGTTCAGTCTTCGTATGTAACAGTTGCAGGCTAGCCATAGAGTTAGTTTAGTATCACCAGTGAGCGCGGTCTTTTAAAGATTTGGGCAACTTGTGAAACTGGAATTACCTATAGGACGTGTTTGCGCAAGCCCAGACGGGGAATTATTGATGACGTATTGAGGCGGACTGTCTGATTGGCTATGATCTACACCACTGGCTGGAATTATCTATAGGACGTGTTTGCGCAAGCTCAGACGGGGAATTATTGATGACGTGATGCGGCGAACTGTCTGATTGGCTATGATCTACACCCCTGGCTGAAGCTGCGGCATTCATTGTCGCTACAGACATTGGTCACATCCGACAGCTGCGCCAAACTCGGTGCCTCCATAGACTGGTCCCTTGGCTTTATCATTGCAGATAAAGACAGGCACTTGTCTTACAAACCCAATGGTTTCATTGGAAATACACACAAGCAATGACGAAGGTGTACCAGACTAATAATGGTGTAACACACGATAGTGATTGTAGCGTGTATGACATGCGAGGTAAATTTAAAGGTATATTTGGCAGGCAACTGCCAGGGGCCGATTTCACTAACGCTTTTTGATCATCACAAACGCCGAAACCGATCGCTTAATCCAAAATCCATCGCAACTTAGCGATGGATATTTGATAACGGTTTCAGTAAATCTTTGCGACAAACTTACTCATTGCAAAACAATTATTAGCGATGGCAATCTTGCGATGACTCGTTAGTGGCCGCAAAGTGTAAGTTCATCGCAAATTTATGATAGATTGCGCCATTTTGTGCTTAGATTTTATTTGCGGTGTACGTCTCAACGTAGCATAGTTTGTCCGTGAATTAAAGAGTAAAATGGCGTTACATTTACTCTTCGTGGTCTTTTACTGGGCGACTCGGGATACCCCCAACGCAGTTGACCGGTGACACCTTTCAGCAACGTGATTGTTGCCGAGAGAGCTTAAAATCGGTAACAAAGTTTAAAATGAGATCTTCATCTATTGGGCTCAGTTATTTTAACCAGCATTTTGGCCTAAACTTAATGTAGGCCTCATAGCATCCACAGTTTTTCCGTTCCGATTTTATATCATGTACACATTTTCGATGACAACACTTTGACGAAAATTTCGGGCGTCTAGAAATGAATTATTTTTGCCAATTAGGTGATAATAGTGATTATGCCTTCGGGAAAGTATAATAAAAAAATGTTTTCCCCTTTAGACGTTCGTATACGTGCTTAAGCTTATATAAAGGGTGGCAGACATTGATTACCAAAAACGAAAACCGTCATTCTCATTTTGTCAATTTTTCATCAACCTCAACGTTACAATTATTTACAAGATTTTATAAAAGTAAGTATACTATAAGCCTACAAATGAAACATGTTGAATTTGATTTCATGTGAACCTTTTTTAAGTGAATGCATAGAATTTGCGCTACATATTTGGCAGCACAGGCTGTATACTCCCAAGGGAGCTTGAGATGGTTTAAGGAATGAAATAAATGGCCCAGTGACCAGGGGTAATAATGTTGAAGCGTCATTAGCGTCACTGAGTGATGGATTTGAGCGCTATATAAGAAGCCACTATTATTATTATTATTATTTAAGCATTAATATGGTCCTCTTGTTGATGCACCAGCATGACAACGTTTACATCTAAACTGCAATAATATATAACGTTCGTTTTTAATCGAACCGCAGCATGCAACAACATTTTGACATGTACGACGTTCACATGCGAAGACCGACGGTTTTCTGGAGGTTTATGTCAAAGGTCACTACTTTTAGCCTCGTACAAAACGTTTATTTTCCTTGTTATGCCATCCCAACTGCGATGACTTTAGTGAAACGCAAAATCAGCGACATCGCAAGCGCGATGGATTTTCGGTTTGCGATCTCACCGCAAGCATGATAGCGATGATCGCAAATGGGGACTTTAGTGAAATCGGCCCCAGAGCAGTATTCAGATGACTCTTCTTTTAGAATGGAAACTACATACTTTGACTATCAAGTAAAAACTGCAAAAATATATTACTGTGCAAACTTTATTTTATCACAAATTGAATTACGTTAAAACAAAAGTAATAACAATATTAGCAAACAACCTTGATTTTCAGTTTAAAATATTAAGCAAAGAATACAAAGACGGTACTTATAAATAGATTTGTTTTCCTAAAAAGTGAAGAAGTTGAAAATGATCTTGTCCCATAAAGCTGCGGAAAACGTTATTTTATTAAAAACTTTGACTCACTCAATATTGATAATCTCTAACTTTAAGTCAGGAAACACGATTATTTCTGTCAACAGTAAGGCTATAGCGGCGAATGTTCAAGCTTTTTCTAGCCTGTGTATTTTTCAGCTGTTGTTTAGTGGCTAACAAAATGAGCAAACAAGGGCGTCAATTTTCTCTTTGTTACTTTTACAGTTAGAGTTGAACTCTATATCATTATCGTGTTATAAGTGTTGAATCACAGGAGATATTTCCTCTACTGATGACTTCTTATATCATTTTGAAAAGAGCTGACAACAGTTTTTGCTTTGACGAAACTGGTTAGCACATCGGTATGTTTTTCTCACACAATACGCTTGCCTCCAGATTCATGTATGCATTGTAACTGAAACGAGAACATATTACAGTGTTATGAATATGATCAAATAATCAAACCAGCCCTCCACACTATCGATTTCAAAATTATGGCACCATAAGGATGATCATTATATTTTTAAAACAGTTTTTAGCTCTTTAGATAGGATTGGATGATGGTTTGATGAGAGGTTTTTTCTCTCTGCTACCCCCCCCCCCTTAAAGATAAAAACAAAGGTCAACAAGGAGGGATTGTCTTGAGCCTCTCTCCAGCTCCATACCACAACTGAATAGCAGAAACATCTTCATGTCAGAAGGTGTCAGTGTATTAAAAATGGTGACAACATTTCTTATACATTCTAATGTACACAATTCTTTACTATCAGTCTGAAAGTACATTTATTTGATAAACTTACAAAGTTTTACTATGATTCATACCTGATAGATTTATGCAGAGGTCGAGAACCCTTTTGCCCCCTGGGACTTGAACTTCAGCCTTGTGTTGCGGTGGTTCTCGCACCAAAGTCATTGTTCCAACTATGCATTGTATAAAGACAAATGATAAAATAAAACAATGAAAGTTAGTTACATATAATGTTGACGAATTGCGGCACTTGAACGCCCGACAAATCACAGCGTAACTTTTACATTGTTTTTACCAATCGTTCATCTCTACTCAAAACATAACTGATATAGAAAGAATAATTGCGTAGCAATTTTTCCCCGTCACTTTTATTCCTTAGGGCGTTGCATTTGGTTGCCTTTAAATAATGGTTATATATACTTATGGTTTTGGAGCATCAATGGAGGATGGATCTTGACAAAAAATGTACACTTTCCGGCAAAATAGGACCATTTTCAGTGCCAAGGTCATCTAAAATACCTCAAGTTTAAAGTCAACAACCCCCAGGTCACCATTGTTCGAAATTTTTACGCTATATTCCTTTTATTGGGCTCTCAAATCTGTCTAACAGAGAATATTTTCAGGGCCTACAAAATATGCATGTTGCAGTAGGCCAACAAAATATTCATGTTGCCGTTTGTCCGTTTTGTTCACGATATGTGAATTCCAGGATTAATACAATGTAAATTCCCGGGATTAAGTACCGACACTTAGCGCAGTGGGATGAGTGTCGGTACTGTCTCACTCTCAAACCACCCGGTCTGGGTTCGATTACCGTCTGCCCCCAACATAGGAACAATGACTTTTGCTGACCGTGGCAACAGTGCGATTGGGATCAGCCTTGTTTCTCCCCTAAAGGGACAGGGCCCGCGAGGGCTAGGGATCGAGACAGGGGAAGGACATGCTGTGAGTCGATCGCCACACCTCACGGGAACTATAGTATTTTTTGGGGAGCCGGTAAGGGGCCAGCGTGGCCGTTAATCCGAATCGCGGCACCTGAACGCCTGACATATCATAGAAAAACAACCTCATTTAATTACTGAATTCATATTATTATCAATTATCAACAAGTATTACATCTAAATAATACAAGTGAATTTAAACATATTTCTTGAAAAATTACTCTAGAAAACCGTTTGCAATGTCATAATAAAACAATACTTTCAGCAAATGCAACTTTATTGAAAACACAATATCGGCCCGGGTTGGATTTTAAAAACAAAAACGTAAAACAATCAGCAGACAAGTAATTTGGTGACTGCCAATGAAAAATATCCCAAACAATTCAAGCAGACACGCCCTACTTGACAAAGATTATTCTGTCAATAATGCTGTGGTATGTAGCTTATCTTCATCAGTTAATGTGGGGAATGAAACCGAAACCCATTTTTCACCAATTAGATGCAGCACTAAGTTTATCAGCCACATATACGTCATTTGAAGCAAAGTAAATTATTATTTTAAAAAAATACGTTTTATTTCAAAACTTACCGAAATATCATTGTGGCAAATAATTGTTCGCCTTCTCAGGTGGTGTAAGTGGCAGTGTTGATATAAGAATGTCCTCTAAAGAGCCACATTTCTCAACTGTAACTGTAACCGAGGATTTTAATTGTCTGCCGCACGAAAAAAAAGAAGTTTATATACCATCATGAATGTGACGTCATCAAGCCGCCTCTTGGTCTGGCTGGGGTAAAGAGCTTAGTTCATCAACTTGCCAGGGTCAAGATGGAGACGGGCAATACTACATACAAACTGTGTCAAAATATGCCTTTTAATCACAGCTGTCAGATAGATGAACAAATTGATAGTGGAATAGGGACTAGTTTTTTTTTTCTTCTTTCTATCTTTCTGTCTCCCTTGCTTAGCTATACTGATCGTATCATCGAAGGTGATCCCTGTGCATGGACGAGCAATTCCCTTAGAATATTACTATCTGTTTAAAGGCAGGGTATACTCAGCTGGGAATACTCAGCTGGGAATACTTTTGTCAAATACCAATATCCCCACTTGGTGTATCCCAACATAAAAACAAATTGTGCTTAATTGCTCATCGAAGTTGCAAGAAAATAATTTTAAAAACACCCTTTTTCATATATTATTGTGTGTTTTCAGATGCCCGAAGAAATGCTTCATGCTTGAAATTTTTCTCAGATTCCAATTATCTCTGGGTGAAAAAAATTACTTCTTTCTCTAAAACTACATTACTTCAAAGCGTTTCGTAATGCTAACTGTGTTTATAGTATTAGCAGCCCTCCAGTGGTTTTTACCAACATGTTCATGGTTATGAATTTTTGGATAAATTACCAGAGGTGCACCTTTAAAACAAGACGCGTTTTCACGTTTTATTGTCAAGACAAGACATTATTGTCCAAATGTCGAATATTGCTTGGCATTTCAAGAAAACTTAGATATCGAATTCAAGTATGCCCTTCCTTTTTTACGGGTACCCTTGTCGAGTCCATACTACGTTTGGATACAACAAGGTGACCGCGGGTACCAGCCGCATCTCAGCATTCGCGAACGAACACCAACCCTCCGAAATCGGAGAAACGAATCGTTTCTCCGATTCAGATTGGGGTGAAAAAAACATTTCCAAACCATAAAAAAAAAATTACTTCAAAGGGAATCATTTTTCAAGTTTATAACTATCAACAGCTGCAGTGCCTCCCACCAAGTAAGTTTTTATGGCCATTAATTTGTTGAGTATTTGCCAATCTATAGCCCAACCTTTAAGTCTCGTAGGTGTTGAAAGCAATTTAACAAAATCTTTTACATGAACGGAGATTGAAAATTGCTCACGTCTGAGCCACGACACGTCCCTGTCTGCATGGAAACACTTACGCAAAACGATATTGGAAAGCATTGTTGCAAAATGGACCGCACGCAGTTAAATTGAATGGAGTAGACATTTTCAATTTTAAGAAGGGCTTTTTCTCTCAGGTTTCCTTTCATTTTCTGTTAAGTACGAACGTTTAGTGAAAATGAGAAAACATGTTTGTTACTTTTACTGTTGTTTTTAATATTGTTATATACTCAGGTTTATTATTTTTAAACTGCACTTTGAGCCAAAAGCTGAAATTGAGATGATCTACACATAAAATAGAAACGGACATTAATTACACATTTTTTGACATTAACGTTGTCACATTAATTTTCAATTGAAAGCACTTCGGTTGATTCCGGTGCGGTGGAAGATTTAACTAGAGATTTGTCGTCCTGTCTCCTGCTGCAAATTATTTATATCATATACAAATTGAATTCATAACAAATTACTCTGGGGTATTTTTGTTTTCAAGAATGTTGTATAAATATAATTTTAGAAGAACTGATTTCGTAGAAAGATATAGTCTTCGTTCGAGTTGTTTTCTCGTTTTCAATACGCGCGAGACTTGAACATTCAATAACTTGGGCATTTTGTTTGACTTGAATGGGCCTTTATGCTGCATGTACCTGTTCAACATAATTATTGTATTGTGAGGGGGAAATTTACATTTTACTCCCCCCATCTTGGCCTCAGGCGTTAGCCGTAGCAAGGCGCTATGGTACACGGGGGGGGGGGGGGGCCTTACCATTGGAGTGGAGTGGAGGTGACACATCCTAATAGCTTCTAACGGTCGCCGAGCCGAACCTCAGTCGTGAAAATGAAGAACAAGTGCTCGAACCGTTCGATTGTTTTAATTCTATATAAATGTAGATATAA